>JALHLI010000010.1:9611728-9776728 GCA_023349425.1 Anthopleura sola | reverse complement strand
GTAGTCTATGAACATTAAATAAAAAAGGAAAAAGTGCATATTTAGTACAATATATAGTAGGTAGTAGACACTAATTCCATTGTTTTCTTTTGTTTTACTTGGACTGTTACTCACAAATAATCCCTTGCAGCACGTGGGAATGCAACTCAACTTGGAGGACAAAACAATAGGTTTCCAATAGACCATTTTCGAGATGCGCGAGCGCTTTCAAAAATATTGCAGGCGCAAACATGATCTCGAGGCATTTTCGGGCAGCGTCAATGGTTCGCGCGATCTTGCCCGAAAATGCCTCCTTTTCATGTCTGCGCCTGCGATATTTTTGAAAGCGCTCGCGCATCTCGAAAATGGTCTATTCACAGGAGATTGAAATTCTTTTGTTTCGTCCTCCAAATTGAACTGCTCACGTGACAGGGGTCTATAGTCCTTCGTAGTTCCCTGCGTCATCTTGAAAGGTAGCCATGCCTATTTGCATTGAAGCAAAACATGAGGTAGCCTTGTAATTACATAGACATGAGAATAATTTTCCAAGGTGTTAAAAAAAGGTCTTTATCATTGCAAGCTCCCCGTTCATCTCGCTTCGATGCAAAGGCACGGCTACCTTTCAAGATGGCGCAGGGAACTTATACATTTTTTTTTACTTACAAACAGGAACGACAAGGACAACATATGTATCTTTGCCCAATCGGTTTACCGCGTGACACGTGTAAATACCGCTATGCTTCATGGATACTTTCTTGAACACCAAATCGAGGCTTTCACGTGACCTGATTTGTTTGATTGACTGCGGCATGTCTTGTGAGGCGAGTGATTCGGCTCTTTTTATCCAGGTAATTTCAGGTTGTGGGTTACCTGTTGCACGACAAGGTATGACAAGACTCGTGCCCACGTATGCTTCAAACTCCTGTCTTGTGGCCGTGATGCGAGGAGGGTCTGAATAAAAAGAAATCGCGTCTTCAATATACGACTTCTAACATAGATATACTGAATATCGATTAAAGATTAAAGTTAACGTAAACAAGTTTTGGGATACCTGTGGCATGGTCAAACGTTTTCCCACGTATACACCCCTTGCACGTGACGTCAAAGCAGCTCAATTTGGAGGACGAAACAAAGGAATTTCAATCTCCTGAGAATTGGAAACTATTGTTTTGTCCTCCAAATTGAGCTGCATTCCGACGTGCTGCAAGGGGTTATACCTTGTGGGTTTGACTCAGGGAGTACTTGAATACCGTAAACCCACGAAAATAAGCCCAAAAGCTTCCCATATGAAGGACCATGCCTGATGAATATTAATGATGGAAAACTAGATCTTATTCTCACTCATTACAGATTCATCAGGAAAAATAAGGTTATGGAGTCCCTGTGGCACGGCACGGTGCACTAAAAGATCTCCTTACGTATAGCTTTATCTTGGGACGTGATACGATGGAGTGTCAACGTCAACACTAAAATATTTGTAAAACATCTCAATTACTATTCAAGACTCATTACCTTCCTGCACGAGCCCACAAGAGTGCTTTGTATTTCCCACCATCACTTCACAGCGCAAGTCCTCCACACGTCCGACAGGAGTCCGGAAGTCTAACGATAACCCCAACCACTTCATTGATCCTGATGCTTGTTTCAAGACTTGATCGTGTACCTTCCATGTGATCTTGGAGGCTATTTTACCTTGTTTAACACTGCAGTTAAGGTACTGGGGTGTCAAGCTGTCCTTGTATCGTGGTTTAAATACTGCATTGACCTGGCATGTTGAATAATCATGCGCTGAGACATCTATAAAAAGATAGAGACAATACATTCTTTATTTCCAACTGTGAAGATTATTGCGGCAAACGGAGGATCGCCCAAGGTAATGGGGCAGTTGCCAAGCTCCATGTCTACAAGTACGTCAGTGTGGAACTAAGGTCTAGCAGTCAAACGTCGAACTTCACATGAACCGAACGCATTAAAAACAATGGGCAAAAAAGCGCTCTTCTTTGATGTCATTAGGTTCGGCTAAGAAACGATTTACGTTTCAACTGGGCTTCAGCTTTGGTTCAGAGACAATGCCAAAAACATCATTCTTTTTGCTTTTTCAATTTCCGTTTCCAATAACTCGATCAAGTATGTAAAACAACGCTTGAAGATCTTGAAATTAGAATCCACACAGCAAAACTGGCCAGAAAAAAAGCGTTCATTTGCGCACCATTCTTTATATTTTTGGTTCAGTGTTTGGAATTTAAACTTTTATTTTTACTACCCTCGAGTTAAATGAGCCAAAGATAACGGTAATCAACGCCTACGTGTTGCGCGCAGCGATCCTATCTGTTAATTGCCTCGCCCAAATATTTATCCAACTCCGTAATATTAGTTACCTCGGCTGTTCAATTATTTTTTGAACATTTTTATTCGGTTTATCGCGCAAGTATTACATTTGTAAGTAAATGCGCTGTCTCCAAACAAGCGCTACAATAAATTTGATTAGAGATTTGAATTTTTTTTTGTCGTAATTACTGCGCGTTTCAAGACGAGATCAGTGCGCTGATCAACGGATTTTTCAAGAGGAAAAACAGGGTAATCTTTAACGTCTGCGTCAAGATTCTGTCATCAAGCCTTGCGCGCAAATCAGAGCTAACATGCCTAAACCTTTTAAGATAAACACTGAATAATATTTACAATTCTTCTACAAAAGTGAGTTGCTATACCGTGATTACTGGGTCAAATTATTATTTCCAAATCTTTAGATTAAGGCGAAATTTTGTAAGCGGAATTTAATAAAATGCAGTGTTTCGTGTGGTCAAGTTTTGTTAAGAGCGAGTGTACGAGAATATGTAGTCTGGGATAGGAAATAGCGTAGATTACAAGTTTGAATTTCAAAGTATATGGAGGTCGATATAAAATTTTAAAGCTCAGTGTGACGCGCTTGATCTTAATAAATCAGATCCGATATTCAAAACTGATATTCACGTTTCTTATATGCGCTTCAATGTTTCTCGCGCAAGCAACGCGATTGTCGATTTTGCTGTGCAAGAAAGTGCATTGCTTTTTATGTTCGGCAATATCGCGCAATTCACAAAAACAAATGTAGAGAAAACTGAGCTCAGACGTTGAACTTTTTGCACGATCCTTTGTTGTGAGATATGGTATATGCCGCAGTATTCTCTATCGCTGATGCAGCAAGGATCGATTCAAAAATATTTTCAATTTGCAAGCGCGTTTACCTAACTATTGCAGAGTGTATCATCAACTCTGGCTATTGATAGTGGAAGAATATATATATTTTTTGCGACAGGAGTTCAACTTACCTGCATAGGAGAAGAGAAGCAAACTCAAAGCCACTAGCAGTTGAAGCATTCTTGACTCTTTAGCACCAAGTATTCCTAAGCTCTCTTTTATACCACATAAATTCATTCTGGGATACGTGTTCTTGGTTTATGCTTGGTGCTTCTCGAAAAAATACTGATCGTACTGGAGGAGTGTATGGGGGCGTGATGGCATGCTAGATCAGTACATTTATTACTATAGACGTGAACAAACACACTGGTTAATTATGTGGATCTCAATTCGAAGTGCTGGGCTGTGAATATAGTGTCTATGAGCTGGGAACTTTGTTACAAGATCCTATTGATTCAGTATTGGTCGGTATTTATCTATGAAATCAGAACTCCGTTACACATGGAAGCGAGGCATTGTTCGTGAGGTCAAAAAGATACCTTGTTTGATGCTCACAAAAATAATCCATTACTTGGAACATTTCCGCAACACAATTCATCTACGGATCTCAATTCTTCTGCTCATAACAATTGGATTTAAAAGTTGAAATTCAATTTAAAGATCTTCAAGCCTGAGGTCATCTGAGTTGATTGTGCGAAGAGGAAACGTAAAAACTATCTTTTCCGGATAGTCTAGGCCAGGCGCCTTTAGCTTTTTTGATGTACGTGCTCGCTCTCTTGTCGTCTTCCCAACCACTTCAAGAACAAAGAACAAGTTCTAAAATTTAGTCATTTGGCAGAAGTAATGCCATAGAATGACTCTTAATATAACTAAGGAATTTAGTTGCGATGAAGAATTTTACAAGTAGAAAAATAAATCTCGAAGTCGGAAAAAACTACCTCGTCACGTTAGACAAATGTCGTGTTTTGATTGGGTTTCTGTATTAATGCATGGAGTTATATTATCACTAATATATCTATATTATCCAAACCAATCAGGATGCAGGGTTTGCAATATACCACTAGTCTATTTGTACCAAGGCACGCATTAGAAAATCAAGAATATCGAAATAATATCAGTAAAAAGCAAACTTCATAAAGGCAATCTAACCCACACATCCGGTGTCACGTTTGCCTCCGGGCTAGAAATTTTTTGTTTTGATATGATTAGACACTTCCGCCTCAGCTTGATATGATTCAGTAGTCTATAGTTCATGATATCATGAACCCAGCGTCTCGACCAAGCAGAAAAACCTCTTTGTCCTATCGTTATAAGGACAATTATGCTTTTTCAAGCTCAATACTTTGTAAACACGTTCTTTTTGGGCAAAGGAACAAAATATCAAATGCGACCAAAATTTAGTGAATGTCATTTAGAGATATAACGCCTTCTACTTTGGAAGAGGTGAAATTTTGACCAGCAGAAAAACTGACATTTTCGTAAATACTTCCAAGTGGGTTTACTCTTGTTCGAGAGGATTTTGTCACGAGTTTGAATCAACAGTTACACCACAGGGTAAATTGGGCTCCCTGTGGTTACACAAATGAAACGCTGATAGTTTTTTCACCAGTTAAATAAAAAATCGTGAAAGTAGTATTCTTGTCTGATTTTTCTGATCTGCTGAGAGTCGCGCTTAGCACAGGTGGCTGATTTCCCCCGCCCCCCCCCCCCCCCCTATTTAGTCTGCGAAAAATTCCCTCTTGAATTCAGGGTCATCTCGCTGTGATGTGGTCGAAAAATTCCATCGCAGGACTTAAAAAGTCAATCCCACGGTTAAGACATTTCATGTGATGTCAAAGCAGCTCAATTTTGAGGACAAAACAAAAGAATTACAATCTCCTGATAATTGGAACCTATTGTTTTGTCCTCCAAATTAAGCTACATTCCGACGTGCTACAAGGTTTCTTTACGGAATTGAGAACATATTTTGAGCCAATCACAGCGCGCGAGATCACTGTTCGTCCAATGAAAATGCGTGGACACAAGCCGTCATGGTCACGGTACGACGTGTCTGTACCTGGAGTTTTGCAGTCAGTTTTGATCTAGAATATTCTAGAAAAACACAATTTCAGAAACGTACGGTAAAAAAGAAGATTCTAGAAAAATAGTCTAGAAACTTCCATGTTACTTAATGGCGAGAAAATACGAGAAACTGACAAAATCGTGGAACTTGTCGCGCAATATTGTTGCAGAGTAAATATTGCTCTTTTTTCCATCCTGCGAGCAACACATTTTCATTATTGCAGAGAGTAGAAAAAGAATTTAATAAAGTCTTAAGTGAAGTGACAGTCATTCACATATTGGAAGTATAAACCTTTATAACTTAAAGAGGCAACACTCAAATGAAGAAATATTTCACCATTCAACTATTCACTTCATGTAGAATCAATACTGAGAATAATGAATCAGGAATATTATGCAATTAAAAGGAGTTTTTCTTTTCTCAGAACGAAGGGAAACATACAAAAAACATTACAAGCGAGAAATTCTGGACAGCAAAAATGTTTCAGATGGAAAAGCCCTTAACAATGAGTTAAGGATAGAAAGAATGGAGACAATATCAGTAAGAAATTATGAGAAATCTGTGAATGATATCTGTATAAAGCCGAAAAAGGTGTGACATATATTGGCTTTGAATTTTGAGATTTTGGAGATTTCACTTCCCGTTTCACTAAAAGCTTATTTTTTTCTTTCTCTTTCTTTTTTTTTTTTTACAATAATTTAGTTAGTTTTTAAGTGATAACTGCTACAGAGCTCTAATGTGTTGAAAGATGTTCATAGAAAAAGATGATGAAATGAAGATGGATTTTATGAAGAAGTTGAGTGATAAGCCTGGGTGCTGTTTGTGAGAATTGTTCTAAATGGTGAAATGAAAGGAGAAGAGATCAGTAGGAGGAAAGAAAGAAATAATGTAAGAAAAAGAAAGAAAGAAGAAATGAATGAATGAAAGAAATCGAAAAGAAAAAGAAGAAGAAGAAAAAGAGGAAGAACAAGAACAAGAAAAAAGAACAAGAACAAGAAGAAAAAGAAGAAGGACAAGAAGAAGAAGAACAAGAAGAACAAGAAGAACACAAAGAAGAAAAAGAACAAGAACAAGAACAAGAACAAGAAAAAGAAGAAGAAGAAGTAGAAGAGAAGAGATGAGAAGAGAAGATAAGAGAAGAGAAGAGAAGGGAAGAGAAGAGAAGGGAAGGGAAGAGAAGGGAAGAGAAGAGAAGAGAAGAGAAGAGAAGAGAAGAGAAGAGAAGAGAAGAGAAGAGAAGAGAAGAGAAGAGAAGAGAAGAGAAGAGAAGAGAAGAGAAGAGAAGAGAAGAGAAGAGAAGAGAAGAGAAGAGAAGAGAAGAGAAGAGAAGAGAAGAGAAGATTTTTCTATTCCACGAATAAATGTCATGGAGGAAATTCCAGTGAACTCATTAGACGATATAATGAAAATAACCAAATATTACATCAGCCTTAGCTTGATTAACTTCTGGCTCATGTTGAAATGGAAATTATTGCGCTCAAGCAGTGAAAAATAATCTAGAACTGCTCTTACTTACAGGAAACTAAACTTAAATTAAATTAAGCCTAGTAGTTTATTCAAGGAATAGCTTAGGTGTTATGGATTTTTCTTTCTTTCTGATAAATAGACGGGGACGTTTCTACATAGGTTTTTGTTTTTCTTTTCGTTCCCATTCATACTATTCTGTATTCAGTCATTTCAAAATGTTTTAATCTTCATTATGCTTTCTATCCTTATTCTTAATTAACTTAATACTAATTATGCTTTCTATCTGTAAGGCGCAGAAATACGAAACACCAAATCGAGCAATTTGTCACCCTGTGCGCAAAAAATGTTTTTTGTTGCAGAGAGCGGAAAGAGAAGAGAAGACAAGAGATGAGAATATTTTTCTATTCTTCGAATGAATGTCATGGAGGAAATTCCAGTGAATTTATTAGAAGATATAATAAAAATAACAAAATATTACACCAGTCTTGATTGACATGTGGCTTGTAATGGAAATTATCTAGAACTGCTCTTACTTACTCAAGTATGTTAAGGCTTGGGATTTTTATTGTGAAAAGACCCCCCACAAAG
The DNA here is from genome assembly GCA_023349425.1 of Anthopleura sola. Classification (NCBI taxonomy): domain Eukaryota; kingdom Metazoa; phylum Cnidaria; class Anthozoa; order Actiniaria; family Actiniidae; genus Anthopleura; species Anthopleura sola. The sequence goes on along the minus strand of JALHLI010000010.1, from coordinate 9,769,455 downwards.
AATTAAGATTTTGGCTTCGTTCTTTGAAAATATCCGCAAGCTTTTATTAAAAATTGCTGTGATGTTGAATTCAATGTCCTTATTGTTTAGTACAGAATGTATGCTAGAAGGTCACGTGGTATATGACATCATATTAGCAAGAAAATATATAAAAATAAATGCGGACGTGAGTTTAACTTAAAGAGAAAAACCAAATACTGAAAGTTGATAAGTAAGGGATGACAAACAACTTCTCGTTTGCAAAACTTGAATTCGATAACTTGGAAGGGAGATATTAAGGGGATTTTATATGAAAGCTATGGTCACGTGACCTGTTTCACAAAATATCTCCCTAACAGTAAGTGATAGCCAGGTTCTCCAAGCGACATTCTGTTGAGGCCTTTAAGTGAAGTACATTTAATGTATAAGTTTGTGTTGCCTATTCAAACTCGCGACCGCATTTTCAAAGGAAAAACGAAATCTCTTATGCATCTAAACTAGTCACGTGATCACCATTTAGTCAAAATTACAACTTAAGGCTCATCATCAGCCCGAGAACTATCGATGTACCAACTTTTATCAAAATCCGTTGAGTTTTGTGGCAACAACAAATAAAAACGTATTTCGTGAAATACGGGCTAAAACCAGGCCTTAACATACTTGAGTACAGGAAACTAAACCAAAATTGAATTAAGCCAAGTAGTTTATTTAAGGAATAGCTTAGGTGTTATGGGTTTTTCTTTCTTTCTGATAAATAGACGGGGACGTTTCTACCTAGGTTTTTGTTTTTCTTTTCGTTCCCATTCATACTATTCTGTATTCAGTCATTTCAAAATGTTTTAATCTTCATTATGCTTTCTATCCTTAATTCTTAATTAACTTAATACTAATTATGCTTTCTATCTGTAAGGCGCAGAAATACGAACAACAAAATCGTGTAACTTGTCACCCCGTGCGTAATTTTCTTTGTTGCAGAGAGCAGATAGAGCGTCTTCTTCGTGCAACAAACCCGCGCAACACAAATGTTGTTGCGCGCGCGGTAGTGATTATACGAGCAACATTATTCACTTGCAACTCAACAATGTTGCGCGATAAGTTGCACTATTTTGTTGCTCGTATTTTTGCGCGTTTAATCGATATTAGATTTCATGCGTATTGCTAATTAAGACCGGCCCTTTTCACCTCCACAGCTGGATACAAAGCCAAATCCACAAATGCACCTTATGTCTCACTTTCCATAACATAATAACTAAGAACTACAGGGCTATAAAAAAAATACTGTTTACAAGACTTTAAAAGACGATCAGTTTCAGTGACGTATCGCTGTTTACCACATCAGGTAAATCGTTAATGTACAAAAGAAGAAGAGGAATAGACTTAACAGGATGCTTTGTAGAACACCAGACCTCACTGGAACCCATGAGGAAACGCACAAATCCCAAAATATTCAGAGCAAATTATTTTAAAATGAGATATTTTTTTTAATATCTTTTTTCTTCCTCGTTTGCCATTCATGTAACCTGGTTTATTTTTTAATCTTCTTTTTTCACAATTTTACATTAAAGAAAATAGAGCGAAAACACTAGAACCATGAAATAAAAACAAAATAGTTACTAACTAATAGTTTTTATTTAGTGACTATTTAGTCAATATCACTCAACCAGAAAGAACAAATACAAAAGGAAACAATACCTCATTACAACTTTACTTGTCTTTTATAGTAACTAATAGTCGCTAAATAAGAACTATTACACACTAACAATTTGATTTTGTTTCATGGTTCTAGTGTTTTCGCTCTAGAGAGAATGATGGAATTTACTAAAATTACTATGAAATATGATGAAATCGGTTTTTAGACCAAAATTCCTGTCTTTTGTTAATCCATAAGGGCGTAATTGAGCTGCCCAATAAGCTTCTCCAGTAAGAAGCTTCTTATAAACATTCAAAATGGAATATAATTTTTCAATGCAAATAAACTGGGAATCGCTTAAAGCATGCTACCTACTGTTAACCATTCACTCTTTTATAATAATCTATTGATTGCCCCTACTATATACATATCTATCTTACTATTTTAGTGTCATTTGTCTCTTACTTTCACCATGCACATAGATCTTTTAGTTTCGTTTTTAGTTTCATTTTTACTATATTTTTTATAATATACTCATATAACACCTAAAAATATCGCGGTGTGAGTAAGTAATTATAGCGCTTTTAATAATTTATCAGCAAAAACTTTATTGAGAATTAATTTTGTTCTAAAATACGTAATGAGGCTTTCTAGCATGTTTGGAGCTGAGTTTCTCCTTGTGTAAAAGATTTCTATTTAACATTATTTTAGTTATTATCTCACATATCACATATTACATATATTTTATGCCTTCTTATAATGAAATTAAAATTATATATTAAAATTAATAAAATTATTATTGTTCTTATTATCTAATCATTATACTTGGGTTTAAATGCGAAATTAGATCCACAAATAAGTCACAACTTCAAAGTTCCATGAGAAGTGAATGACTCAATCCATAAGTACTACAACTTTCTTCATTGAAGCCTCGAACAAAAAGATAATACGACAAAAGAACACCCAAAACTAAGCCCCCTAGTGATCCACCATGTCCTTAAATACAACAGCTGCAGCCATGGCTAATGCGACATTTTCTGGATTCGAAGACACTCTTCCTAAAAAGATTGTTAAGGTAATGGTGTACTGCATCCTTCTTGTAGTCTCATTCACTGGTAACCTGCTTATTGTCTGGGTAACAAGTAGAGACGTTCGACTGAGAAGTACGACCAATATTCTGATTGCCAACATGGCGGTCAGTGACCTTCTCGTCCCTTTATTCTTGGTACCATTAGAAATCAAAGATATGTTTTATCCAAGAATTTGGCTGATTGACGGTGACTTTGGACTTGCTCTTTGTAAGCTCATATATTTCCTGCCAGACATTTCTTTAGCTGTTTCGATTTACAGCTGTGTATTTATTGCTCTCGATCGCTTCTACGCTGTAGTTCATCCACTCAGAGGAGGTTTGAGCAGAGGAAAACTCAAGTACATCATCCCAGGGATCTGGATGTTTTCGATGGCCATGGTATCCCGTTATTTTGTTACTCTTACTCTTGTGAAGACAGGAGACTCCACAAAATGCGGCCACGATATTTCCAGAATGGGTATTACTACAAACCTAGACTATAGCATTTTTGTTTTCATTACATTTGCGCTGAATGTTGGAATCCCATTACCTATCATCTCTTTCCTCTACTTGCGTATCGCTCTCAAGCTCCGACAAACTACAGTACCAGGACAAGCAGGAAACACTTCATCTGTGAGGGAGCGTCAAAACAGGAATGCACTGAAAATGTGTGTCGTCATTGTCAGCCTTTTGTTCATTAGCTGGTTCCCTTTCACAGTGTACTTATTTCTAAGTCACTTTGGCAACCTTGATAGCTTATTACTGGCTGATAGTTACGATTTGTCTTTCTCAGTGATTTTCATTGCCCATTCTAGTTCCTGCTACAACTTCTTCATCTATTTGGTGTTCACTAAAGTTTATCGACAGAAATTTAAAACACTTTTTTCAAAATGCGCCTATTGTAATCCTGAACAGGGAGAAGTAAACATGAATGCGATGGATGACCTTAATTAACTGGATCATTGTAAGACACCCACTTAGGTACTGTTTTATAGGGCTCAACTTCTACTAAGGCCGGAGAAGTATGATCCCTTTCGTGAAGCAGAACTAATGACATCTCATTCTCTTGAGTATTATTTCTAGTTTTTCGGTAACAGTTGTGGAGAGAAAGTAATATTTATGCGACTCTAAGAAATAATTTTATTCCTAAAGCCGGTTCTATTTCTGGGAATTACTCATTAAGTAAGTGGATTTATTATTGTTCAACCGGTAACAATAAACGATTTTTGAAATATTTCTGGGTGCCCACGGTGGTCCGATTCTTACTATCAATTGAATTTCTCTAGACTGGCCTAGATTGCCAGCATTTTCGTGAATCTCCAACCACTGGGAGATCCAGTCCTCGTTTTCGTTTTATAAGAAAGCTTCAGTATTTTTTTTTCTAACATTTATATGCTTCCACGAGGGTTTTTGAATAATTTTCAGAAATGTCCCTTGCTAAATTAAGAAGTGCATTCTAATAATGTAGACTATAAACGAGAAAATTAGATTAATGTGCGCACTTTAAACCATATTACAAATAATTATATGAAACAGTGAAATTAGGGTGTGGATGCTAAGATTGTCCAACTTTTAGAACCAAAATTCAGAAGATAAAGTAATTCAGAAATAATCACCCAGGAACGATTTGTTGTAAAAGAAAGATCACTCAAGAATGTCTAAGGGATATATGCATTAATTAAATATCAATATCGATAATATATATACAATATATTTTAGGATATATAAAAAAGCACAAGTTAGTATACTTACTGCCTTGTCTTAAATGTTTTTGATCTTAAGCGTTTTTAGCGATTCAGGTACCCCTTCTACTTCACTTCCACAAGGTTGGAGATTTTGATCGACTCTCCATCCAAGTCGCTCTGCTTCAGCTCGACCTTTTTCGACTAAAAACGAGGTCTCTTCCAGTTTTAAACCTACCTTGAAAACGAAAGATGTTCAACATTTCCTAAAAGGTAAATCAATGCTAAATCAGTCTCCAGTAATGCCATTTGCGATAATTTGTTTGAATGCCCAAATGGTATTACATGCGATCGACTGATCCAAGAAAAGCGAAAGATGTTGAAGTTGTAGTTGAATCCTACAAAAAGCTTTTCGGAGTTTTTCCTCATATTACCTAGTACAGATAAAATAATACCCTCCCTTCTAAAAATGATGTTTTGTTAGGTCTTAAAAAAAAAGGTAGGAAAAAAATAAGAAAAAGAAGAACAAGATGAAGAAGAAGAAGAAGAAGAGGAAGAGGAAGAAGAAGAAGAAGAAGAAGAAGAAGAAGAGGAAGAAGAAGAAGAAGAAGTGAAGAGAGGAGAAGAGAAGAGAAGAGAAGAGAAGAATAGAGAAGAGAAGAGAAGAGAAGAGAAGAGAAGAGAAGAGAAGAGAAGAGAAGAGAAGAGAAGAGAAGAGAAGAGAAGAGAAGAGAAGAGAAGAGAAGAGAAGAGAAGAGAAGAGAAGAGAAGAGAAGAGAAGAGAAGAGAAGAGAAGAGAAGAGAAGAGAAGAGAAGAGAAGAGAAGAGAAGAGAAGAAAAGAGAAGAGAAGAGAAGATTTTTCTATTCCACGAATGAATGTCACGAAGGGAAAATTCCAGTGACGATATAATTAAAATAACAAAATATTACATCAGTCTTAACTTGTGGCTTGAAATTAAAATTATGGCGCCCAAGCAGAAAAATAATTTAGAACTTTTCTTACCTACAGGAAACTAAACCAAAATTAAATTAAGCCTAGTAGTTTATTTAAGGAATAGCTTAGGTGTTAAGGATAGAAAGCATAATTTGTATTAAGTTAATTATGAATTAATGATAGAAAGCATAATGAAGATTAAAACATTTTGAAATGACTGAATACTGAATAGTATGAATGGGAACGAAAAGAAAAACAAAAACCTATGTAGAAATGTCCCCGTCTATTTATGAGAATGAAAGAAAAACCCATAAGGCGCAGAAGTACGAACATCAAAATTGTGCAACTTGTCAAACTGTGCGTAATTTTCTTTGTTGCAGAGAGCAGAAAGAGGGTCTTCTTCGTGCAACAAAGCCGAGCAACAAAAAAATGTTCTTGCGCGCATGGTAGTTTTTATAGGAGCAACATTATTCACTCTGACACTTGCAACACAACAATGTTGCGCGATAAGTTGCACTATTTTGTTGCTCGTATTTCTGCGCCTTTAATCGATATTAGATTTCATGCATATTTCTAATTAAGACCGGTCCTTTTCACCTCCACAGCTGGATACAAAGCCAAATCCACAAATGCACCTTATGTCTCACTTTCCATAACATAAGAACTAAGAACTACAGGGTTAAAAAAAATTATGTTTACAAGACTTTAAAAGACGATCAGTTTCAGTGACGTATCGCTGTTTACGACATCACGTAAATCGTTAATGTACAAAAGAAGAAGAGGAATAGACTTAACAGGATGCTTTGTAGAACACCAGACCTCACTAGAACCCATGAGGAAACGCACACATCCCAAAATATTCAGAGCAAATTATTTTAAAATGAGACATTTTTTTTATATCTTTTTTTTCCTCGTTTGCCATTCATGTAACCTAGTTTATTTTTTAATCTTCTTTTTTCACAATTTTACATTAAAAAAAATAGATAAAATGATGGAATTTACTAAAATTACTATGAAATATGATGAAATCGGTTTTCAGACCAAAATTCCTGTCTTCTGTTAATCCATAAGGGCGTAATTGAGCTGCCCAATAAGCTTCTCCAGTAAGAAGCTTCTTATGAACATTCAAAATGGAATATAATTTTTCAATGCAAATAAACTGGGAATCGCTTAAAGCATGCTACCTACTGTTAACCATTCACTCTTTTATAATAATCTATTGATTGCCCCTACTATATACATATCTTACTATTTTAGTGTCATTTGTCTCTTACTTTCACCATGTACATATATCTTTTAGTTTCGTTTTTAGTTTCATTTTTACTATATTTTTTATAATATACTCATATAACACCTAAAAATATCGCGGTGTGAGTAAGTAATTATGGCGCTTTTAAAAATTTCTCAGCAAAAACTTTATTGAGAATTAATTTTGTTCTCGAATACGTAATGAAGCTTTCTAGCATGTTTGGAGCTGAGTTTCTATTCGTTTAAAAGTTTTTTAGTTAACATTATTTTAGTTATTATCTCACATATCAAATATTACATATATTTTATGACTTCTTATAATGAAATTAAAATTATATATTAAAATTAATACAATTATTATTGTTCTTATCATCAAATCATTATACTTGGGTTTAAATGAGAAATTAGATCCACAAATAAGTCACAACTTCAAAGTTCCATGAGAAGTGAATGACTCAATCCATAAGTACTATAACTTTCTTCAGTGAAGCCTCGGAATAAACGATAATACGACAAAAGAGCACCAAAAACTAAGCCCCCCAGTAACCCACCATGTCCTTAAATACAACAGCGGCAGCCATGGCTAATGCGACCTTTTCGGGACTCGAAGACACTCATTCTAAAAAGATCATCAAGGTAATGATGTACTGCATCCTTCTCGTAGTCTCATTCACTGGTAACCTGCTTATTGTCTTGGCAACAAGTAGAGACATTCGACTGAGAAGTACGACCAATATTCTGATTGCCAACATGGCGGTCAGTGATCTTCTCGTGCCTTTATTCTCGGTACCAAAATATATCGTATATATCATCTTCTACAACAATATTTGGCTGATTGACGGTGACTTTGGACTTGCTCTTTGTAAGCTCACATATTTCCTGCCAGACGTTTCTTTGGGTGTTTCGATTTACAGTTGTGTGTTTATTGCTCTCGATCGCTTCTACGCTGTAGTTCATCCACTCAGAGGAGGTTTGAGCAGAGGAAAACTCAAGTACATCATCCCAGGGATCTGGATGTTTTCGATGGCCATGTATTCTATTGATTTTTTTACTTTTACTCTTGTGAAGACAGGGGATTCGACGACTGAATGTATCCAAGATTTTACAAGAATTGGGGTTACAACAAAGATACAGTTAAGGATATTTTATTTTATGATAATTTCCCTGAATGTTGGAATCCCATTACCTATCATCTCTTTCCTCTACTTACGTATCGCTCTCAAGCTCCGACGAACTACAGTACCAGGACAAGCAGGAAACATTTCATCCGTGAGGGAGCGTCAAAACAAGAATGCCCTCAAAATGTCCGCCGTTATTGTCAGCCTTTTTTACCTAAGTTTTTTGCCATCTTTTGTATACATATTTCTGTCGCTTTTTGGAAATCTTGATAGCTTATCACCGGCTACCGGGAACGATTTAAAATTCTCAGTTTTGTTTATTCTCTATTCGAGCTGCTCCTACAACTTTTTCATCTATTTGGTGTTCACTAACGTTTATCGACACAATTTCAAAAGCCTTTTTTCAAAATGTGCCTGTTGTAATCCTGAACAGGGAGACGTAGACATGAATTCAATGAATGACCTTAATTAACTGGATCATTGCAAGAAACTCACTTAGGTAATGATAAATAGGGGTCAACTTCTACCAAGACCGAAGAAATAAGACTGCTCTCGTGAAGCAGAACTAATGACATCTCATTCTCTTGAGTATTATTTCTAGTTTTTTCGGTAACAGTTGTGGAGAAAAATTAATATTTATGCGACTCTAAGAAATAATTTTTTTTCGTAAAGTTCTATTTCTGGGAATTACTTATTAAGTAAGTGGATTTAATATTGTTTAACCGGTAACAATAAACGATTATTGAAATATTTCTGGGTGCCACGGTCTTCCGATTCTTACTATCAATTGAATTTCTCTAGAGTGCCGAGTGACAACTAAATTGGCAATATGATGAAAGACTTTTCTTTGAATATTCTTTTTTGAATGGATTTTCAAGTTTACCACAAAATAAGTTACATATCATTCTAGGAGTTTTCATGGAGTTTTCGGTAAAAGCAACAACTCAGGTTAACCTGATGTCTGACTATTCTGGCCAATCAGAAAGCTACACGTATTCTGATTCCCTGATATCATATAACAAAACAGCGAATCAGAGTTCAAGAAATGGTAGATACTCATTAAGTACCTAGAGATCCCGGGATAATACAAGTTATGATAAGGAGATGGAAACTCGCCGTCTCATCAGGCAAATCTAATAATATGTTTTTACTGCAAATATGTCTATAACATTAGCATTTTCGTGAATCTCCAACCACTGGGAGACCCAGTCTCGTTTACGTGAAGTTTTATAAGAAAGCTTCAGTATTTTTTTTCTAACATTTATATGCTTCCACGAGGGTTTTTCACTAACTTTTAGAAATGTCCCTTGATAAATTAAGAAGTGCATTCTAATATTGTAGACTATAGACGAGAAAATTAGATAAATGTGCGCACTTCAAACCATATTACAAATAATTATATGAAACAGTGAAATTAGGGTGTGGATGCTAAGATTGTTGAACTTTTAGAACCAAAATTCAGAAGATAAAGTAATACAGGAATAATCACCCAGGAACGATTTGTTGTAAAAGAAAGATCACTCAAGAATGTCTAAAGGATATATACATTGATTAAATATCAATATCGATAATATGTATATATATACAATATATTTTAGGATATATAAAAAAGCACAAGTTAGTATACTTACTGCCTTGTCTTAAATGTTTTTGATCTTAAGCGTTTTTAGCGATTCAGGTACCCCCTCTACTTCACTTCCCCAAGGTTGGAGATTTTGATCGACTCTCCCTCCAAGTTACTGTGCTCCAGCTCGACCTTTTTCGACCAAAGACGAGGTCTCTTCCAGTTTTAAACCTACTATGTTCAACCTTTCTTAGAAAGTAAATCAATGCTAAATCAGTCTCCAGTTATGCCATTTGCGAAAATTTGTTTGAATGCCCAAATGGTATTACATGCGATCGACTGATCCAAGAACAGCGAAAGATGTTGAAGTTGTAGTTGAATCCTACAAAAAGCTTTTCGGAGTTTTTCCTCAGATAAAGTAAGACCCTCCCTCCTAAAAATGATGTTTTGTTAGGTCTTAAAAAAAAAAAAAAAGGTAGGAAAAAAAAAAAAAGAAAAAGATAAAAAAGAAGAAGAAGAAGAAAGAGAAGAGAAGAGAAGACAAGAGAAGAGAAGACAAGAAAAGAGAAGAGAAGACAAGAGAAGAGAAGACAAGACAAGACAAGACAAGACAAGACAAGACAAGACAAGACAAGACAAGACAAGACAAGACAAGACAAGACAAGACAAGACAAGACAAGACAAGACAAGACAAGACAAGACAAGACAAGACAAGACAAGACAAGACAAGACAAGACAAGACAAGACAAGACAAGACAAGACAAGACAAGACAATATTTTTCTATTCCACGAATAAATGTCATGGAGGAAATTCCAGTGAACTCATTAGACGATATAATGAAAATAACCAAATATTACATCAGTCTTAGCTTGATTAACTTCTGGCTCATGTTGACGTGGAAATTATTGCGCTCAAGCAGAAAAAAATAATCTAGAACTGCTCTTACTGACAGGAAACTAAACCAAAATTAAATTAAGCCTAGTAGTTTATTTAAGGAATAGCTTAGGTGTTATGGGCTTTTCTTTCTTTCTGATAAATAGACGGGGACGTTTCTACATAGGTTTTTGTTTTTCTTTTCGTTCCCATTCATACTATTCAGTATTCAGTCATTTCAAAATGTTTTAATCTTCATTATGCTTTCTATCCTTAATTCTTAATTAACTTAATACTAATTATGCTTTCTATCTGTAAGGCGCAGAAATACGAACAACAAAATCGTGCAACTTGTCACCCCGTGCGTAATTTTCTTTGTTGCAGAGAGCAGATAGAGCATCTTCTTCGTGCAACAAAGTCGCGCAACAAAAATGTTCGTGCGGGCGGGGTAGTAATTATACGAGCAACATTATTCACTCTGGCACTTGCAACACAACAATGTTGCGCGATAAGTTGCACTATTTTGTTGGTAGTATTTTTGCGCCTTTAATCGATATTAGATTTCATGCGTATTTTTAATTAAGACCGGCGCTTTTCACCTCCACAGCTGGATACAAAGCCAAATCCACAAATATATAATAATAATAATAATAATAATAATAATAAATCCTTTATTTCTATAGCGCTATTTACACTAAAGATCAATAGCGTTTAACAATTAATTTATAAAATAGCTAGAAACGAAAAACTAATATGTATATATATAAATATAATAACCACTGGAAAATAAAAATTGTTCTAATAAAAAGAAAAAATTATTCTAAAAACTAATTTAATAAAAAAAATGCCTGAGAGAAAAGATATGTCTTAACCTTAGTCTTAAAACTTTCTAATGTATCTGCGTTCCTAAAATCCTGAGGGAGCGATTTCCATAAAAAAGGGCCAGCTACAGAAAAAGCGCGACTGCCATACGTCTTAGTGCTATATCAGTTTAGGGACGCTTAAAAAATTGGCAGTTGATGAACGTAGCGCGCGCGATGGCTTATACCTATTAACAAGATCGGAAATATACTGAGGTCCTAAGCTATGAATTGCTTTATAAGTTAAAACTAAGATCTTAAAAATAATTCTAAACTTCACAGGTAACCAGTGAACCAATATGCCTTTTGAGTTTTTTAATAAGTTATGATAAAATTAAAATTATATATCAAGATTAATAAAATTATTATTGTTCTTATTATCAAATCATTATACTTGGGTTTAAATGCGAAATTAGATCCACAAATAAGTCACAACTTCAAAGCTCCATGAGAAGTGAATGACTCAATTCATAAGTACTACAACTTTCTTCATTGAAGCCTCGGAATAAACAACAATACGACAAAAGAGCACCTAAAACGAAGCCCCCTAGTGATCCACCATGTCCTTAAATACAACAGCTGCATTCCTGATGGCTAATGCGACCTTTTCTGGACTCGAAGACACTCTTCCTAAAAAGATCATCAAGGTGATGGTTTACTGCATCCTTCTTGTAGTCTCATTCACTGGTAACCTGCTTATTGTCTGGGTAACCAGTAGAGACGTTCGACTGAGAAGTACGACCAATATTCTGATTGCCAACATGGCGGTCAGTGACCTTCTCGTTCCTTTATTCGGGGTACCATTAAAAATCAAACAGATTTTTTATCCAATAATTTGGCTGATTGACGGTGACTTTGGACTTGCTCTTTGTAAGCTCATATATTTCCTGCCAGACGCTTCTTTAGCTGTTTCGATTTACAGTTGTGTATTTATTGCTCTCGATCGGTTCTACGCTGTAGTTCATCCACTCAGAGGAGGTTTGAGCAGAGGAAAACTCAAGTACATCATCCCAGGGATCTGGATGTTTTCGATGGGCACGGTAACCCATTATTTTGTTACTTTTACTCTTGTGAAGACTGGAGACTCTACCAAATGCATTCAGGATTTTACAAAAATTGGTATTACTACACACGTACACTATAGCATTTCCGTTTTCATTACATTTGCGCTGAATGTTGGAATCCCATTACCTATCATCTCTTTTCTCTACTTACGTATCGCTCTAAAGCTCCGACGAACTGCAGTACCAGGACAAGTAGGAAACACTTCATCTGTGAGGGAGCGTCAAAACAAGAATGCCCTCAAAATGTCCGTCGTTATTGTCAGCCTTTTTTACCTAAGCTTTTTGCCATCTTTTGTATACATATTTCTGTCGCTTTTTGGAAATCTTGATAGCTTATCACCGGCTGCCAGGAACGATTTATATTTTTCAGTCTTTTTCATTGTGCATTTGAGTTGTTGCTACAACTTCTTCATCTATTTGGTGTTCACTAAAGTTTATCGACACAATTTTAAAAGCCTTTTTTCAAAATGTGCCTGTTATAATCCTGAAGAGGGAGACGTAGACATGAATGCAATGAATGACCTTAATTAACTGGACTATTGTAAGAAACTCACTTAGGTACTGGTAAATAGGGGTCAAGTTCTACCAAGACCGAAGAAATAAGACTGCTCTCGTGAAGCAGAACTAATGACATCTCATTCTCTTGAGTATTATTTCTAGTTTTTCGGTAACAGTTGTGGAGAGATAGTAATATTTATGCGACTCTAAGAAATAATTTTATTCCTTAAGTTCTATTTCTGGGAATTACTCAGTAAGTAAGTGGATTTAATATTCAATATTTCCTTGTATGTGGGAAACATATTAAAGAATAAACTTGTTTCTTCCACATCAATTTTTGGTTTTTTAATCTATCAACAGGGAAACTTACGGTTACAATTTTACAAATGCCAAGAAAATCAAAAAATTTATTATTGTTCAACCGGTAACAATAAACGATTTTTGAAATATTTCTGGGTGCCACGGTCTTCCGATTCTTACTATAAATTGAATTTCTCAAGACTAGCCTAGACTACCAAGTCACAACTAAATTGGCAATATGATGAAAGACTTTTCTTTGAATATTCTTTTTTTGAATGGTTTTTTAAGTGTACCAGAAAATAAGTTTCAAATCATTTTATAGGAGTTTTCATGGAGTTTTCGGTAAAAGCAAGAACTCAGGTTAACCTGATGTCTGACTATTCTGGCCAATCAGAAAGCTACACGTATTCTGACTCCCTGATATCATATGACAAAACAGCGAATCAGAGTTCAGGAAATGGTAGATACTCATTAAGTACCTAGAGATCCCGGGATAATACAAGTTATGATAAAGAGATGGAAACTCGCCGTCTCATCAGGCAAAACTAATAATATGTTTTTACTGCAAACATGTCTATAACATTAGCATTTTCGTGAATCTCCAACCACTGGGAGACCCAGTATCGTTTACGTGAAGTTTTATAAGAAAGTTTCAGTAATTTTTTTTTAACATTTATATGCTTCCACGAGGGTTTTTCACTAATTCTTAGAAATGTCCCTTGATAAATTAAGAAGTGCATTCTAATATTGTAGACTATAGACGAGAAAATTAGATTAATGTGCGCACTTTAAACCATATTACAAATAATTATATGAAACAGTGAAATTAAGGTGTGGATGCTAAGATTGTTCAACTTTTAGAACCAAAGTAATACAAGAATAATCACCCAGGAACGATTTGTTTTAAAAGAAAGATCACTCATGAATGTCTAAGGGATATATACATTGATTAAATATCAATATCGATAATATATATACAATATATTTTAGGATGTATAAAAAAGCACAAGTTAGTATACTTACTGCCTTGTCTTAAATGTTTTTGATCTTAAGCGTTTTTAGCGATTCAGGTACCCCCTCTACTTATCTTCCACAAGGTTGGAGATTTTGATCGACTCTCCCTCCAAGTCACTCTGCTTCAGCTCGACATTTTTCGACCAAAAACGAGGTCTCTTCCAGTTTTAAACCTACCTTGAAAACGAAAGATGTTCAACCTTTCCTAGAAGGTACATCAATGCTAAATCAGTCTCCAGTAATGCCATTTGCGAAAATTTGTTTGAATGCCCAAATGGTATTACTTGCGATCGACTGATCCAAGAACAGCGAAAGATGTTGAAGTTGTAGTTGAATCCTACAAAAAGCTTTTCGGAGTTTTTCCTCAGATTACCTAGTACAGATAAAGTAATACCCTTCCTCCTGAAAATGACGTTTTGTTAGGTCTCAAAAAAAAAGGTAGGAAAAAAAAGAAAAAGAAGAAGAATATTAAGAAGAAGAAGAAGAGGAAAAAGAGCAAAAAGAAGAAGAAGAAGAAGAAGAAGAAGAAGAAGAAGAAGAAGAAGAAGAAGAGAAGAGAAGAGAAGAGAAGAGAAGATTTTTCTATTCCACGAATGAATGTCACCAAGGGAAAATTCCAGTGAACTCATTAGACGATATAATAAAAATAACAAAATATTACATCAGTCTTAGCTTGATTAACTTGTGGCTTGAAATAAAAATTATTGCGCCCAAGCAGAAAAATAATTTAGAACTTTTCTTACCTACAGGAAACTAAACCAAAATTAAATTAAGCCTAGTAGTTTATTTAAGGAATAGCTTAGGTGTTATGGATAGAAAGCATAATTTGTATTAAGTTAATTATGAATTAATGATAGAAAGCATAATGAAGATTAAAATATTTTGAAATGACTGAATAATGAATAGTATGAATGGGAACGAAAAGAAAAACAAAAACCTATGTAGAAACGTCCCCGTCTATTTATCAGAAAGAAAGAAAAACCCATAAGGCGCAGAACTGAGTACGAACATCAAAATCGTGCAACTTGTCACCCTGTGCGTAATTTTCTTTGTTGCAGAGAGCAGAAAGAGCGTCTTCTTAGTGCAACAAAGCCGAGCAACAAAAAAATTTTGTTGCTCGCATGGTAGTTTTTATAGGAGCAACATTATTCACTCAGGCACTTTGCTCGTATTTTTGCGCCTTTAATCGATATTAGATTTCATGCGTATTGCTAATTAAGACCGGCCCTTTTCACCTCCACAGCTGGATACAAAGCCAAATCCACAAATGCACCTTATGTCTCACTTTCCATAACATAAGAACTAAGAACTATAGGGCTATAAAAAAAATTGTTTACAAGACTTTAAAAGACGATCCGTTTCAGTGACGTATCGCTGTTTACGATATCAGGTAAATCGTTAATGTACAAAAGAAGAAGAGGAATGGACTTAACAGGATGCTTTGTAGAACACCACACCTCACTGGAAGCCATGACGAAACGCACAAATCCCAAAATATTCATAGCAAATTATTTTAAAATGAGATAATTTTTAAAATATCTTTTTCTTTTCTTCATTTGCCATTCATGTAACCTGGTTTATTTTTTAATCTTCTTTTTTTTTTTTTTTTTTTTTTTTTTTTTTTTACAATTTTACATTAAAAAAATAGATAGAATGATGGAATTTACTAAAATTACTATGAAATATGATGAGATCGGTTTTCAGACCAAAATTCCTGTCTTCTGTTAATCCATAAGGGCGTAATTGAGCTGCCCAATAAGCTTCTCCAGTAAGAAGCTTCTTATAAACATTCAAAATGGAATATAATTTTTCAATGCAAATAAACTGGGAATCGCTTAAAGCATGCTACCTACTGTTAACCATTCACTCTTTTATAATAATCTATTGATTGCCCCTACTATATACATATCTATCTTACTATTTTAGTGTCATTTGTCTCTTACTTTCACCATGCACATAGATCTTTTAGTTTCGTTTTTAGTTTCATTTTTACTATATTTTTTATAATATACTCATATAACACCTAAAAATATCGCGGTGTGAGTAAGTAATTATAGCGCTTTTAATAATTTATCAGCAAAAACTTTATTGAGAATTAATTTTGTTCTAAAATACGTAATGAGGCTTTCTAGCATGTTTGGAGCTGAGTTTCTCCTTGTGTAAAAGATTTCTATTTAACATTATTTTAGTTATTATCTCACATATCACATATTACATATATTTTATGCCTTCTTATAATGAAATTAAAATTATATATTAAAATTAATAAAATTATTATTGTTCTTATTATCTAATCATTATACTTGGGTTTAAATGCGAAATTAGATCCACAAATAAGTCACAACTTCAAAGTTCCATGAGAAGTGAATGACTCAATCCATAAGTACTACAACTTTCTTCATTGAAGCCTCGAACAAAAAGATAATACGACAAAAGAACACCCAAAACTAAGCCCCCTAGTGATCCACCATGTCCTTAAATACAACAGCTGCAGCCATGGCTAATGCGACATTTTCTGGATTCGAAGACACTCTTCCTAAAAAGATTGTTAAGGTAATGGTGTACTGCATCCTTCTTGTAGTCTCATTCACTGGTAACCTGCTTATTGTCTGGGTAACAAGTAGAGACGTTCGACTGAGAAGTACGACCAATATTCTGATTGCCAACATGGCGGTCAGTGACCTTCTCGTCCCTTTATTCTTGGTACCATTAGAAATCAAAGATATGTTTTATCCAAGAATTTGGCTGATTGACGGTGACTTTGGACTTGCTCTTTGTAAGCTCATATATTTCCTGCCAGACATTTCTTTAGCTGTTTCGATTTACAGCTGTGTATTTATTGCTCTCGATCGCTTCTACGCTGTAGTTCATCCACTCAGAGGAGGTTTGAGCAGAGGAAAACTCAAGTACATCATCCCAGGGATCTGGATGTTTTCGATGGCCATGGTATCCCGTTATTTTGTTACTCTTACTCTTGTGAAGACAGGAGACTCGACAAAATGCGGCCACGATATTTCCAGAATGGGTATTACTACAAACCTAGACTATAGCATTTTTGTTTTCATTACATTTGCGCTGAATGTTGGAATCCCATTACCTATCATCTCTTTCCTCTACTTGCGTATCGCTCTCAAGCTCCGACAAACTACAGTACCAGGACAAGCAGGAAACACTTCATCTGTGAGGGAGCGTCAAAACAGGAATGCACTGAAAATGTGTGTCGTCATTGTCAGCCTTTTGTTCATTAGCTGGTTCCCTTTCACAGTGTACTTATTTCTAAGTCACTTTGGCAACCTTGATAGCTTATTACTGGCTGATAGTTACGATTTGTCTTTCTCAGTGATTTTCATTGCCCATTCTAGTTCCTGCTACAACTTCTTCATCTATTTGGTGTTCACTAAAGTTTATCGACAGAAATTTAAAACACTTTTTTCAAAATGCGCCTATTGTAATCCTGAACAGGGAGAAGTAAACATGAATGCGATGGATGACCTTAATTAACTGGATCATTGTAAGACACCCACTTAGGTACTGTTTTATAGGGCTCAACTTCTACTAAGGCCGGAGAAGTATGATCCCTTTCGTGAAGCAGAACTAATGACATCTCATTCTCTTGAGTATTATTTCTAGTTTTTCGGTAACAGTTGTGGAGAGAAAGTAATATTTATGCGACTCTAAGAAATAATTTTATTCCTAAAGCCGGTTCTATTTCTGGGAATTACTCATTAAGTAAGTGGATTTATTATTGTTCAACCGGTAACAATAAACGATTTTTGAAATATTTCTGGGTGCCCACGGTGGTCCGATTCTTACTATCAATTGAATTTCTCTAGACTGGCCTAGACTGCCAGCATTTTCGTGAATCTCCAACCACTGGGAGATCCAGTCCTCGTTTTCGTGAAGTTTTATAAGAAAGCTTCAGTATTTTTTTTTCTAACATTTATATGCTTCCACGAGGGTTTTTGAATAATTTTCAGAAATGTCCCTTGCTAAATTAAGAAGTGCATTCTAATAATGTAGACTATAAACGAGAAAATTAGATTAATGTGCGCACTTTAAACCATATTACAAATAATTATATGAAACAGTGAAATTAGGGTGTGGATGCTAAGATTGTTCAACTTTTAGAACCAAAATTCAGAAGATAAAGTAATACAGGAATAATCACCCAGGAACGATTTGTTGTAAAAGAAAGATCACTCAAGAATGTCTAAGGGATATATACATTGATTAAATATCAATATCGATAATATATATACAATATATTTTAGGATATATAAAAAAGCACAAGTTAGTATACTTACTGCCTTGTCTTAAATGTTTTTGATCTTAAGCGTTTTTAGCGATTCAGGTACCCCTTCTACTTCACTTCCACAAGGTTGGAGATTTTGATCGACTCTCCATCCAAGTCGCTCTGCTTCAGCTCGACCTTTTTCGACTAAAAACGAGGTCTCTTCCAGTTTTAAACCTACCTTGAAAACGAAAGATGTTCAACATTTCCTAAAAGGTAAATCAATGCTAAATCAGTCTCCAGTAATGCCATTTGCGATAATTTGTTTGAATGCCCAAATGGTATTACATGCGATCGACTGATCCAAGAAAAGCGAAAGATGTTGAAGTTGTAGTTGAATCCTACAAAAAGCTTTTCGGAGTTTTTCCTCATATTACCTAGTACAGCTAAAATAATACCCTCCCTTCTAAAAATGATGTTTTGTTAGGTCTTAAAAAAAAAGGTAGGAAAAAAATAAGAAAAAGAAGAACAAGATGAAGAAGAAGAAGAAGAAGAGGAAGAGGAAGAAGAAGAAGAAGAAGAAGAAGAAGAAGAGGAAGAAGAAGAAGAAGAAGTGAAGAGAGGAGAAGAGAAGAGAAGAGAAGAGAAGAGAAGAGAAGAGAAGAGAAGAGAAGAGAAGAGAAGAGAAGAGAAGAGAAGAGAAGAGAAGAGAAGAGAAGAGAAGAGAAGAGAAGAGAAGAGAAGAGAAGAGAAGAGAAGAGAAGAGAAGAGAAGAGAAGAGCAGAGAAGAGAAGATTTTTCTATTCCACGAATGAATGTCACGAAGGGAAAATTCCAGTGACGATATAATGAAAATAACAAAATATTACATCAGTCTTAACTTGTGGCTTGAAATTAAAATTATGGCGCCCAAGCAGAAAAATAATTTAGAACTTTTCTTACCTACAGGAAACTAAACCAAAATTAAATTAAGCCTAGTAGTTTATTTAAGGAATAGCTTAGGTGTTAAGGATAGAAAGCATAATTTGTATTAAGTTAATTATGAATTAATGATAGAAAGCATAATGAAGATTAAAACATTTTGAAATGACTGAATACTGAATAGTATGAATGGGAACGAAAAGAAAAAAACAAAAACCTATGTAGAAACGTCCCCGTCTATTTATCAGAAAGAAAGAAAAACCCATAAGGCGCAGAAGTACGAACATCAAAATTGTGCAACTTGTCAAACTGTGCGTAATTTTCTTTGTTGCAGAGAGCAGAAAGAGGGTCTTCTTCGTGCAACAAAGCCGAGCAACAAAAAAATGTTGTTGCGCGCATGGTAGTTTTTATAGGAGCAACATTATTCACTCTGACACTTGCAACACAACAATGTTGGCGATAAGTTGCACTATTTTGTTGCTCGTATTTCTGCGCCTTTAATCGATATTAGATTTCATGCGTATTTCTAATTAAGACCGGCCCTTTTCACCTCCACAGCTGGATACAAAGCCAAATCCACAAATACACCTTATGTCTCACTTTCCATAACATAAGAACTATGAACTACAGGGCTATAAAGAAAATACTGTTTACAAGACTTTAAAAGACGATCAGTTTCAGTGACGTATTGCTGTTTACGACATCAGGTAAATCGTTAATGTACAAAAGAAGAAGAGGAATAGACTTAACAGGATGCTTTGTAGAACACCAGACCTCACTGGAAGCCATGAGGAAACGCACACATCCCAAAATATTCAGAATAAATTATTTTAAAATGAGATATATTTTTTAATATCTTTCTTTTCCTCGTTTGCCATTCATGTAACGCAGTTTATTTTTTAATCTTCTTTTTTCACAATTTTACATTAAAAGAAATAGATAGAATGATGGAATTTACTAAAATTACTATGAAATATGATGAAATCGGTTTTCAGACCAAAATTCCTGTCTTCTGTTAATCCATAAGGGCGTAATTGAGCTGCCCAATACGCTTCTCCAGTAAGAAGCTTCTTATGAGCATTCAAAATGGAATATAATTTTTCAATGCAAATAAACTGAGAATCGCTTAAACCATGCTACCTACTGTTAACCATTCACTCTTTTATAATAATCTATTGATTGCCCCTACTATATACATATCTTACTATTTTAGTGTCATTTGTCTCTTACTTTCACCATGTACATATATCTTTTAGTTTCGTTTTTAGTTTCATTTTTACTATATTTTTTATAATATTCTCATATAACACCTAAAGATATCGCGGTGTGAGTAAGTAATTATAGCGCTTTTAATAATTTATCAGCAAAACCTTCATAGAGAATTAATTTTGTTCTAGAATACGTAATGAGGCTTTCTATCATGTTTGGATCTGAGTTTCTCCTTGTTTAAAAATTTTTAGTTAACATTATTTTAGTTATTATCTCACATATCACATATTACATATATTTTATGCCTTCTTATAATGAAATTAAAATTATATATTAAGATTAATAAAATTATTATTGTTCTTATTATCAAATCATTATACTTGGGTTTAAATGCGAAATTAGATCCACAAATAAGTCACAACTTCAAAGCTCCATGAGAAGTGAATGACTCAATCCATAAGTACTACAACTTTCTTCATTGAAGCTTCGTCATAAACAACAATACGACAAAAGAGCACCTAAAACTAAGCCCCCTAGTGATCCACCATGTCTTTAAATACAACAGCTGCATCCATGGCTAATGCGACCTTTTCTGGATTCGAAGACACTCTTCCTAAAAAGATCATCAAGGTAATGGTGTACTGCATCATTCTTGTAGTCTCATTCACTGGTAACCTGCTTATTGTTTGGGTAACAAGTAGAGACATTCGACTGAGAAGTACGACCAATATTCTAATTGCCAACATGGCGGTCAGTGACCTTCTCGTTCCTTTATTCGGGGTACCATTAAAAATCAAAGATATAATTTTTTATCGAAACATTTGGCATATTGACGGTGACTTTGGTCTTGCTCTTTGTAAGCTCACATATTTCCTGCCAGACGTTTCTTTGGCTGTTTCGATTTACAGCTGTGTATTTATTGCTCTCGATCGCTTCTACGCTGTAGTTCATCCACTCAGAGGAGGTTTGAGCAGAGGAAAACTCAAGTACATCATCCCAGGGATCTGGATGTTTTCGATGGCCACGTTATGCCATTATTTTGTTACTTTTACTCTTGTGAAGACAGGAGACTCGACAAAATGTATTCTGGATTGGAAAAGAATTGATATCACAACAATATTACACTTAAGGATATATTTTTTTATAATATTTGCGCTAAATGTTGGAATCCCATTACCTATCATCTCTTTCCTCTACTTACGTATCGCTCTCAAGCTCCGACGAACTACAGTACCAGGACAAGCAGGAAACACTTCATCCGTGAGGGAGCGTCAAAACAAGAATGCCCTGAAAATGTCCGCCGTTATTGTCAGCCTTTTTTACCTAAGCTTTTTGCCATCTTCTGTATACGTATTTCTGTCGCTTTTTGGAAATCTTGATAGCTTATCACCGGCTGCAACGAACGATTTACATTTTTCAGTGTTTTTTATTGTGGAATCGAGTTGTTCCTACAATTTCTTCATCTATTTGGTGTTCACTAAAGTTTATCGACAGAATTTCAAAACACTTTTTTCAAAATGTGCCTGTAATCCTGAACAGGGAGACGTAGGCATGAATGCAATGAATCACCTCAATTAACTGGATCATTGCAAGAAACTCACTTAGGTACTGATAAATAGGGGTCAAGTTCTACCAAGACCGAAGAAATAAGACTGCTCTCGTGAAGCAGAACTAATGACATCTCATTCTCTTGAGTATTATTTCTAGTTTTTCGGTAACAGTTGTGGAGAGAAAGTAATATTTATGCGACTCTAAGAAATAATTTTATTTCTAAAATTCTATTTCTAGGAATTACTCAGTAAGGAAGTGGATTTATTATTGTTCAACCGGTAACAATAAACGATTTTTGAAATATTTCTGGGTGCCACGGTCTTCCGATTCTTACTATAAATTGAATTTCTCAAGACTAGCCTAGACTACCAAGTCACAACTAAATTGGCAATATGATGAAAGACTTTTCTTTGAATATTCTTTTTTTGAATGGTTTTTTAAGTGTACCAGAAAATAAGTTTCAAATCATTTTATAGGAGTTTTCATGGAGTTTTCGGTAAAAGCAAGAACTCAGGTTAACCTGATGTCTGACTATTCTGGCCAATCAGAACGCTACACGTATTCTGACTCCCTGATATCATATGACAAAACAACGAATCAGAGTTCAGGAAATGGTAGATACTCATTAAGTACCTAGAGATCCCGGGATAATACAAGTTATGATAAGGAGATGGAAACTCGCCGTCTCATCAGGCAAATCTAATAATATGTTTTTACTGCAAATATGTCCATAACATTAGCATTTGCGTGAATCTCCAACCACTGGGATATCCAGTCTCCTTTACGTGAAGTTTTATAAGAAAGCTTCAGTATTTTATTTCTAACATTTATATGCTTCCAGGAGGGTTTTTGACTAATATTTAGAAATGTCCCTTTATAAATTAAGAAGTGCATTCTAATATTGTAGACTATAGACGAGAAAATTAGATTAAGTGCGCACTTCAAACCATATTACAAATAATTATATGAAACAGTGAAATTAAGGTGTGGATGCTAAGATTGTTCAACTTTTAGAACCAAAACTGATTCAGAAGATAAAGTAATTCAGAAATAATCACCCAAGAACGATTTGTTGTAAAAGAAAGATCACTCAAGAATGTTTAAGGGATATATACATTGATTAAATATCAATATCGATAATATATATACAATATATTTTAGGATATATAAAAAAGCACAATTTAGTATACTTACTGCCTTGTCTTAAATGTTTTTGATCTTAAACGTTTTTAGCGATTCAGGTACCCCCTCTACTTCACTTCTACAAGGTTGGAGATTTTAATCGACTCCCCGTCCAAGTCACTCTGCTCCAGCTCGACCTTTTTCGACCAAAAACGAGGTCTCTTCCAGTTTTAAACCTACCTTGAAAACGAAAGATGTTCAACCTTTCCTAAAAGGTAAAACAATGCTAAATCAGTCTCCAGTAATGCCATTTGCGAAAATTTAATTCAATGCCCAAATGGTATTACTTGTACAGATAGTACAGATAGTACAGATAAAGTAATACCCTCCCTCCTAAAAATGACGTTTTGTTAGGTCTCAAAAAAAAAATGTAGGAAAAAAAAAAAAAAAAAGAAAATTATTAATAAGAAGAAGAAGAAGAAGAGGAAAAAGAGGAAAAAGAAGAAGAAGAAGAAGAAGAAGAAGAAGAGAAGAAAACAGAAGAGAACAGAACAGAACAGAACAGAACACAACAGAACACAACAGAACACAACAGAACACAACAGAACACAACAGAACACAACAGAACACAACAGAACACAACAGAACACAACAGAACACAACAGAACACAACAGAACACAACAGAACACAACAGAACACAACAGAACACAACAGAACACAACAGAACACAACAGAACACAACAGAACACAACAGAACACAACAGAACACAACAGAACACAACAGAACACAACAGAACACAACAGAACACAACAGAACACAACAGAACAGAACAGAACACAACAGAACAGAACAGAACACAACAGCACAGAACAGAACAGAACAGAACAGAACAGAACACAACAGAACAGAACACAACAGAACACAACAGAACACAACAGAACACAACAGAACAGAACAGAACAGAACAGAACAGAACACAACAGAACAGAACAGAACACAACAGAACAGAACAGAACAGAACAGAACAGAACAGAACAGAACAGAACAGAACAGAACAGAACAGAACAGAACAGAACAGAACAGAACAGAACACAACAGAACAGAACACAACAGAACACAACAGAACACAACAGAACACAACAGAACAGAACAGAACACAACAGCACAGAACAGAACAGAACAGAACAGAACAGAACACAACAGAACAGAACACAACAGAACACAACAGAACACAACAGAACACAACAGAACAGAACAGAACAGAACAGAACAGAACACAACAGAACAGAACAGAACACAACAGAACAGAACAGAACAGAACAGAACAGAACAGAACAGAACAGAACAGAACAGAACAGAACAGAACAGAACAGAACAGAACAGAACAGAACAGAACAGAACACAACAGAACAGAACAGAACAGAACAGAACAGAACAGAACAGAACAGAACAGAACAGAACAGAACAGAACAGAACAGAACAGAACAGAACAGAACAGAACAGAACAGAACAGAACAGAACAGAACAGAACAGAACAGAACAGAACAGAACAGAACACAACAGAACAGAACACAACAGAACAGAACACAACAGAACAGAACAGAACAGAACAGAACACAACAGAACAGAACAGAACAGAACAGAACAGAACAGAACAGAACAGAACAGAACAGAACAGAACAGAACAGAACAGAACAGAACAGAACAGAACAGAACACAACAGAACAGAACAGAACACAACAGAACAGAACAGAACAGAACAGAACAGAACAGAACACAACAGAACAGAACAGAACAGAACAGAACAGAACAGAACACAACATAACACAACAGAACAGAACACAACAGAACAGAACACAACAGAACAGAACACAACAGAACAGAACAGAACAGAACACAACAGAACAGAACAGAACAGAACACAACAGAACAGAACACAACAGAACAGAACACAACAGAACAGAACAGAACAGAACACAACAGAACACAACAGAACAGAACAGAACAGAACACAACAGAACAGAACACAACAGAACAGAACAGAACAGAACAGAACAGAACAGAACAGAACAGAACAGAACAGAACAGAACAGAACAGAACAGAACACAACAGAACAGAACAGAACAGAACAGAACAGAACAGAACAGAACAGAACAGAACAGAACAGAACAGAACACAACACAACAGAACACAACACAACACAACAGAACACAACAGAACAGAACACAACAGAACAGAACAGAACAGAACAGAACAGAACAGAACAGAACAGAACAGAACAGAACAGAACAGAACAGAACAGAACAGAACAGAACAGAACACAACAGAACAGAACAGAACAGAACACAACAGAACACAACAGAACACAACAGAACACAACAGAACAGAACACAACAGAACACAACAGAACACAACAGAACACAACAGAACAGAACAGAACAGAACAGAACAGAACAGAACACAACACAACAGAACACAACAGAACAGAACAGAACACAACAGAACACAACACAACACAACAGAACAGAACAGAACAGAACAGAACAGAACAGAACAGAACAGAACAGAACAGAACAGAACAGAACAGAACAGAACAGAACAGAACAGAACAGAACAGAACAGAACACAACAGAACACAACAGAACACAACAGAACAGAACAGAACAGAACAGAACAGAACAGAACAGAACAGAACAGAACAGAAGAGAAGAGAAGAGAAGATTTTTCTATTCCACGAATGAATGTCACGAAGGGAAAATTCCAGTGAACTCATTAGACGATATAATAAAAATAACAAAGTATTACATCAGTCTTAGCTTGATTAACTTGTGGCTTGAAATGAAAATTATTGCGCCCAAGCAGAAAAATAATTTAGAACTTTTCTTACCTACAGGAAACTAAACCAAAATTAAATTAAGCCTAGTAGTTTATTTAAGGAATAGCTTAGGTGTTAAGGATAGAAAGCATAATTTGTATTAAGTTAATTATGAATTAATGATAGAAAGCATAATGAAGATTAAAACATTTTGAAATGACTGAATACTGAATAGTATGAATGGGAACGAAAAGAAAAACAAAAACCTATGTAGAAACGTCCCCGTCTATTTATGAGAATGAAAGAAAAACCCATAAGGCGCAGAAGTACGAACATCAAAATCGTGCAACTTGTCAAACTGTGCGTAATTTTCTTTGTTGCAGAGAGCAGAAAGAGGGTCTTCTTCGTGCAACAAAGCCGAGCAACAAAAAAATGTTCTTGCGCGCATGGTAGTTTTTATAGGAGCAACATTATTCACTCTGACACTTGCAACACAACAATGTTGCGCGATAAGTTGCACTATTTTGTTGCTCGTATTTCTGCGCCTTTAATCGATATTAGATTTCATGCATATTTCTAATTAAGACTGGTCCTTTTCACCTCTACAGCTGGATACAAAGCCAAATCCACAAATGCACCTTATGTCTCACTTTCCATAACATAATAACTAAGAACTACAAGGCTATAAAAAAAATACTGTTTACAAGACTATAAAAGACGATCAGTTTCATTGACGTATCGCTGTTTACGACATCAGGTAAATCGTTAATGTACAAAAGAAGAAGAGGAATAGACTTAACAGGATGCTTTGTAGAACACCAGACCTCACTGGAAGCCATGACGAAACGCACAAATCCCAAAATATTCAGAGCAAATTATTTTAAAATGAGATATTTTTTAAAATATCTTTTTTTTTCTCGTTTGCCATTCATGTAACCTAGTTTATTTTTTAATCTTCTTTTTTCACAATTTTACATTAAAAAAAATAGATAAAATGATGGAATTTACTAAAATTACTATGAAATATGATGAAATCGGTTTTTAGACCAAAATTCCTGTCTTCTGTTAATCCATAAGGGCGTAATTGAGCTGCCCAATAAGCTTCTCCAGTAAGAAGCTTCTTATGAACATTCAAAATGGAATATAATTTTTCAATGCAAATAAACTGGGAATCGCTTAAAGCATGCTACCTACTGTTAACCATTCACTGTTTTATAAATAATCTATTGATTGCCCCTACTATATACATATGCTACTATTTCATTTACTATTTTAGTGTCATTTGTCTCTTACTTTCACCATGTACATAGATCTTTTAGTTTCGTTTTTACTTTCAGTTCATTTTTACTATATTTTTTATAATATACTCATATAACACCTAAAAATATCGCGGTGTGAGTAAGTAATTATGGTGCTTTTAATAATTTCTCAGCAAAACCTTCATAGAGAATTAATTTTGTTCTAGAATACGTAATGAGGCTTTCTATCATGTTTGGATCTGAGTTTCTCCTTGTTTAAAAATTTTTAGTTAACATTATTTGAGTTATTATCTCACATATCACATATCACATATATTTTATGCCTTCTTATAATGAAATTAAAATTATATATTAAAATTAATAGAATCATTATTGTTCTTATTATCTAATCATTATACTTGGGTTTAAATGCGAAATTAGATCCACAAATAAGTCACAACTTCAAAGTTCCATGAGAAGTGAATGACTCAATCCATAAGTACTACAACTTTCTTCATTGAAGCCTCGGAATAAACGATAATACGACAAGAGAACACCTAAAACTGCACTCCCTTGTAATCCACTATGTCCTTAAATACAACAGCTGCAGCCATGGCTAATGCGACCTTTTCTGGACTCGAAGACACTCTTCCTAAAAAGATCATCAAGATAATGATGTACTGCATCCTTCTTGTAGTCTCATTCACTGGTAACCTGCTTATTGTCTGGGTAACAAGTAGAGACATTCGACTGAGAAGTACGACCAATATTCTGATTGCTAATATGGCAGTCAGTGATCTTCTCGTTCCATTATTCGGGGTATCATTAAAAATCAAATATATTTTTTATCGAACAATTTGGCATATTGACGGTGACTTTGGACTTGCTCTTTGTAAGCTCGCACATTACCTGCCAGACGTTTCTTTAGCTGTTTCGATTTACAGCTGTGTGTTTATTGCTCTCGATCGCTTCTACGCTGTAGTTCATCCACTCAGAGGAGGTTTGAGAAGAGGAAAACTCAAGTACATCATCCCAGGGATCTGGATATTTTCAATGGCAATGACATCCTATCTTTTTGTTACTTTTACTGTTGTGAAGATAGGGGATTCGACAACTGAATGCATTCAGGATTGGACAAGAATTGGTATTACTACACACGAACACTATAGCATTTACGTTTTCATGATATTGATACTGAATGTTGGAATCCCATTACCTATCATCTCTTTCCTGTACTTACGTATCGCTCTCAAGCTCCGACAAACTACAGTACCAGGACAAGCAGGAAACATTTCATCCGTGAGGGAGCGTCAAAACAAGAATGCCCTGAAAATGTCCGCCGTTATTGTCAGCCTTTTTTACCTAAGTTTTTTGCCATCTTTTGTATACATATTTATGTTGCTTTTTGGAAATCTTGATAGCTTATCACCGGCTGCCGGGAACGATTTAAATTTCTCAGTTTTGTTTATTCTCTATTCGAGCTCCTCCTACAACTTTTTCATCTATTTGGTGTTCACTAAAGTTTATCGACACAATTTCAAAAGCCTTTTTTCAAAATGTGCCTGTTAAAATCCTGAACAGGGAGACGTAGACATGAATGCAATGAATGACCTTAATTAACTGGATCATTGCAAGAAACTCACTTAGGTACTGATAAATAGGGGTCAACTTCTACCAAGACCGAAGAAATAAGACTGCTCTCGTGAAGCAGAACTAATGACATCTCATTCTCTTGAGTATTATTTCTAGTTTTTCGGTAACAGTTGTGGAGAGAAAGTAATATTTATGCGACTCTAAGAAATAATTTTATTCCTAAAGTTCTATTTCTGGGAATTACTCAGTAAGTAAGTGGACTTATTATTGTTTAAGCGGTAACAATAAACGATTTTTGAAATATTTCTGGGTGCCCACGGTCTTCCGATTCTTACTATCAATTGAATTTCTCTAGAGTGCCGAGTGACAACTAAATTGGCAATATGATGAAAGACTTTTCTTTGAATATTCTTTTTTGAATGGATTTTCAAGTTTACCACAAAATAAGTTTCATATCATTCTAGGAGTTTTCATGGAGTTTTCGGTAAAAGCAAGAACTCAGGTTAACCTGATGTCTGACTATTCTGGCCAATCAGAAAGCTACACGTATTCTGATTCCCTGATATCATATAACAAAACAGCGAATCAGAGTTC
This sequence comes from Anthopleura sola, assembly GCA_023349425.1. Classification (NCBI taxonomy): domain Eukaryota; kingdom Metazoa; phylum Cnidaria; class Anthozoa; order Actiniaria; family Actiniidae; genus Anthopleura; species Anthopleura sola. Next base: position 9,740,343 of record JALHLI010000010.1, on the reverse strand, counting down.
AGGAAATGGTAGATACTCATTAAGTACCTAGAGATCCCGGGATAATACAAGTTATGATAAAGAGATGGAAACTCGCCGTCTCATCAGGCAAAACTAACAATATGTTTTTACTGCAAACATGTCTATAACATTAGCATTTTCGTGAATCTCCAACCACTGGGAGACCCAGTATCGTTTACGTGAAGTTTTATAAGAAAGCTTCAGTAATTTGCTTCTAACATTTACATGCTTCCACGAGGGTTTTTGACTAATCATGGGCTAGAATACCGGTCATCGTAACTGAGCATGCGCGAATATTTGTCAAACCAAGATGGCGGCGGTACTGAAAAAAACCTTCGAGAGAAAAAATAATATAGCAATAAATAGCGTACTTGAGCATTTGTAGCATTTGTCCACGTCGATTCTCCCCCAGTGTTATATGACAATTCTTATGAAGTACATTTCATGCTGCCACGATATGAAATTCAACGTCCAAACTTACCGGTGAGTTTTGGAAATTATCGCCTGTCATTCCCAATAGTAAACAAAGAAATAGTGAAATTGGAAAAATTTCATCGTATTTTGGTTATCTTCTGTTCACTGAATCTAAATTGTCCACCCAGATTTTGGAAGAACCTGTAATTGTAGACATAATAGGTGATTTTAAGTTCTATCGATAAAAGCTAACATCGTCCATTTTTCACCTAAAATACACAATATTTCGAAAAATCTATTCCAGATATAAAATAATGTACGTACCATATGTTCACCTTGATCAAAACAGCTGCTTATGTTATTCAAGTCTTTGTAAAACCCTTTAGAGAATTTCGATCTCTTGGACATACTTGGATGTATTATTTTTTTTGTAAAGTACAAAAGAACTGTAAACGCTTCTTCAAGACAGCCTACCCTACATTCAGAGGGAAAACCGCTGATGGTGCGCCCGCGAGATGACCGGTATACTAGCCCATGTTTTAGAAATGTCCCTTGATAAATTAAGAAGTGCATGCTAATAATGTAGACTATAGACGAGAAAATTAGATTAATGTGCGCGCTTCAAACCATATTACAAATAATCATATGAAACAGTGAAAGTAAGGTGTGGATGCTAAGATTGTTCAACTTTTAGAACCAAAATTCACAAGATAAAGTAATACAGGTATAATCACCCAGGAACGATTTGTTGTAAAAGAAAGATCACTCAAGAATGTCTAAGGGATATATGCATTAATTAAATATCAATATCGATAATATATATACAATATATTTTAGGAAATATAAAAAAGCACAAGTTAGTGTACTTACTGCCTTGTCTTAAATGTTTTTGATCTTAAGCGTTTTTAGCGATTCAGGTACCCCCTCTACTTCGCTTCCACAAGTTTGGAGATTTTGATCGACTCTCCCTCCAAGTCACTGTGCTCCAGCTCGACCTTTTTCGACCAAAGACGAGGTCTCTACCAGTTTTAAACCTACCTTGAAAACGAAAGATGTCCAATCTTTCCTAGAAGGTACATCAATACTAAATCTGTCTCCAGTAATGCCATTTGCGAAAATTTGTTTGAATGCCCAAATCGTATTACATGCGATCGACTGATCCAAGAACAGCGAAAGATGTTGAAGTTGTAGTTGAATCCTACAAAAAGCTTTTCGGAGTTTTTCCTCAGATTACCTGGTACAGATAAAGTAATACCCTCCCGCCGAAAAGAGACCTTTTGTTAGAACTCAAAAAGAAAAAGTAAGCAAAGAAAAAGAAGGAGAAGAAGAGGAAGAAGAACAAGAACAAGAACAAGAACAAGAAAAACAAGAAGAAGAAGAAAAAGAAAAGAAAAGAGAAGAAAATAGAAGAGAATATTTTTCTATTCTTCGAATGAATGTCATGAAGGAAATTCCAGTGAATTTATTACATGATATAATAAAAATAATAATATACATACAAAAATTTATCGATTCTGATTGGCTGATGAACAGTGCATTTTAGAGGTAATTCAGTGCAAAAACAAGGTAACACAGTGCAAAAAAGTGTAACACAGTGCAAATTAAATTTTCCGAAAACGGTCTTGAAACCAATTTTTTTTTAATTCTGCTCTTGATAACATTATTGAGCATCAAGACTATGCATTTTTCGATCGTGAAGGAACAAGTTTAAGCGGTGAAAATGGCTAAAAAGTTGGTGATTTTGTTTGTTTTTGAATAATTTTTTTTTGTCGGTTTCAGTTGAAGATCGCGCGCTATCTCACGTCATTGAGCGTGCGCTCAGAGTTTTTCTTGAGTTTTTCAATGTCGGACGGTAAAGTTTGTAAGATTTTTCATGTATATTATTAATAAGTAATAATATGGTTTCTCGTTCAATTTGGGATAATTCGCACTCGTGTGTTTTTCAAAGAGCTCAAATTGCACTCGACCTACGGTCTCGTGCAATTTGATCTTTTTGAAAACACACTCGTGTAAATTAATCCCAAATTGAACTCGAAACCATATTATTACCTATACTAATAAAATATTACACCAGTCTTGATTGACATTTGGAAATTATTGCGCCCAAGCAGAAAAGTAATCTAGAACTGCTCTTACTTACAGGATACTAAACCTAAAATAAACCAAGGAGTTTAATTAAGGAATAGCTTAGGTATAATGGCTTTGTGTTTCTTTCTGACAAATAGACGGGGACGTTTCTACCTAGGTTTTGGTTTTTCTTTTCGTTCCCATTCATACTATTTAGTATTCATTCATTTCACAATTTTGTTGGTAGTATTTTTGCGCCTTTAATCGATATTAGATTTCATGCGTATTGCTAATTAAGACCGGCGCTTTTCACCTCCACAGCTGGATACAAAGCCACATCCACATATGCACCTTATGTCTCACTTTCCATAACATAAGAACTAAGAACTACAGGGTTAAAAAAAATTATGTTTACAAGACTTTAAAAGACGATGAGTTTCAGTGACGTATCGCTGTTTACAGACCTCACTGGAAGCCATGAGGAAACGCACACATCCCAAAATATTCAGAGTAAATTATTTTAAAATGAGGTATTTTTTTAATATCTTTTTTTTCCTCGTTTCCCATTCATGTAACGCAGTTTATTTTTTAATCTTCTTTTTTCACAATTTTACATTAAAAAAAAAATAGAGAGAATGATGGAATTTACTAAAATTACTATGAAATATGATGAAATCGGTTTTCAGACCAAAATTCCTGTCTTTTGTTAAATCCATAAGGGCGTAATTGAGCTGCCCAATAAGCTTCTCCAGTAAGAAGCTTCTTATGAACATTCAAAATGAAATATAATTTTTCAATGCAAATAAACTGGGAATCGCTTAAAGCATGCTACCTACTGTTAACCATTCACTCTTTTATAATAATCTATTGATTGCCCCTACTATATACATATCTTACTATTTTAGTGTCATTTGTCTCTTACTTTCACCATGTACATAGATCTTTTAGTTTCGTTTTTAGTTTCATTTTTACTATATTTTTTATAATATACTCGTATAACACCTAAAAATATCGCGGTGTGAGTAAGTAATTATAGCGCTTTCAATAATTTCTCAGAAAAACCTTTATTGAGAATTAATTTTGTTCTAGAATACGTAATGAGGCTTTCTATCATGTTTGGAGCTGAGTTTCTCCTTGTGTAAAAGATTTCTAGTTAACATTATTTTAGTTATTATCTCACATATCACATATTACATATATTTTATGCCTTCTTATAATGAAATTAAAATTATATATTAAAATTAATAAAATTATTATTGTTCTTATTATTAAATCATTATACTTGGCAGGGGCGGATCCAGGAATTTTCAAAAGGGGGGGCCGGACAGGATCAAATTAGGGGCGTAGCGTGGCCATTTTGATAAGACACCTAAAAAATCCCCGAAGCAAAAAAAAAAAAAAAAAACAACGTGGCGCACTACAATGTTGACACTGTTCCATAAATTATTACCAAGTTTTAACACATTAATTTCAAAAGGGGGGGCCGGATAGGATCAAATTAAAAAATAAAATAAATTTCCTTAATGCATGAGGCAGTAGAAAAGCAAAAAAAAAAAAAACCGGCACCTAAAGATTGGGCCGCGGCCCCCCGCCCCCCCCCCCCCCCCTAAATCCGCCCCTTCTTGAGTTTAAATGCGAAATTAGATCCACAAATAAGTCACAACTTCAAAGTTCCATGAGAAGTGAATGACTCAATCCATAAGTACTACAACTTTCTTCATTGAAGCCTCGAACTAAACGATCGTACCACCATGTCCTTAAATACAACAGCTGCAGCCATGTCTAATGCGACATTTTCTGGACTCGAAGACACTCTTCCTAAAAAGATCATCAAGATAATGATGTACTGCATCCTTCTTGTAGTCTCATTCACTGGTAACTTGCTTATTGTCTGGGTAACAAGTAGAGACATTCGACTGAGAAGTACGACCAATATTCTGATTGCCAACATGGCGGTCAGTGACCTTCTCGTGCCTTTATTCTCGGTACCAAAATATATCGTATATATCATCTTCTACGAAAATATTTGGCTCGTTGACGGTGACTTTGGACTTGCTCTTTGTAAGGTCACAAATTACCTGCAAGACGTTTCTTTAGCTGTTTCCATTTACAGCTGTGTATTTATTGCTCTCGATCGCTTCTACGCTGTAGTTCATCCACTCAGAGGAGGTTTGAGGAAAGGAAAACTCAAGTACATCATCCCAGGGATCTGGATATTTTCGATGGCCATGTATTCTATTGATTGTTTTACTTTTACTCTTGTGAAGACAGGGGATTCGACGACTGAATGTATCCCGGATTTTACAAAAATTGGGGTTACAACAAACATACAGTTAAGGATATTTTATTTTATGATAATTTCCCTAAATGTTGGAATCCCATTACCTATCATCTCTTTCCTCTACTTACGTATCGCTCTCAAGCTCCGACAAACTACAGTACCAGGACAAGCAGGAAACACTTCATCTGTGAGGGAGCGTCAAAACAGGAATGCACTGAAAATGTGTGTCGTCATTGTCAGCCTTTTGTTCATTAGGTGGTTGCCTTTAACAGTCTATGTATTCCTATATCTTTTTGGCAACCTTGATAGCTTATTACTGGCTGATAGGTACGATTTGTCTTTCTCAGTGTTTTTCATTGCCCATTCTAGTTCCTGCTACAACTTCTTCATCTATTTGATGTTCACTAAAGTTTATCGACACAATTTTAAAACACTTTTTTCAAAATGTGCCTGTTGTAATCCTGAACAGGGAGAAGTAAACATGAATGCGATGGATGACCTTAATTAACTGGATCATTGTAAGACACCCACTTAGGTACTGGTGAATAGGTGTCAAGTTCTACCAAGACCGAAGAAATAACATTGCTCTCGTGAAGCAGAACTAATGACATCTCATTCTCTTGAGTATTATTTCTAGTTTTTCGGTAACAGTTGTGGAGAGAAAGTAATATTTATGCGACTCTAAGAAATAATTTTATTCCTAAAGTTCTATTTCTGGGAATTACTCAGTGAGTAAGTGGATTTATTATTGTTCAACCGGTAACAAAAAACGATTTTTGAAATATTTGTCAATCTTCAACCACTGGCAGATGCAGTCTCTTTTTTGTGAAGTTTTATAAGAAAGCTTCAGTATTTTATTTCTAACATTTATATGCTTCCACGAGGGTTTTTGACTAATTTTTAGAAATGTCCCTTTATAAATTAAGAAGTGCATTCTAATAATGTAGACTATAGACGAGAAAATTAGATAAATGTGCGCACTTCAAACCATATTACAAATAATTGTATGAAACAGTGGAATTAAGGTGTGGCTGCTAAGATTGTTAAACTTTTAGAGCCAGAAAGAGACAAAGTAATTCAGGGATAATCATTAGTGGAAAAAAAGTAACCCAGAAACGATTTGTTTTAAAAGAAAGATCACTCAAGAATGTCTGAGGAATATATACATTAATCAAATATCAATATCGATAATATGTCTAATATGTATGAGGGACCTAGTATTTTATAAAGTCTTTAAACCAGCACCAATACTGAATATATGTATATTCAGACAGTATTGAATTAAACAGTATTGAATTGAACAGTATTGAATTAAATTAGATTAAATACTGTCTGACGAGTGCGTAAGCACGAAACTCGGAGTAACAGCAAATCTTGCCTCTTCGTTACTACATTTATACTTTGCTCTACACCACATGTGTATTGAGCACTCTTTAATGGGATCAGCTACTTCCTCATATGATTATATATATATATATTAAAATCCTAGGAGTTAAAGATTTTTCAAGCAGCTGTATATTAGGCAGTAGTAAATAAATTTACACCTTTTTCAAAAAACGTTGTCGGTAGGACCGAGTAACACGCTGTAAAATGTAATATATTCACAGCCAAACAACGTAGCCGGCTTTTAGATTGGAATATGAAGCATGAACTTTGAGTTAGTTATGGAATTTTTCGTATTTTAGCCAGAAAACATAAAGAAAACATACCGACAGCACGTTTCTTTAAATAGGTGTATACAACCAATATAATAAAAACATAAAAATGATTAGAAATTTCTTTTATACCCAATTCGATGACCTGTAGCTATTTCTCTCATTACTGGGCTACCTGTGTTACTGTTGTGTAGTCAGCAATGTTGAATTCGTTGTTGCACAGAAAGCTAATATAGATAAATTAAAAGTGAAAGACGAAAATAAAATGCAGAAAAACCGTTTTCAATTTTTTTTATTTGAGGTAATGTCCTTTATAGTACAAGCGATTGAAAAGATCGCGGAGGAAAATGCAGTATAATATTTTTCGCGCGCGCGTTTTTAATATATAATTTCCAAATGGTACTGTATATTGTCGATATGTAGAAATACTCCTGCTGCGGTTTGAACTTGCCAAACCGTTGTAAAATATAACTCTCTATAAAGATTGTTATTAATCAACAATAATATATGTATAACACTCATTATCCTTGCTAAAATTTAATAAATGTAAGTGCCACATGGGTCGTGCTTTGGTCCTTTCCATTTAACAGTCCATACCCCAAATTAAAACTAAGAAGCTTAACTAAATTTGAATAAGACTGTGTTTCCTTGCTACAATGGTGAACAGACGGGGTCATGTTTTACAAGTGAGTTTGTCATAACTTTCTCGTTATCAAAAATGATAAAAAACAAGACAAAGTTTATTTATCAAACCATCATAGTTTCTTAACATTTTCTATCATGGAAACAATCTTGAACCATTAATGGTAAGACTTCCACTTACATACAAATGGTTTTTTTGACTGGGAAATATATAATTTCCCATTAAAAAAAACAATCATTTTTTCCCCATTGTGTTTACTTTTTATGTCAATATGTAATCTGCAGGGTAAATAGGCGATAATATATTAAGGTGACTTCCAACTATTGGACGTTCAATTTGAGCCTGCGAGCGTGCGCGCGCTTAAGTTATCCTGAAATACTATGGAAACCTTCAAAATTTTAATAAGAAACAATACAGGTTCTAATATAAACTTCAAAAGGATAAATCTCCTCAAATTTTAAAACTTAATTTGAACTACATTTCTCAACTATTGACTTAAATTTCTAAAAGGATGTCTAATTTCGGTTTTCTGAAGAAGAAAAAAACAATCCAATTCTTTCTTTTCAGATTTGAATTAGCATTAAATTTGGGTTTTTTATATTTGTGATTTCAAACTTCTATTCGTGGATTTTTCCAAAAGTACGCATTCACATTAAAACTTTCGTTCCGAATCCGTTGATTTTGAGCTCTTTTTCTATTTCAGAGTGAACAATGAACGATTTAATCAAGAACACGCTAATGCTTTAATAGTTTTTACGAGAGATCAAATAATACAAAAATAAGTAAATTAGAATTAACAGTGGAATCCACCGAGTGGCTCTTCCTCCACTGCATTCCAATTGGAATTTAGAAGTTGATTTTAAAAACATAATGTGTAAAATTTATAGTTGAGTCAAGGAACACGTTTCAGTAGATTAATCAAAATGCTAATTCTACGGTTTTCCAGCCTGTCTAAGCTACCAAGATAACATGTCATTTCTAATGTTCATTTCCCCCGGGCGTTTTTCACTCAATTCAATGTTTGACAACGATGTTTTACGGAGTCATTGATGTTAATGTTAATATAAAAAAAATTCGATTTAAAGAGAATTCATTTATAATTCATAAGTCTTTCATAAGATTTTAATAATCGACTGTCGTATGTTTAGTACATTATGATTACAACTACAACTTTCTTCATTGAAGCCTAGGAATAAACGATAATACGACAAAAGAGCACCTAAGCTCAGCTCCCTAGTAATCCACCATGTCCTTAAATACAACAGCTGCAGCCATGGCTAATGCGACATTTTCTGGGCTCGAAGACACTCTTCCTAAAAAGATCATCAAGGTAATGATGTACTGCATCCTTCTTGTAGTCTCATTCACTGGTAACCTGCTTATTGTCTGGGTAACAAGTAGAGACATTCGACTGAGAAGTACGACCAATATTCTGATTGCCAACATGGCGTTCAGTGACCTTCTCGTGCCTTTATTCTCGGTACCAAAATATATCGTATATATCACCTTCTACTATAACCTGCGCATTTGGCTGATAGAAGATGATTTTGGACTTGCTCTTTGTAAGCTCACATATTTTATGCCAGACGTTTCTTTGGGTGTTTCGATTTACAGCTGTGTGTTTATTGCTCTCGATCGCTTCTACGCTGTAGTTCATCCACTCAGAGGAGGTTTGAGCAAAGGAAAACTCAAGTACATCATCCCAGGGATCTGGATATTTTCGATGGCCATGTATTCTATTGATCTTTTTACTTTTACTCTTGTGAAGACAGGGGATTCGACAACTGAATGTATCCAGGATTTAACAAGAATTGGGGTACCGAACCTACACTTTAGAATTTATTATTCTATAATATATGCGCTGACTGTTGGAATATCACTACCAATCATCTCTTTCCTCTACTTTCGTATCGCTCTCAAGCTCCGACGAACTACAGTACCAGGACAAGCAGGACACACTTCATCTGTGAGGGAGCGTCAAAACAGGAATGCCCTTAAAATGTGTGTCGTCATTGTCAGCCTTTTGTTCATTAGCTGGTTGCCTTTCACAGTGTATGCATTCCTATATATTTTTGGCAACCTTGATAGCTTATTACTGGCTGATAGGTACGATTTGTCTTTCTCAGTGTTTTTTATTGCCCATTCTAGTTCCTGCTACAACTTCTTCATCTATTTGGTGTTCACTAAAGTTTATCGACAACATTTTAAAAGCCTTTTTTCAAAATGTGCCTGTGGTAATCCTGAACAGGGAGAAGTAGACGTGAATGCGATGAATGACCTTAATTAACTGGAGTGCTGCAAGACACCCACTTAGGTACTGATAAATAGGGCTCACGTACTACCAAGGCCGCAGAAGTAAGATTGCTCTCATGTACCACCACAGGGTTCTCACGCGCTTTGCTTATTCGCATGTGTACAGAAAACATCACAATAATGTAGTCAAAGATGGATCATTAAGTACTTTATCATTCAGTCATGTTTTTGAGAAGCGAAAAGTACGTTTGATTGAATTCATGTCTGCCTTAAAAGGAGAGAAAACAATGTTTCGACTTTAGCGACTCGCTAAATTGATTCACTAAAGACGATTTAGCAATAGAAGATAGCTTACGATGGATCTTTATGATTGGAACCTCAATAAGAGAAAAAGAGGCCTGTAGACCAGAAAAACCTGAATACACTGCAAGAATAATCTCTCAGTTCCATAGAAAACACTTCATACAACGCACATTCATTGATGTTAAATAGGATTTCGTAAGAAAGTTCACAAAATATTTGTAAACTAGCTGCCGAAACTCTCGGCAAGGCCGTTGCTTCGGCAAACATTGAGAGGAAAAACTTGGATACTATCGGTTGTTTGTTGTCAGTTTTACTGCATTTTACATTTTTATCATCTTTTTCTTCATTACTTATAAATCAGAAAAGCGATGTTTGAAGCTTTAAGTTGACTGGCTACTTTTGGAAAAAAATTAAAACTTTTTTTTAAACTACAATTTTTTAAAGTGAAATTTAATACTGATTCCGAATATGAAAAAAGAAGGGGTGTCCCGAGCTCGTTTTCGAGATAATCAGCATTTAATGGATACCTACGCGCGAGTTTTTGACCTAGTATTAAATAAAAAGTCTATTAAACCAGCACCATTAATACATATATATTCATAAAAATCCTAGGAATGAAAGATTTTGCAAGCAGCTGAATATTAGGCAGTAGTTAATACATTTACGCGTTTTTTGCAATTCTGACATCTGAGACCGAGTAACACGTTGCAAAATGTAATATATTCACAGCCAACTTTTACATCGGAATATGAAGCATGACCTTTGAGTTTGGAATGGAATTTTTCGTATTTTAGCCAGAAAACATAAAAGCACAAAAGTCCTGTTTTGTCTCAGATCGCCAATTTCAGATCTCAGACCGACAGCACGTTTTTTGAAATAGGTGTGTACAACCAATGTTTTAGGTGAGAAGGATTAAAGCGGAGAACATAAAAATGATGAGAAACTTCTTTTATACCATAATTCGTTGACCTAGCTATTCAGTTCAAAGTTCTCCTTAATGGGCTACCTGTGTTACTGTGGTGCAGTCAGCAATGTTGAATTCGTTGTTGCACAGAAAGCCAATATAGATAGATTAAAAGTGGAAGACGAAAATTAAATGCAGAAAAACCGTCTTCAATTTTTCTTTTTAATTGAGGCCAAGATTTCCTTTATAGCACAAGCGATTGAAAACATCGATGAAAATGCAGTATAATATTTTTCGCGCGCGCGTTTTTTATATATAATTTCCATATGTAGAAGTACTACTGCTGCGGTTTGAACTTGCCAAACCGTACGCGTTGTACAATTTAACTCTCTATAAAGTATTTTATTAATTAACAATCATATATTTATTACACTCATTGTCCCTTCTAAATTTCATAAATGTAAGGCTATGGAGTGCCACATAGGTCGTGTTTTGGTCCTTTCTATTTAACAGTCCATACTCCAAATTAAAACTAAGAAACTTAACTAAATTTGAATTAGACTGTGTTTCCTTGCTACAATGGTGAACAGACGGGGTCATGTTTTACTAGTGAGTTTGTCATAACTTTCTCGTTATCAAAAAAAATAAAAAACAAGACAAAGTTGATTTATCAAACCATCATGGTTTTTCAACATTTTCTATCATGGAAACAATCTTGAACCATTAATGGTAAGACTTCCACTTACATACAAATGGTTTTTTTGACTGGGAAATATATAATTTCCCATTAAAAAAAACAATCATTTTTTTCCCCATTGTGTTTACTTTTTATGTCAATATGTAATCTGCAGGGTAAATAGGCGATAATATATTAAGGTGACTTCCAACTATTGGACGTTCAATTTGAGCCTGCGAGCGTGCGCGCGCTTAAGTTATCCTGAAATACTATGGAAACCTTCAAAATTTTAATAAGAAACAATACAGGTTCTAATATAAACTTCAAAAGGATAAATCTCCTCAAATTTTAAAACTTAATTTGAACTACATTTCTCAATTATTGACTTACATTTCTAAAAGGATGTGTAATTTTGGTTTTCTGAAGAAGAAGAAAACAATCCTTTTTTCTTTCTTTTCAGATTTGAATTAGCATTAAATTTGGGTTTTTATATTTGTGATTTCAAACTTCTATTCGTGGATTTTTCCAAAAGTACGCATTCACATTAAAACTTTCGTTCCGAATCCGTTGATTTTAAGCTCTTTTTCTATTTCAGAGTAGAACAATGAACGATTTAATCAAGAACACGCTAATGCTTTAATAGTTTTTGCGAGAGATCAAATAATAACAATAATAATAATAATAATGATAAAATGAGAATTAACAGTGGAATCCACTGAGCGGCTCTTCCTCCACTGCATTCCAATTGGAATTTAGAAGTTGATTTTAAAAACATAATGTGTAAAATTTATAGTTGAGTCAGGGAACACGTGGCAGTAGATTAATCAAAATTCTAATTCTACGGTTTTTCAGCCTGTCTAAGCTACCAAGATAACATGTCATTTCTAATGTTCATTTCCCCCCGGCGTTTTTCACTCAATTCAATGTTTGACAACGATGTTTTACGGACTCTTTGATGTTAATGTTAATATAAAAAAATTCGATTTAAAGAGAATTCATTTATAATTCATAAGTCTTTACAAGATTTTAACAATCGACTGTCGTATGCTTAGGACATTATGATTGCTTTAGAACTCCTTCATGGGAGACAGAAAGCCAGATGAGTCTTGCTTCGGTCCTTTTTCTTATCGTTACAGTGAAACCATATAGACTTTCTCGGCGGGCATGTTGATCTTCTAGTTTATTGTTCTCAGTATCTGATCAAGCTCCCCAATTTTTTTAATTTTTTCTCATCTATTCTTCTGGGTGAATATATCACTACTGAAACATCATTCATGGAACAACACTTTCAAGTGTGACCAGCGTCGGATGTTTAGATCGAAAGCGAAAACATTTTTTTTCAAATTATATTTACAGTAGGAAATGGTGGTATATAGACGTCCTTTTGTTGCAGATGGTGGAAGATAAGTACTTTGATGCATTTTTGGTTATAATCCGAAGGGTTTAAATTAGAAATTAGATCCAGAAGTAAGCCATAACTTCTGAGCTCCATGAGAACTTGATGACTCAATCCATAAATACAACTCTACTTTTCATTGGGGCCTCGAACTAAACGAAGTTTCCTTAGTATAATCCACCATGTCTTTAAATACAACGGTTGTCCTCACTAATGCGACTTTGTCCGACTTCATGCAAGAAACTCTTCCTAAAAAGATCATTAAGGTAATGGTGTACTGCATCCTTCTTGTAGTCTCATTCACTGGTAACCTGCTTATTGTCTGGGCAACAAGTAAAGACATTCGACTGAGAAGTACGACCAATATTCTGATTGCCAACATGGCGGTCAGTGACCTTCTTGTTTCTATATTCGCGATGCCAAGACATATCGCATATATCATTTTGAATAGCCAGATTTGGCTGATAGAAGATGACTTTGGACTTGCTCTTTGTAAGCTCGCAAATTACCTGCCAGACGTTTCTTTGGGTGTTTCGATTTACAGTTGTGTGTTTATTGCTCTCGATCGCTTCTACGCTGTAGTTCATCCACTCAGAGGAGGTTTGAGCAGAGGAAAACTCAAGTATATCATCCCAGGGATCTGGATGTTTACGATGGCTATGTTATCCATTGACCTTCATTCCTTTACTCTTGTAAAGACAGGAGACTCGACAAAATGCATCCACGATGTTACCAGAATTGGTCTTACTAGACACATACACTTAAGGGTTTACCCTTTCATGATGTTTGCGCTGACTGTTGGAATCCCATTACCTATCATCTCTTTCCTGTACTTACGTATCGCTCTCAAGCTCCGACGAACTGCAGTACCAGGACAAGCAGGAAACACTTCATCTGTAAGGGAGCGTCAAAACAAGAATGCCCTCAAAATGTCTGCCGTTATTGTCAGCCTTTTCTTCCTTAGCTGGTTGCCTTTAACAGTGTACCTATTTCTACATCTTTTTGGAAAACTTGTTAACTTATCACTGGCTGCCAGGAACGATTTACATTTTTCAGTGACATTAATTGCCCAATCCAGTTGCTCCTATAACTTCTTTATCTATTTGGTGTTCACTAAAGTTTATCGACAGAATTTCAAAAATTTGTTTTCCAAATGTACCTGTGTCAATCCTTGTTCAGGAAGATTTCGCACCAATTCTTTTCCTCTTGAGAATTTGGCACAAGATGAACAGAAAGAACTAAATGTGAATTGAATAAATGAGCTTGATTATCTGGAAAATTTACACTTACTCACGTACTGACGTGTGGGGGAAAAGTTCTCCAAGAAGACTGGAGAAGAACGTTCCTTCCGCACCACAAACTGGCCATATTTTATTCTCTCTTTAATTTATGCCTAAAGTTATTTTCCTAAGGTTATTCCTCCTGTCGTTCACCAACCGTCTCCGAAATGAATTCATATTATTTCCATACTCTGCCGGTCCACCATGCTTGGTCTATCTCTGATGTCATTGTAACCTAGTACTTCCGTCGGCTTATTAAGGAATCCGTTTGAAACTCTACAATGAACAAACAGCTTTAACAAAGAAGAATCATACAGTTACAGCTCCACCTGGACCAATCTGATCAAAGATGTTAATTACACCTCATGACCTACTTCTAACTGCAGTTATCCCGATATCGCTGCAGGAGAACAATAGATGGGTACTGCAACTGAACCACATATTATTCATTACCACGCTGTAATAGTAGATTTTTTGAAATCATCAGTCACCACAATTCAGTCGTCAATAGAGTAAAGTAACCGTTGTTTAAAAAATTGACTCAAGTATGTGTAACAATGATATATATAGATTTTACATGAATTAGATATTTACATTAAATTAATATTCAATATTCAATATCATTGTTATATGAAATCAAGAGATCGACTACTTACAATAACAGCCACCCGGGGACTGATCCAGTATTTTGTTCAGGAAAGGGTACAGGGCACAAAGTCAGCCTCGGGAGAGAGGTGCAACCCTCAGAACCAAAGAAAGAAAAAATTCTTTCGTATTGAGTATCTTCAAAATAAGGGGAAAAAGTTGCTCCAAGTGGGATGCGGACTCCCTGCACCCCTCCCCTGTATCCACCCCTGCCACCCTAGGTGTTTTGTATATATGACATAAAAACACTAGGAGTTAAGGAATAAATTGCATTTATTTATAGAACCAATTTGTTAGCAGAAACTGAAGGAATAAAGAAAACCTATAAATGATAATGAACCTCTTTTCAATATAGATAATATACAGAAGGGATCGAGTATTGTATAAAGCCTTTCCGGCTGAGATAAATGAAATCAATATTTATCCTCTTATTGAGAAACTGTGATAATTATATTTGAGGCATAGTCTATTTGTGTATTGTTATGTGTTTTATTGTTCCCTCGTGGGCGCACTGACTTTTAATCTGCGCGCACACTTTATTGAGAAGTTTTTGACTGTTGTTTGATGATTACAGACATCGTATACATCCCTAAAGATGGGTGCTTAGCCCAAAAGCTTGAATAAATGAAATATATATTGTGGTTGAAGAAGCATCTATCTACATAAATAGATATTTATTAAACTCATAAGCTATTCTAACATTTCATCAATGACAGACTACGGAGTGCCACAGGGTCATGTTTTGGTCCTTTCCCAGTCCATACTCCAAATTAAAACTAAGAAACTGAACTAAACTTGAATAAGACTGTTTTTTCTTACTATAACGGTTAACAGACGGGGTCATCATACGGTGAATTTTTCAGCACTCCCTTGTTATTTCTTAGTCGGTTAATTTGACACAGGAAAAGAGGCTTCAAAAAACCTCCATGTGATTTAGCGTTCGAAGACTCGCTTGTTCGTTTTATGATACTTCACAACTCGTGTATAAAAACCGTATGCGCGCACTTTCCATGAAGTAATCTCTATTTATTATATACATACTGAGATATACTCAGTAAAATCCTGTGTAATAAATGTTCGTTCGTTCACTTTTCCCAACCAATCACAATGCGCGTATCGCTTTTTCACGTGTGAGAAAAACGATACGTCTTATCAGAAGCCACGTACGGCTTTTCTTCACGTAACGGGCTCCAACGGGCTCCACTTCTCTTTCGTGTGAGACTTTCGACTAAACTAGAAAGTTTTTATTTCAAAACATGAATGAAACTATATTTTAGACGACAAAACCAAAGAGAAAATCGATGAATTACCAATAGTAGAGTGGAGGAAAAGCTGCCTTAGATGTAAATCTATTGGAAAAGTTCTTTAAAAGTACTCAAAACTTAACAACAACAAGGAAAGTCAGCTTCAGTTGCTTTTGTAAGAAGACGACTTCGGTGAGACCTAAACTAGAAAGTTTGAATTCAAAACATGGATGAAAATATAATTTAGACGGCGAAACCAAAGAGAAAATCGATGAAATACCAATAGTAGAGCGGAGGAAAAGCTGACCGAGATGTAAATCTCGTGGAAAAGTTCTTTAAAGTGTATTAAACAACGAGGAATTGAAAGGCAGCTTTGTCGTGTAAGAAGGCGACAGAAACTTCGGTAAGCCTTCTCAATCATTCATGGTGTAAACTAAAAGCCGAGAAGTTGAAAAGATTAAACTTAGAAACCGAATTAGAATTTAATAAGAATAAGTTTTTATTATGCTTGTAAAACAGCGTTGTGAAATAAAGAATTATTGCAATATAATTTTTAGTTTGGAAACTGAGCTTAAATTGCTCTCCACGTGACTACTGATGAGTATCGGATTGGACAAAATGGCTATTGAATATTAATGAGTTTTTTAATGCAATATAATTTTTAGTTTGGAAACTGAGCTTTGTTTACACCATGGAAAGTGCTTTGTACAGTTTTTATTCACTCGTTGTTTCGTATCATAAAACTCACGCGCTCGAAGACTCGCTTGTTCGTTTTATGATACTTCACAACTCGTAAATAAAAACCGTACGCTCGCACTTTCCATGAAGTAATCTCTATATACATATCAAATAGTACACATTGTACTAGACATACGTAAATTTAAAATATTAGTAACAAAAAATCCATGTCGATAATTTCTTAAACAATTTAATCAATTTTCTTTTTCTTCTTAGTTTTTAGTGATTACTTAGTTTTTCAATAGTTTTTAGAGCCATGCATATAGAATTTATTACATTGTATTTTTCATAACTGTTGAAATGCGCATTTAAAAACAAAGTTGATATTTGCGCACTATAAATAAATAAATTATTAATATTATAATTATTATTTTTACATTAATGGTTACAGGGCTTGTTAAATACATGTGGGAAATCGTACCGCACTGTCGCGACGAAGTAGTTTTTGTTGGACGTCAATCAAAGCATTGTCATGATATTCCATAGACACGAACCCTTCTTAAATTTTGTGTTTTCTTACAATGTCATGGAAACACTGACTGTCAACGTCCACTAAAATCCTATTTTGTTGCGACGGAAATACTACGATTCTACGCTGTCTCATGGAGCTTTCAAGTTATTACTCAGCATTTCTGGATCTAAATTCTACGTTATTGTTTTGCAATGCAAAACCTGTAATTGGACAGCTTGTTTAACTATAACCGAATCACTATAGCGACATCCTCGTAGGACTTTGAATGCAAATTGTGTAAAATCATAGCTCTTTTGTCAAACAAATTCTCTTTATTTTTTTCAGTAAAGTTATTGTTCTCTTGATAAGAAACGAATTCAAAATTATGCAATCGTAAATAAGGAACTGCTAGAGCGCTCGATTCCCAGAAGTATCTCCAGAAACGTAAGGCACATACGAGAAGGAGATGTGGACAAAGATACACAAAAAATACCGGGATATGGATAAAAGTACTTGACTGTCAATAACACTCATTCACATACACGAGGAAACCGTAAAACCTCGCAAAATATTCTGTCTTCACCACAGAAAAGTCTGAAGACCACTTAATGGGAGAATCCTATATTTAGAATCCTGCAGTATATAAAAAAACTAGCATCAAAGACTCCGTAATTCAGATTTTCGTCTAGCGAATGCTACCTAACCTGTCTGTAGATAGAATGAAAAATCCTTTATTATATATATAACTAGAATTTCATACAATAAATCTCTATTATAAAAATCTCTATGCTTTATATTTCACTGGTGAAAAATGCAATACGACCAATTAGCATCGCGTACAGCTTTTCACTGTGTAAAAATATAACCAATCAAAATTCAGAGTTGACCAAACCAACCAATCATAAAACGAGCAATTGTGACATTTGAATGGCCGCCAAAGCAAAGTTGTGTTTTCTGTAGCTTTGTTGATGTGAACAAAATGGCGAGTCGTTTTGTGTCACTAGATGTGCCGGTAGATGAGTTTATTCAAAACCAAGAAAACAAAAACACACTAAGCAAGACGAAGAGAGACCTGGCTTTATTGACTACATATCTTGAAACAAAAAATGTGCAGCAAAACCTGGAAGAAATCCAGCCAAGAGATTTAGACGAGCTGCTTTCTGCTTTTCTCGTTGAAGTAAGGAAGAAAGATGGGGATGAATACGAACCGACGACTTTAAGGTCGTTCATATCGAACTTTGACCGTTACTTACGAAAATTTTTTTGCTCTGTTTAGTGGAGCTACCATCCAAGGAGGAACTTTTAACATTGCCATCAATACTGTGAATAAAAGTCCAACTTTGCGTGAAGAAACAACAACAAAGCGCCGCCGTTATTGCATCTTGGATTCGCCAGACAGCGACTAATTATGAAAAACAGTACATTTTTGATATTTATATTGACTTTTTGTATATTCATTTTCCTTTTATAAACTGACATGAGGAGTTTTTCAATTTAATTATGTACAGTTGCATGACATTTTAACTTATAAACTTAAAACTTACGAAAGTTTCGACAAACTTTGTCATTTTTATTCAATCAAAATAAACGTGTTTGTATGTGAATTCTAGTTCTATATATAATAAAGAGAAAACATCATAGAAAGTGCGGCGTACGGGGCTATATTCACTCGTTGTTTGTGTAAAAACACTCACTCGCTCGAAGACTCGCTCGTTCGTGTTTTACACAAACAACTCGTGAATATAACCCCGTACGCCGCACTTTCTATGAAGTAATCTATATTTATTTAGCGGTTGATTGGGTAGTTGAGGGACATTTCTCGAAATTAGTCAAAAACCATCTTGGAATTAATTATGTAGATGCTATACAACATTTTACAAAACTTTATAAATACTTAAAGGGCACATAACCTTTTTTCAATACCTTTAGTACTGATCCTACAAGAAGTAAATTGTTAAATGATAGAATATTTTTAAATATTAAGATATCTTGATTTGAGTGATGCGTCTTTGTGTTATGAAAGTTTATATTTCCAACATGTTAATGACTGTCAGGCAAGGTTTCATTAAATATACCAAAATTGATGTGGATCACGCGAACAGTATTCAAAAAAGCATCATTATTTTACTTAGGGTTTACATATTTTAAATTTGTTTTCTCATGAGTTCCCTGTGGGTTTACTGAGCACATATTTTCAGTTTTTTCTTTGCCTGAAAACTAGAGATAATTCAATTTTATAAGTCAGTATTTTTCATTGATTGTCTCGGTGAATCACATTGGTAATATGACGTTAGGAATAAATCTATTTCTTCGCTAGTCACATTAACATTAATGACCCTTCCCAAGCGTTCAGTAAAAAACGAAAAAAATGCTCAAAAGAATTGCGAGCGTATATATACACTCCTGTCCCATAATACTAGAACTTTACCGCTATATCTACCAGTACAATATTGCAGTTAATTAAGGTCATTAATCGCATTCAAGTTCACTTTTCACTGTTCAACTGGTGGCACATCCTCAAGAGCAAAAGAATTGGTGCGAAATCTTCCTGAACAAGGATTGACACAGGTACATTTAGAAAACAAGCTTTTGAAATTCTGTCGATAAACTTTGGTGAACACCAAATAGATGAAGAAGTTATAGCAACAACTCGAATCTTCAATAAAAAACACTAAAAAGTGTAAATCGTTCGTTGCAGCCGGTGATAAGCTATCAAGATTTCCAAAAAGCAACAGAAATATGTATACAAAAGATGGCAAAAAACTTAGGTAAAAAAGGCTGACAATAACGACGGACATTTTCAGTGCATTCCTGTTTTGACGCTTCCTCACAGATGAAGTGTTTCCTGCTTGTCCTGGTACTGTACTTCGTCGGAGCTTGAGAGCGATTCGAAAGTAAAGGAAAGAGATGATTGGTAATGGGATTCCAACATTCAGCGCAAATACTATAAAAAAATAAATCCTTAAGTGTAGAATTGTTGTGATGTTAATTCTTGTCCAATCCTGGATGCATTTTGTCGAGTCTCCTGTCTTCACAAGAGTAAAAGTAACAAAATAATGGGATACAATGGCCATCGAAAACATCCAGATCCCTAGGATGATGTACTTGAGTTTCCCTCTGCTCAAACCTCCTCTGAGTGGATGAACTACAGCGTAGAACCGATCGAGAGCAATAAATACACAACTGTAAATCGAAACAGCCAAAGAAACGTCTGGCAGGAAATATACGAGCTTACAAAGAGCAAGTCCAAAGTCACCGTCAATATGCCAAATGTTTCGATAAAAAAATATATCTTTGATTTTTAATGGTACTGCGAATAAAGGAACGAGAAGGTCACTGACCGCCATATTTGCAATCAGAATATTGGTCGTACTTCTCAGTCGAATGTCTCTACTTGTTACCCAAACAATAAGCAGGTTACCAGTGAATGAGACTACAAGAAGGATGCAGTACACCATTACCTTGATGATCATTTTAGGAAGAGTGTCTGCGAATCCGGAAAAGGTCGCATTAGCCATAGCTGCAGCTGTTGTATTTAAAGACATGGTGGATTAGTACGTGGTTTAGTTTTAGGTGTACTATATGCCGAATTTTCGTTTATTTGAGGCCTCAATGAAACAAGGTTGTACTCTACTTATGGATTGAGCCATTCAGTTCTCATTGAGCTTTCAAGTTATGACTCAGCTTTTCTGAATCTAAATTCTAATTTTAATAATATCATCACTAGAAAACCTTACCACCAAATATGGTTTTATTGTTGAATTTTTCATCCTGTCCAATTTAAAGATTTAAATCATACGTTATTGTTTTGCAATGCGGAAACCTGTAATTGGACAGCTTGTTTAACTATAACCGAATCACTATAGCGACATCCTCGTAGGACTTTGAATGCAAATTGTGTAAAATCATAGCTCTTTTGTCAAACAAATTCTCTTTATTTTTTTCAGTAAAGTTATTGTTCTCTTGATAGGAAACGAATTCAAAATTATGCAATCGTAAATAAAGAACTGCTAGAGCGCTCGATTCCCAGAAGTATCTCCAGAAACGTAAGGCACATACGAGAAGGAGATGTGAACAAAGATACACAAAAAATACCGGGATATGGATAAAAGTACTTGACTGTCAATAACACTCATTCACATACACGAGGAAACCGTAAAACCTCGCAAAATATTCTGTCTTCACCACAGAAAAGTCTGAAGACCACTTAATGGGAGAATCCTATATTTAGAATCCTGCAGTATATAAAAAAACTAGCATCAAAGACTCCGTAATTCAGATTTTCGTCTCGTGAATGCTACCTAACCTGACTGATAAATGAACGTGATATGTTATATTTGTAGATAGAATGAAAAATCCTTTATTATATATATATAACTAGAATTTCATACAATAAATCTCTATTATAAAAATCTCTATGCTTTATATTTCACTGGTGAAAAATGCAATACGACCAATTAGCATCGCGTACAGCTTTGCACAGTGTAAAAATATAACCAATCAAAATTTAGAGTTGACCAAACCAACCAATCATAAAACGAGCAATTGTGACATTTGAATGGCCGCCAAAGCAAAGTTGTGTTTTCTGTAGCTTTGTTGATGTGAACAAAATGGCGAGTCGTTTTGTGTCACTAGATGTGCCGGTAGATGAGTTTATTCAAAACCAAGAAAACAAAAACACACTAAGCAAGACGAAGAGAGACCTGGCTTTATTGACTACATATCTTGAAACAAAAAATGTGCAGCAAAACCTGGAAGAAATCCAGCCAAGAGATTTAGACGAGCTGCTTTCTGCTTTTCTCGTTGAAGTAAGGAAGAAAGATGGGGATGAATACGAACCGACGACTTTAAGGTCGTTCATATCGAACTTTGACCGTTACTTACGAAAATTTTTTTGCTCTGTTTAGTGGAGCTACCATCCAAGGAGGAACTTTTAACATTGCCATCAATACTGTGAATAAAAGTCCAACTTTGCGTGAAGAAACAACAACAAAGCGCCGCCGTTATTGCATCTTGGATTCGCCAGACAGCGACTAATTATGAAAAACAGTACATTTTTGATATTTATATTGACTTTTTGTATATTCATTTTCCTTTTATAAACTGACATGAGGAGTTTTTCAATTTAATTATGTACAGTTGCATGACATTTTAACTTATAAACTTAAAACTTACGAAAGTTTCGACAAACTTTGTCATTTTTATTCAATCAAAATAAACGTGTTTGTATGTGAATTCTAGTTCTATATATAATAAAGAGAAAACATCATAGAAAGTGCGGCGTACGGGGCTATATTCACTCGTTGTTTGTGTAAAAACACTCACTCGCTCGAAGACTCGCTCGTTCGTGTTTTACACAAACAACTCGTGAATATAACCCCGTACGCCGCACTTTCTATGAAGTAATCTATATTTATTTAGCGGTTGATTGGGTAGTTGAGGGACATTTCTCGAAATTAGTCAAAAACCATCTTGGAATTAATTATGTAGATGCTATACAACATTTTACAAAACTTTATAAATACTTAAAGGGCACATAACCTTTTTTCAATACCTTTAGTACTGATCCTACAAGAAGTAAATTGTTAAATGATAGAATATTTTTAAATATTAAGATATCTTGATTTGAGTGATGCGTCTTTGTGTTATGAAAGTTTATATTTCCAACATGTTAATGACTGTCAGGCAAGGTTTCATTAAATATACCAAAATTGATGTGGATCACGCGAACAGTATTCAAAAAAGCATCATTATTTTACTTAGGGTTTACATATTTTAAATTTGTTTTCTCATGAGTTCCCTGTGGGTTTACTGAGCACATATTTTCAGTTTTCTTTGCCTGAAAACTAGAGATAATTCAATTTTATAAGTCAGTATTTTTCATTGATTGTCTCGGTGAATCACATTGGTAATACAACGTTAGGAATAAATCTATTTGTTCGCTAGTCACATTAACATTAATGTCCCTTCTCAAGCGTTCAGTAAAAAACGAAAAAAATGCTCAAAAGAATTGCGAGCGTATATATACACTCCTGTCCCATAATACTAGAACTTTACCGCTATATCTACCAGTACAATGTTGCAGTTAATTAAGGTCATTAATAGCATTCAAGTTCACTTCTCCCTGTTCAACTGGTGGCACATCCTCAAGAGCAAAAGAATTGGTGCGAAATCTTCCTGAACAAGGATTGACACAGGTACATTTAGAAAACAAGCTTTTGAAATTCTGTCGATAAACTTTGGTGAACACCAAATAGATGAAGAAGTTGTAGCAACAACTCGATTCCACAATAAAAAACACTAAAAAATGTAAATCGTTCTTGGCAGCCGGTGATAAGCTATCAAGATTTCCAAAAAGCAACAGAAATATGAATACAAAAGATGGCAACCAGCTAAGGAAGAAAAGGCTGACAATAACGACGGACATTTTCAGAGCATTCCTATTTTGACGCTCCCTCACAGATGAAGTGTTTCCTGCCTGTCCTGGTACTGTAGTTCGTCGGAGCTTGAGAGCGATACGTAAGTAGAGGAAAGAGATGATTGGTAATGGGATTCCAACATTCAGCGCAAATACTATTAAAAAATAAATCCTTAAGTGTAGAATTGTTGTGATATCAATTCTTTTCCAATCCTGAATGCATTTTGTCGAGTCTCCTGTCTTCACAAGAGTAAGAGTAACAAAATAATGGGATAACATGACCATCGAAAACATCCAGATCCCTAGAATGATGTACTTGAGTTTTCCTTTCCTTAAACCTCCTCTGAGTGGATGAACTACAGCGTAGAACCGATCGAGAGCAATAAATACACAGCTGTAAATCGAAACAGCCAAAGAAACGTCTGGCAGGAAATATATGAGCTTACAAAGAGCTAGACCAAAGTCACCGTCAATATGCCAAATGTTTCGATACAAAATTATATCTTTGATTTTTAATGGTACTGCGAATAAAGGAACGAGAAGGTCACTGACCGCCATGTTGGCAATCAGAATATTGGTCGTACTTCTCAGTCGAATGTCTCTACTTGTTACCCAAACAATAAGCAGGTTACCAGTGAATGAGACTACAAGAAGGATGCAGTACACCATTACCTTGATGATCTTTTTAGAAAGAGTGTCTTCGAATCCAGAAAAGGTCGCATTAGCCATGGCTGCAGCAGTTTTATTTAATGACATTCTGGATTAGTTAACGTTGGAATCACTTTTCTTTTAGGTGCTCTTTTGTCGTATTAACGTTCGTTTAGTTTAGGCTCAATGAAGAAAACCGTTGTCGTGCTTGTTATGGATTATGGATTCATTCATTTATTTCTCATGGAACTTTGATGTTAATTCTTATTTCTTGATCCAATCTTTATTTAAACCGTTCGGAATATAGCCAAAGAATGAGATCCAATATAAATACTTATCGTACAACACCTGCAACACGAAGAGCATTTAAAAGGAAATCCTGCTATGAATGATTTCATGAAAAATTGTTTCATTTGGAACCCAAATCACCGGTGGTTGCACTTAAAAAGTAACGTTCAATAAATACGCATAAAAAATGTTCCAGTAGTGGTAATAGTTGACTGCCAGTTGCTTCGCCGTCTTTACTCAACCAACACGTTTTATATGTATTACCCATATACAATGAAAATAAAAGACCAATACACCTCGTTGTTATTAGAATAATAATATACCGACAAAGCATTGCCTTCCTATAATTTAGAATATAGTCATACTCACTTCACCAATCAGTATTTCAATGCTCTATATCCCATAGAGAAACTAGGATGTCAAGTGGTGGAGCCTTGAAGCACAGGGACAATACGGGGTTTTTAATTAGTATACTCTAAGCTAGACATTAGTATTCCCTATATATAGAATACTAATAAAGCCTTACTTTTGTTTACTTTTTGTTTCAAGGTCTTATTAATGTTCATTATATAGGGAATACCAATGTCTAACTTAAAAATACTAATTGAATAAAACTGCATTTTCCCTGAGCTTCAAGGCTCTTTCCACTTTGGCACCTCAGTATAACTTATTTAAATCGAGTGTTTGGATAGAAACTCAAAGAAATATGTCTCTATATAGAAAATCGAGGAAAGAATACTGAAACTTAATGTTTTTTTATTTGGTTTTGATGATCTGATTACTAGTAAAGCATCTTAGAATCCAAAATCAGCTGCTGAAATTATAAATTTCTCTGAATATATTCTCATGGACTTCATGCTGAACTTCAAAGCTACGTCCGACAACAAATGATTTGGGATTCTAAGATGCTTTCCAACTTTTGTCATTTGCAAAAACTCGCACTCTTAATTACTGTTTTTCATTTCCTTTCATATCCTTTTTTGATAAGTACGTTTTTCGTTTATGGTTCAAAAAGAAAACATGAGAAAAAGGAGTAAAATACATATAGGATATTACATGATCGCGCGGAGATACAAATTTTATCTTCGAGTGTTGCAATTGATATTATCTCTCATCAGTGAGCGCAGCGAACGTTTATTATATGAAATCTTCAATGACAAATAATGGAGAATTTAAGAAACTGAGCAAAAAGTCGAAATTTGACACCACCAGTGTTGATAAAAATCGTATCCCCACTGTACTGGTGGGAGTGGGGATATCAATTTATATTATAATAATACAATACAATATCATATTATATTTCTACTTGACCTACTAGAGTACCTTTCAAGACTAGCTGATGAAATAAACATATCTATTTTAGTATCGAAACTGTTCGCTGCAAAACAAACGTTTTATCAAGGTAAATACTCTTAGCCAAAATGTGTTAAACTGGTCATTTGTTTTTGTTTTCTGTACTTTCATAAATGGAATTATTCAACAAGTCTTGGCAGTTCGCTTTCTTGTAGATCACTATCAGCTCGTCTGACTTATACAAGTTCTTGGAGTCAGCTTTCATCAAAGCTTTGTTTATCACTCGCTTTGTAGTTTGTCTCTCGTTCTGTAGTTTGTCTTAGTATATTTTTTGTATATGAGATCTGTTAAGATCTAGTTTGATCATAGCTAGGTAGTTTATAAATTTTGACTAGTTTGTCTAGTTCTACGATTCTCATACCGTAGTTTGCTCATAGATTCTTAAAGATAACTCATAGATTCTCAGACTTCTCTCTTTGAGTATGTGCACCAACCCGTTCCAAAATCGCTCAATAACATCCTTTAATGTGTGTCTACTACGTACGGCGTTTGTGTTTGTAAGTAGTTTAAGCGTAGCATTAAAAAACCTAAAGACAATAGTACGCAACATGCCTACAGACAAACTAGTACTTCACGAACCCTGAACGAATGAATTAATGATGACACAACACTAAAAACTATAAATACATCGTCCTCGATGTCATTGTTTACAAGTTCTCGACCAATCATGACGTGTGAAATTATGGTCTACCTGACGCCGGAAAAACGGATCTCATTTTAAGACTGGTTTGCTACCATAGCAACCCAGTAATAAATGTAACAGAGTTATATTAGGCCGGATTTATTAATTTTTTCTGTCGGTCGTTATTCTGCTCTGTGATTAATTAAAAAATAGCGCTTATAAAGCGCATTTGGCACTGCTAGTAATGGGATTTATAGTGTTATAGTAATTTGTACAAGATGTCGTGAGTTTTGGATGTGGTGATAAGATGTCGTTTATATGTTTAAAACCCACACATAAATGGTATAATTGGAAATCGCGCTAAATTATACTTATTTTTTTAAATCAGTTCCGCTTTCAAATCTCAGTTATCTTGCGATCTTGCGAGAGGAGGAGGTACACTTTGTACTGCATTTTCTGATTCAACCAAGGTCATTTCAGAATAATTTT
This sequence comes from Anthopleura sola, assembly GCA_023349425.1. Classification (NCBI taxonomy): domain Eukaryota; kingdom Metazoa; phylum Cnidaria; class Anthozoa; order Actiniaria; family Actiniidae; genus Anthopleura; species Anthopleura sola. The sequence continues at coordinate 9,713,575 of JALHLI010000010.1, read as the reverse complement.
CATTTGTTTCGATTATATGAATCTTATATGAGTTTATTGCGTCGGCCACAGCTTGTATTATGATATGAACAGCCCATGTTCCTTGCATAGACATGTTGTTTAAATATTGTAACCAATAAACCAATAAATATTGTATGTTGATAAATCAAAAAAGCTAAAATATTTTCAAACAAATGAGGGTAAGATCAACTAAAAAAAGCAAACATCGATAAACTTTAATGAGGCTCGAAATGGTTTTCCTTCAAAGAGCGCGCTCGCTCTAAATGACGTAGCACTGAATCATTGGAAAAGGAAATAGGAAAATTTTGTCCCGAAAAAACTCATACTTAAACTAAAAAAAACTAAAAAACTGGGCGTTAAAATATTTTAAAACTTTGCACTTGGCTTTTATTTAATGGTTCGTAAGTGCCAAGAAAAAATTGAAAAATTCTGTAATGGGGAACGTCCTAAAATAAACTTCATTGATTTTTGAGAATTCCTCATTACAGAATTTTTCTTTTTCAGTGTAATCAAAGACTGCATCATGATGTTCAAACATGCCAATTTTAAAGGATTTTCACCGTGCGGTTTTTGAGTTATGATTTTTTAAATGAAAAACTTTGCACACATTTGAAGTGTTCTATCGTTGCCATAGCAACGTGTTACGTCATATTTTTCTTTTCATTCCAACCTTTACTTTATGGTCTTTCTTCTTCTGGGTCAACTTACGGTCATATATTAGCCATATAAAGTTTTTCAGGGTTATTTTTGTTAGTCTTTTTGCAAGTTCCAAAACCCTTTCTAGCCTTCTTAATAGAGATGGCTCCATCTCAGTTCCCCGTAAAAAAAGCCGAATCTCATGCGAGTTTACATTAGTTTTTCTTTCAAGTTTAGCTATATTTTTTTGCCCTGCAGGGAGCCAAAGGTTCAGCGAGAATAAAAAACCTCTGGAACGGGTATATACATTTACCCTTAATTTAATTTGATGAACTACATATTACATGCATGCCTTTCCTAAAAGGGGACACACCTAGCTAAAAATATGGTTCAGTGAAGTTTCAAAATCTGAAGCGAACGACATTTTAAAACTTTTTTATAATTTTTGGATGCAGAAAATAATTAAACACAAAGAAAAATAAGAATCTTAAAATCTTACCTTTCCTTTTTGATGATTTTCACTTCGAAAAATAGTGACACATTCCCCCATAATTATCGGCAGGTGTTCTGATTGAAATAAAAATTATGCCGCAAGTTAAGAAAAAATAGATCTTTTAAAAACAGGGGATTAATTGTGACTTCGCAGCAACCGAAAATCACGATTCCTGAAGATCGCGTGCTTGTGGCGATTTTCTTCACAGACTTCACATGAAGATTGCTGTGAAATCTACCCTGAGAACTAAGAAAACACTCTTCTTGCCACTCTTTGAAGGTTTAGTGTGGTTTGATAAATCTAAGCTACATAGAATGTTTCTTAGCTTGTGTGTTAAATCATGCATAAAACACAATCCTTAGTGATAGCGTGACAAAAGTTGCGTTATGCGTTCAGAAGTCTGATTTCTTTAAATCAACATTTACGAAAGAAACGTTCTGCTTTCTTCAGTCTTGTAATTATTCGCTCAACGATAAAGCTTTTGAATATATCTTGACAGTCCTGGGTATTCTTTCATATAGAATATCCAAAGACATTTTTTGTAAAAGCCAACTCCTTGTAAAAGCCATGTACATGAGAGCTATTTCGTCCCGTACACTTCGACGGCGACAACTTTGTTTTCAATAATGGTTTATCAGGTCTTATTGGGTAGCGCCGAAGAAATGGGCGACAGAAGTTGGCTGCCTTTACAAAGAAATGTATGGAAAAAAATTGGGTAGGCCAGCTGTTGCCTAACAACATATTTAAAATGTCACGCAAGACCTGATAAACCCTTATTATCATGCTGACGTATAGCGGGCTCAGGATGACCGCTATCCATAGCTAGCCATGAATTATGGGCTTTGATCACAAGGCAGCCATATTTATTCCCATGAAATCAAAATTCTTTGTTTCGAACGTTCGCAAACGCCTCAAAACGAGGGCAAGAGGAACCAGCACTTCAAAACCTATTGTTTCAACCAATATGGCCGACGGATGTTTAAAGCGAGTGACATTGAAACCTTCGTGTTTTAGTTCAATTTTTTTACACACGGTCCTTTCATAGTTCATAGTTTTTATCTCATGAAAAATGAGATTCATTAACAAAATCATTGCTATATATTGTTATATGTACATCGCCGCAAAAGTTTTACATTGAAATAACAGCAAATTATCTTTTGAGAACATATTAAACATTTTATCGTTATCTGCTCAATTGATGTTTTTGTCGTAAATAAAGGAATTTTGTGATCATAAACTGGGAGAAAATATATGTTACATCTGTAGATAGAATAAAAAAACCTTTAATTAGCGGTAGGTTGGTTAGTTTGGGGACATTTCTCGAAATTAGTCAAAAACCATCTTGGAATTAATTATGTAAATGCTATACAACATTTTACAAAAGTTTCAAACATAACCTTTTTCAATACCTTTAGTACTGATCCTACAAGAACTAAATTGCTAAATGATAGGATATTTCTTGAATTGAGTGATGCGTCTTTGAGTTATGAAGATTTATATTTCCAATAGTGTTAATGACTGGCAGGCAAGGTTTCATTAAATATACCAAAATTGATCTGTTTACGCAAACAGTATTTAAAAAGCATCATTATCATATGACCGTATTTCACTGTACGCGTGATTCTAAAAAAAACCTTTGGGGAAAATAGCGTGAGCAAAAAAAGTACGCTTTTCCGAAAAGTATAATAATTTCCCGTTCGGACTCGCCGTTCGGACTCGCTGCCGAGTGCTGCCGTATTTTGATTAGCATTTATTAAAAACGCTTTGAAATCGATTTTTTATATGTGGTCATATGATAAAATGCTTATTGACTGAGTTAAGGTCGGTCCGAACGGGAAAATATTTGGCTCTCGCTGCGCTCGTTCCGTACTTCAGGACCTCGAGCCAAATATTTTCCCGTTCGGACCTCCCACTCAGTCAATAAGTACATATTATTTTACTTATGGTTTACATATTTTAATTTTGTTTTCTCAAAGCGACCAGTGTCTAGTATTACTAGTTATAACAAATGCACTCAAATAACTTATTAATAATAGTAACGACTTATGATTTATATAGCCTTACCTGACGTCACAGTCATTATCATAAGGGAAGTATAAACCTTCATACACGATAAACATGGTATGCGTATGATGTTGAAATGAAATGTGTATATGAGCGTACCATACTGTGAAATGTGCTCAGGAAAGTATATGGAGGGTCGTGGGTTCGATTCCCATCTGGGGCTCAGAATTTTTTTCTGAGTACATTTCACAGTGTGGTACCATAATATAATAATAATAATAATAATAATTTATTTCTTGAGCGCATTCCATATAAAATCTCAATGCTCTTACAATTCAATAAAATAGTGATATATTATATATATATATATACATTGCGAATGTCTAAATGTCTAAAATTACGAAGGGAAACGAAGATTCAAAAATTTGGTCAGCAAAATTAATGTCAGTTGTTTCATTTGTTTCAATCAAATAAAAATGTTTTTAGTTTTTTCTTAAAAACGTCCTTGGAAGGAGCGCTCCGTACTTCCAGCGGAATATCATTCCAACATCATGCACATACCATGTTGATCGTATATTTCCTTAGACATTTATGTTACTATAGCATATACAGTACGTTTGTCAAAATATACCCACACTAACGACGTTACACGCCATTAGACTCTCCTGTAGCTCAGTGGCAGAGTGTCCGGCTAATATACGGAGGGTCGTGGGTTTGAATACCATCTGGGGCTCAGAATTTTTTTCCTACATTTCACAGTATGATACGATCATATACACATTTTAAACCTTCATACCTTAAAGACGCATCACTCAATTCAAGAAATATTTGATTTATTTGATTTATTTATTTCTTTATTATTATATTTAACGAGGAAGCCACACTCATCGGTGATGATTTTAACTATTAACTTCATTTAGAATCAGTACTGAAGGTATTGAAAAAAGGTTATATGCACTTTAATAGAACCAAGTATGAGTTCCCTATGGTGTACTAAGCACATATTTTCAGTTTTCTTTGCAGGAAAACTAGAGATTAATATAATTTTATAAGTCAGTATTTTTCATAGCTTTTATTTTTTATTAATTCAACATTAATGTCCCTTCTCAAACGTTATAGTAAAACACGAAAATAATGCTCAAGAGAATTGCGAGCGTATACTCCTGTCATATAGTGCAAGAACTTTACCCCTATATCTACCAGTACAATATTGCAGTTAATTAAGGTCATTAAATGCATTCAAGTTCACTTCTCCCTGTTCAACTGGAGCCACATTCTCAAGAGCAAAAGAATTGGTGCGAAATCTTCTTGAACAAGGATTCACGCAGGTACATTTGGAAAACAAGTTTTTGAAATTCTGTCGATAAACTTTGGTGAACACCAAATAGATAAAGAAATTGTAGCAACAACTCGAATGCACAATGAAAAAAACTGAAAAATTTAAATCGTTCCTAGCAGCCGGCGATAAGCTATCAAGATTTCCAAAAAGCAACAGAAACATGTATACAAAAGATGGCAAAAAGCTAAGGTAAAAAAGGCTGACAATAACGACGGACATTTTCAGTGCATTCCTGTTTTGACGCTCCCTCACAGATGAAGTGTTTCCTGCTTGTCCTGGTACTGCAGTCCGTCGAAGCTTGAGAGCGATACGTAAGTAGAGGAAAGAGATGATAGGTAATGGGATTCCAACATTCAGCGCAAATATTATAAAATAAAATATCCTTAACTGTATGTTTTTGTTAACACCAATTTTCGTCAAATCCTGAATGCATTTTGTCGAGTCTCCTGTCTTCACAAGAGTAAAAATAACAAAATAATTGGATAACATGGCCATCGAAAACATCCAGATCCCTGGGATGATGTACTTGAGTTTTCCTCTGCTCAAACCTCCTCTGAGTGGATGAACTACAGCGTAGAACCGATCGAGAGCAATAAATACACAGCTGTAAATCGAAACAGCCAAAGAAACGTCTGGCAGGAAATATATGAGCTTACAAAGAGCTAGACCAAAGTCACCGTCAATATGCCAAATGTTTCGATACAAAATTATATCTTTGATTTTTAATGGTACTGCGAATAAAGGAACGAGAAGGTCACTGACCGCCATGTTGGCAATCAGAATATTGGTCGTACTTCTCAGTCGAATGTCTCTACTTGTTACCCAAACAATAAGCAGGTTACCAGTGAATGAGACTACAAGAAGGATGCAGTACACCATTACCTTGATGATCTTTTTAGAAAGAGTGTCTTCGAATCCAGAAAAGGTCGCATTAGCCATGGCTGCAGCAGTTTTATTTAATGACATTCTGGATTAGTTAACGTTGGAATCACTTTTCTTTTAGGTGCTCTTTTGTCGTATTAACGTTCGTTTAGTTTAGGCTCAATGAAGAAAACCGTTGTCGTGCTTGTTATGGATTATGGATTCATTCATTTATTTCTCATGGAACTTTGATGTTAATTCTTATTTCTTGATCCAATCTTTATTTAAACCGTTCGGAATATAGCCAAAGAATAAGATCCAATGTAAATACTTATCGTACAACACCTGCAACACGAAGAGCATTTAAAAGGAAATCCTGCTATGAATGATTTCATGAAAAATTGTTTCATTTGGAACCCAAATCACCGGTGGTTGCACTTAAAAAGTAACGTTCAATAAATACGCATAAAAAATGTTCCAGTAGTGGTAATAGTTGACTGCCAGTTGCTTCGCCGTCTTTACTCACCCAACACGTTTTATATGTATTACCCATATACAATGAAAATAAAAGACCAATACACCTCGTTGTTATTAGAATAATAATATACCGACAAAGCATTGCCTTCCTATAATTTAGAATATAGTCATACTCACTTCACCAATCAGTATTTCAATGCTCTATATCCCATAGAGAAACTAGGATGTCAAGTGGTGGAGCCTTGAAGCACAGGGACAATACGGGGTTTTTAATTAGTATACTCTAAGCTAGACATTAGTATTCCCTATATATAGAATACTAATAAAGCCTTACTTTTGTTTACTTTTTGTTTCAAGGTCTTATTAATGTTCATTATATAGGGAATACCAATGTCTAACTTAAAAATACTAATTGAATAAAACTGCATTTTCCCTGAGCTTCAAGGCTCTTTCCACTTTGGCACCTCAGTATAACTTATTTAAATCGAGTGTTTGGATAGAAACTCAAAGAAATATGTCTCTATATAGAAAATCGAGGAAAGAATACTGAAACTTAATGTTTTTTTATTTGGTTTTGATGATCTGATTACTAGTAAAGCATCTTAGAATCCAAAATCAGCTGCTGAAATTATAAATTTCTCTGAATATATTCTCATGGACTTCATGCTGAACTTCAAAGCTACGTCCGACAACAAATGATTTGGGATTCTAAGATGCTTTCCAACTTTTGTCATTTGCAAAAACTCGCACTCTTAATTACTGTTTTTCATTTCCTTTCATATCCTTTTTTGATAAGTACGTTTTTCGTTTATGGTTCAAAAAGAAAACATGAGAAAAAGGAGTAAAATACATATAGGATATTACATGATCGCGCGGAGATACAAATTTATCTTCGAGTGTTGCAATTGATATTATCTCTCATCAGTGAGCGCAGCGAACGTTTATTATATGAAATCTTCAATGACAAATAATGGAGAATTTAAGAAACTGAGCAAAAAGTCGAAATTTGACACCACCAGTGTTGATAAAAATCGTATCCCCACTGTACTGGTGGGAGTGGGGATATCAATTTTATCATTTTGATGTCACTCAATATCACACTCTATTTCATATAATAAATACATTTATTCCCTTTTTTCGATGAACTAGACGCTCTTGGAGCGTTCACTGGGTTGCCTGTGCGAGAGCTCGCCCACTCACCAATCCTATATACTCTATTATTTCTTACCAACGTGCTCCTTTTAAGTTCAAAGTCCCCCTTTATTAAAAACATTTTAAATTCTAGTAAGGCATTAGTGTTGCGTTACTGACTTGTCAACGCATATTATATTTCTACTTGACCTACTAGAGTACCTTTCAAGACTGTAGCTGATGAAATAAACATATCTATTTCAGTATCGAAACTGTTCGCTGCAAAACAAACGTTTTATCAAGGTAAATACTCTTAGCCAAAATGTGTTAAACTGGTCATTTGTTTTTGTTTTCTGTACTTTCATAAATGGAAATATTCAACAAGTTCTTGGAGTCAGCTTTCATCAAAGCTTTGTTTATCACTCGCTTTGTAGTTTGTCTCTCGTTCTGTAGTTTGTCTTAGTATATTTTTTGTATATGAGATCTGTTAAGATCTAGTTTGATCATAGCTAGGTAGTTTATAAATTTTGACTAGTTTGTCTAGTTCTACGATTCTCATACCGTAGTTTGCTCATAGATTCTCAAAGATAACTCATAGATTCTCAGACTTCTCTCTTTGAGTATGTGCACCAACCCGTTCCAAAATCGCTCAATAACATCCTTTAATGTGTGTCTACTACGTACGGCGTTTGTGTTTGTAAGTAGTTTAAGCGTAGCATTAAAAAACCTAAAGACAATAGTACGCAACATGCCTACAGACAAACTAGTACTTCACGAACCCTGAACGAATGAATTAATGATAACACAACACTAAAAACTATAAATACATCGTCCTCGATGTCATTGTTTACAAGTTCTCGACCAATCATGACGTGTGAAATTATGGTCTACCTGACGCCCGAAAAACGGATCTCATTTTAAGACTGGTTTGCTACCATAGCAACCCAGTAATAAATGTAACAGAGTTATATTAGGCCGGATTTATTAATTTTTTCTGTCGGTCGTTATTCTGCTCTGTGATTAATTAAAAAATAGCGCTTATAAAGCGCATTTGGCACTGCTAGTAATGGGATTTATAGTGTTATAGAAATTTGTACAAGATGTCGTGAGTTTTGGATGTGGTGATAAGATGTCGTTTATATGTTTAAAACCCACACATAAATGGTATAATTGGAAATCGCGCTAAATTATACTTATTTTTTAAAATCAGTTCCGCTTTCAAACCTCAGTTATCTTGCGATCTTGCGATAGGAGGAGGTACACTTTGTACTGCATTTTCTGATTCAACCAAGGTCATTTCAGAATAATTTTCATTTGTTTCGATTATATGAATCTTATATGAGTTTATTGCGTCGGCCACAGCTTGTATTATGATATGAACAGCCCATGTTCCTTGCATAGACATGTTGTTTAAATATTGTAACCAATAAACCAATAAATATTGTATGTTGATAAATCAAAAAAGCTAAAATATTTTAAAACAAATGAGGGTAAGATCAACTAAAAAAAGCAAACATCGATAAACTTTAATGAGGCTCGAAATGGTTTTCCTTCAAAGAGCGCGCTCGCTCTAAATGACGTAGCACTGAATCATTGGAAAAGGAAATAGGAAAATTTTGTCCCGAAAAAACTCATACTTAAACTAAAAAAAACTAAAAAACTGGGCACTTGGCTTTTATTTAATGGTTCGTAAGTGCCAAGAAAAAATTGAAAAATTCTGTAATGGGGAACGTCCTAAAATAAACTTAATTGATTTTTGAGAATTCCTCATTACAGAATTTTTCTTTTTCAGTGTAATCAAAGACTGCATCATGATGTTCAAACATGCCAATTTTAAAGGATTTTCACCGTGCGGTTTTTGAGTTATGATTTTTTAAATGAAAAACTTTGCACACATTTGAAGTGTTCTATCGTTGCCATAGCAACGTGTTACGTCATATTTTTTCTTTTCATTCCAACCTTCACTTTATGGTCTTTCGTGTTCTGGGTCAACTTACGGTCATATATTAGCCACATAAAGTTTTTCAGGGTTATTTTTGTTAGTCTTTTTGCAAGTTCCAAAACCCTTTCTAGCCTCCTTAATAGAGATGGCTCCATCTCAGTTCCCCGTAAAAAAAGCCGAATCTCATGCGAGTTTACATTAGTTTTTCTTTCAAGTTTAGCTAGATTGTTTTGCCCTGCAGGGAGCCAAAGGTTCAGCGAGAATAAAAAACCTCTGGAACGGGTATATACATTTACCCTTAATTTAATTTGATGAACTACATATGGATATTACATGCATGCCTTTCCAAAAAGGGGACACACCTAGCTAAAAATATGGTTCAGTGAAGTTTCAAAATCTGAAGCGAACGACATTTTAAAACTTTTTTATAATTTTTGGATGCAGAAAATAATTAAACACAAAGAAAAATAAGAATCTTAAAATCTTACCTTTCCTTTTTGATGATTTTCACTTCGAAAAATAGTGACACATTCCCCCATAATTATCGGCAGGTGTTCTGATTGAAATAAAAATTATGCCGCAAGTTAAGAAAAAATAGATCTTTTAAAAACAGGGGATTAATTGTGACTTCGCAGCAACCGAAAATCACGATTCCTGAAGATCGCGTGCTTGTGGCGATTTTCTTCACAGACTTCACATGAAGATTGCTGTGAAATCTACCCTGAGAACTAAGAAAACACTCTTCTTGCCACTCTTTGAAGGTTTAGTGTGGTTTGATAAATCTAAGCTACATAGAATGTTTCTTAGCTTGTGTGTTAAATCATGCATAAAACACAATCCTTAGTGATAGCGTGACAAAAGTTGCGTTATGCGTTCAGAAGTCTGATTTCTTTAAATCAACATTTACGAAAGAAACGTTCTGCTTTCTTCAGTCTTGTAATTATTCGCTCAACGATAAAGCTTTTGAATATATCTTGACAGTCCTGGGTATTCTTTCATATAGAATATCCAAAGACAATTTTTGTAAAAGCCAACTCCTTGTAAAAGCCATGTACATGAGAGCTATTTCGTCCCGTACACTTCGACGGCGACAACTTTGTTTTCAATAATGGTTTATCAGGTCTTATTGGGTAGCGCCGAAGAAATGGGCGACAGAAGTTGGCTGCCTTTACAAAGAAATGTATGGAAAAAAATTGGGTAGGCCAGCTGTTGCCTAACAACATATTTAAAATGTCACGCAAGACCTGATAAACAACCCTTATTATCATGCTGACGTATAGCGGGCTCAGGATGACCGCTATCCATAGCTAGCCATGAATTATGGGCTTTGATCACAAGGCAGCCATATTTATTCCCATGAAATCAAAATTCTTTGTTTCGAACGTTCGCAAACGCCTCAAAACGAGGGCAAGAGGAACCAGCACTTCAAAACCTATTGTTTCAACCAATATGGCCGACGCATGTTTAAAGCGAGTGACATTGAAACCTTCGTGTTTTAGTTCAATTTTTTTACACACGGTCCTTTCATAGTTCATAGTTTTTATCTCATGAAAAATGAGATTCATTAACAAAATCATTGCTAAATATTGCTAAATGTACATCGCCGCAAAAGTTTTACATTGAAATAACAGCAATTATCTTTTGAGAACATATTAAACATTTTATCGTTATCTGCTTTACTTGATGTTTTTTTCGTAAATAAAGGAATTTTGTGATCATAAACTGGGAGAAAATATATGTTACATCTGTAGATAGAATAAAAAAACCTTTAATTAGCGGTAGGTTGGTTAGTTTGGGGACATTTCTCGAAATTAGTCAAAAACCATCTTGGAATTAATTATGTAAATGCTATACAACATTTTACAAAAGTTTCAAACATAACCTTTTTCAATACCTTTAGTACTGATCCTACAAGAACTAAATTGCTAAATGATAGGATATTTCTTGAATTGAGTGATGCGTCTTTGAGTTATGAAGATTTATATTTCCAATAGTGTTAATGACTGGCAGGCAAGGTTTCATTAAATATACCAAAATTGATCTGTTTACGCAAACAGTATTTAAAAAGCATCATTATCATATGACCGTATTTCACTGTACGCGTGATTCTAAAAAAAACCTTTGGGGAAAATAGCGTGAGCAAAAAAAGTACGCTTTTCCGAAAAGTATAATAATTTCCCGTTCGGACTCGCCGTTCGGACTCGCTGCCGAGTGCTGCCGCATTTTGATTCGCATTTATTAAAAACGCTTTGAAATCGATTTTTTATATGTGGTCATATGATAAAATGCTTATTGACTGAGTTAAGGTCGGTCCGAACGGGAAAATATTTGGCTCTCGGTCCTTGGCACGGAACTCGCTGCGCTCGTTCCGTACTTCAGGACCTCGAGCCAAATATTTTCCCGTTCGGACCTCCCACTCAGTCAATAAGTACATATTATTTTACTTATGGTTTACATATTTTAATTTTGTTTTCTCAAAGCGACCAGTGTCTAGTATTACTAGTTATAACAAATGCACTCAAATAACTTATTAATAATAGTAACGACTTATGATTTATATAGCCTTACCTGACGTCACAGTCATTATCATAAGGGAAGTATAAACCTTCATACACGATAAACATGGTATGCGTATGATGTTGAAATGAAATGTGTATATGAGCGTACCATACTGTGAAATGTGCTCAGGAAAGTATATGGAGGGTCGTGGGTTCGATTCCCATCTGGGGCTCAGAATTTTTTTCTGAGTACATTTCACAGTGTGGTACCATAATATAATAATAATAATAATAATAATTTATTTCTTGAGCGCATTCCATATAAAATCTCAATGCTCTTACAATTCAATAAAATAGTGATATATTATATATATATATATACATTGCGAATGTCTAAATGTCTAAAATTACGAAGGGAAACGAAGATTCAAAAATTTGGTCAGCAAAATTAATGTCAGTTGTTTCATTTGTTTCAATCAAATAAAAATGTTTTTAGTTTTTTCTTATAAACGTCCTTGGAAGGAGCGCTCCGTACTTCCAGCGGAATATCATTCCAACATCATGCACATACCATGTTGATCGTATATTTCCTTAGACATTTATGTTACTATAGCATATACAGTACGTTTGTCAAAATATACCCACACTAACGACGTTACACGCCATTAGACTCTCCTGTAGCTCAGTGGCAGAGTGTCCGGCTAATATACGGAGGGTCGTGGGTTTGAATACCATCTGGGGCTCAGAATTTTTTTCCTACATTTCACAGTATGATACGATCATATACACATTTTAAACCTTCATACCTTAAAGACGCATCACTCAATTCAAGAAATATTTGATTTATTTGATTTATTTATTTCTTTATTATTATATTTAACGAGGAAGCCACACTCATCGGTGATGATTTTAACTATTAACTTCATTTAGAATCAGTACTGAAGGTATTGAAAAAAGGTTATATGCACTTTAATAGAACCAAGTATGAGTTCCCTATGGTGTACTAAGCACATATTTTCAGTTTTCTTTGCCTGAAAACTAGAGATTAATATAATTTTATAAGTCAGTATTTTTCATAGCTTTTATTTTTTATTAATTCAACATTAATGTCCCTTCTCAAACGTTATAGTAAAACACGAAAATAATGCTCAAGAGAATTGCGAGCGTATATTCCTGTCCTATAGTGCTAGTACTTTACCCCTATATATACCAGTACTATATTGCAGTTAATTCAGGTCATTAATCGCATTCAAGTTCACTTTTTCCAGTTCAACTGGTGGCACATTCTCAAGAGCAAAAGAATTGGTGCGAAATCTTCCTGAACAAGGATTCACGCAGGTACATTCGGAAAACCAGTTTTTGAAATTCTGTCGATAAACTTTAGTGAACACCAAATAGATGAAGAAGTTGTAGCAGTAACTCAAATGGACAATTAAAATTACTAAGAAAAATAAATCGTTCGTAGCAGCCGGTGAAGGTAAAAAGCTTAGAAAACAAGGCTGACAATAACGGCGGACATTTTGAGGGCATTCTTGTTTTGACGCTCCCTCACAGATGAAGTGTTTCCTGCTTGTCCTGGTACTGTAGTTCGTAGGAGCTTGAGAGCGATACGTAAGTAGAGGAAAGAGATGATAGGTAATGGGATTCCAACATATAACACAAATATCATTAAATAAAATATCCTTAAGTGTATCTTTGTTGTAACACCAATTTCTATAAAATCCTGAATGCATTTTGTCGAGTCTCCTGTCTTCACAAGAGTAAGAGTAACAAAATAATGGGATAACGTGGCCATCGAAAACATCCAGATCCCTGGGATGATGTACTTGAGTTTTCCTCTGCTCAAACCTCCTCTGAGTGGATGAACTACAGCGTAGAACCGATCTAGAGCAATAAATACACAGCTGTAAATCGAAACAGCTAAAGAAACGTCTTGCAGGAAAGGTGCTAGCTTACAAAGAGCTAGACCAAAGTCACCGTCAATCAGCCAAATTTTTCGATAAAAAATTATATCTTTGAATTTTAATGGTACCCCGAATAAAGGAACGAGAAGGTCACTGACCGCCATATTTGCAATCAGAATATTGGTCGTACTTCTCAGTCGAATGTCTCTACTTGTTACCCAGACAATAAGCAGGTTAGCAGTGAATGAGACTACAAGAAGAATGCAGTACATCATTACCTTAATAATCTTTTTAGGAAGAGTGTCTTCGAATCCAGAAAAGGTCGCATTAGCCATGGCTGCAGCTGTTGTATTTAATGACATGGTGGATCACTAGGAGGCTTAGTTTTAGGTGTACTATATGCCGAATTGTCGTTTATTTCGAGGCCTCAATGAAGCAAGGTTGTACTATACTTATGGATTGAGCTATTCAGTTCTCATGGAGCTTTCAAGTTATGACTCAGCATTGATGGATCTAAATTCTAATTTTGATAATATCATCACTAGAAAATCTTACGACCAAATATGTTTTTTTTTTTGTTTTTTTTCATCCTGTCCAAATAAAGATTAATCATACGTTATTGTTTTCCAATGCGGAAAACTGTAATTGGACAGCTTGTTTAACTATAACCGAATCACTATAGCGACATCCTCGTCGGACTTTGAATGCAAATTGTGTCAAGTCATAGCTCTTTTGTCAAAACATTTTTCTTCATTTCTTTCAGTAAAGTTTTTGTTCTTTTGATAGGAAACGAATTCAAAATTATGGCAATCGTAAATAAGGAACTGCTAGAGTGCTCGATTCCCAGAAGTATCTCCAGAAACGTAAGACACATACGAGAAGGAGATGTGAACAAAGATACACAAAAAATACCGGGATATGGATAAAAGTACGTGACTGTCAATAACACTCATTCACATACACGAGGAAACCATAAAACCTCGTATAATATTCTGTCTTCACCACAGAAAAGTCTGAAAACCACTTAATGGGAGAATCCTATATTTAGAATCCTGCAGTATATAAAAAAAAACTAGCATCAAAGACTCCGTAATTCAGATTTTCGTCTAGCGAATGCTACCTAACCTGACTGATAAATGAACGTGATATGTTATATCTGTGGATAGAATGAAAAATCCTTTAATTAGCGGTTCTTTGTTCGCCTGCTGGAAGCTTAAATGTACAATTTGTATAGGTAATATGACTACATGCTGTCCAACTTGGAAATAATTATCTTTAAAAATCCGAGGACTTCCCTAAATTGAACGAGGCTGATAGACCGCGAGTGCAATTTTGCAGCCAGAGGGATTTTTTGGAATCGATTATTTGCAAATTGAACAAACATGTAGTTCTATTTCAAGTTAATTATATCAACTCACGATAATAAAGAAAAAACCACATCAATAAAAAGCCAGAAAATAGTTCAACTATAACAGTATTGCCTTGCTTCTTAACAGTTGACCGCTCTAGTACTCAGTTTGAGACTATTCTGTGGTGAAAAAGTAGTAAAAGCTTCTTGCAGTTCCTATTTAAGAAAATTTTCATGATTTTGACTAAAAGCATCGTTGAAGACAAACAACAATATTCTTCTTCCTCGATGCGCCATCATTAATCCAGGACAAAGTAAACAAAGCCAACGTGCATAAGGTGCGCGCTGATTGGTTGAAACGTAATCAGTCTTATATATTGTTTTACTCGAGTTTTGATTGGCTGAGAGTACCTATCCAATAACTAGTAATTGAACAGCTTCCGTTTTCTCAAGAAAAATGCGAACGAAAACGAACCAAATTGATCTTTAATTTCGACAGGAAGAACATTTGAAAATAATACCATAGTTGTGCATATTGGATTTTGAGTGTTTTGAGATGATAGCTGTTCGTAGGGTGTCCGATGAATAGTCGGAGGTATCCCTTACCGGACTACTTCAGCAAAAAGTAATTAAAAAATTTGCTTAAAAATAAAATGATAATAATATATACAGAATTTAGCGCTGATTCCAAAAATGAAAAAATAAAGTGTACAAAGTTGGAAGGTGCGCATGCAAAATTATTTGGTCGAGTCAGCTTAAATATACCAAAATTGATCTGTTTACGCAAATAGTCGGTAAATATGCAGCAATATTTTACTTATGGTTTACACATTTTAATTTTGTTTTCTCCAAGCGATCGTGGGTCGTAAGTTTGTATACCATCTGGGGCTCAGAATTATTTCCTGAGTTTATTACACAGTATGGTACGATCATATACACAATTTAAACCTTCATTCCTTAAAGACGCATCACTCAATTCAATTCCAGAATTTTTTTTTTTTTTTTATTCATTTATTTCTTTATTATTATATTTAACGAGGAAGCCACACTCATCGGTGATGATTTTAACTATTAACTTCATCTAGAATCAGTACTGAAGGTATAGAAAAAAGGTTATGTGCACGTTAATAAAACCAAGCACGAGTTCCCTGTGAAGTAGGTGTACTAAGCACATATTTTTAGGGGTTTTTTTTGCTTTTTTTTTTCTGAAAACTAGAGATTTTTAATTTTATAAGTCAGTATTTTTCATTGATTTTCTCTGTGAATCACATTGGTAATAAATCGTTAGGAATAAATTTATTTGTTCGCAAGTCACATCGTCCCTATGTTAAAGAAAATTGCAAGCGTATACTCGTGTCCTATAGTACTAGAACTTTACCCCTATATATACCAGTACAATATTGCAGTTAATTCAGGTCATTAATCACATTCAAGTTCACTTTTCCCTGTTCAACTGCTGCCACATTCTCAAGAGCAAAAGAATTGGTGCGAAATCTTCCTGAACAAGGATTGACACAGGTACATTTAGAAAACAAGTTTTTGAAATTCTGTCGATAAACTTTGGTGAACACCAAATAGATAAAGAAGTTGTAGCAACAACTCGAATGCACAATGAAAAAAACTGAAAAATTTAAATCGTTCCAGGCAGCACGTGATAAGCTATCAAGATTTCCAAAAAGCGACAGAAATATGTATACAAAAGATGGCAAAAAGCTTAGGTAAAAAAGGCTGACAATAACGACGGACATTTTGAGGGCATTCCTGTTTTGACGCTCCCTCGCAGATGAAGTGTTTCCTGCCTGCCCTGGTACTGTAGCTCGTCGAAGCTTGAGAGCGATACGCAAGTAGAGGAAAGAGATGATAGGTAATGGGATTCCAACATTGAGCGCAAATATTATAAAAAAATAAATCCTTAAGTGTAGAATTGTTGTGATGTCAATTCTTGTCCAATCCTGGATGCATTTCGTCGAGTCTCCTGTCTTCACAAGAGTAAAAATAACAAAATAATGGGATAACGTGGCCATTGAAAACATCCAGATCCCTAGGATGATGTACTTGAGTTTCCCTCTGCTCAAACCTCCTCTGAGTGGATGAACTACAGCGTAGAAGCGATCGAGAGCAATAAACACACAGCTGTAAATCGAAACAGCCAAAGAAACGTCTTGCAGGTAAGATGCTACCTTACAAAGAGCAAGTCCAAAGTCACCGTCAATCAGCCAAATATGTTTATAGAAGATGATATTTACGATATTTCTTGGCATCGCGAATAAAGGAACGAGAAGGTCACTGACCGCCATGTTGGCAATCAGAATATTGGTTGTACTTCTCAGTCGAATGTCTCTACTTGTTGCCCAGACAATAAGCAGGTTACCAGTGAATGAGACTACAAGAAGGATGCAGTACACCATCACCTTGATGATCTTTTTAGGAAGAGTGTTTTCGAATCCAGAAAAGGTCGCATTAGCCATGGCTGCAGCTGTTGTATTTAATGACATTCTGGATTAGTTGTTTTTAGAATAATAATTTTCCGACAAAGTATAGCCTTCCTAAAATTTAGAATATAGTCATACTCATTTGACCACTCAGTATTTCAATGCTCTATATCCCATAGAGAAACTGGGGTGTCAAGTGGTAGGGGCCTTGAAGCACAGGGACAATACGGGGTTTTTAATTAGTATACTCTAAGCTAGACATTAGTATTCCCTATATATAGAATACTAATAAAGCCTTACTTTTGTTTACTTTTTGTTTCAAGGTCTTATTACTATTCATTATATAGGGAATACCAATGTCTAACTTAAAAATACTAATTGAATAAAACTGCATTTTCCCTGAGCTTCAATTCCACTTTGGCACCTCAGTATAATTTCCCTAATGGATATAGAAAAAAATATTCAATGTCCCCTTAAATATTTAAGTCCTAGAGTTTTAAATCATCTTTGAAATATCGTAATATATAGCACATGATAGCTAATTCAATTAACGTTGTCGTCGGTAAAAAAAAACTTAAACATTATTTGCTTTTTTTTTTACAGTGAGTTTCTGATTGTTATATGCCACGGTGAAATAAGTTTCATGATTCCGCTCTCAAATAAAGCTTTCGACTTTAGGCTTTTTTTCATCCACAACGTTAATTGAATTATCTTTACATATTTATTGCGCATATAAGAATAAAAAGATTACAAATGCTATCTACGCTACCCAATGGAGAAAGTGCGAACGGGACTATAAGTCCCATGCTAGGCGCTTCCCTTTGAAATAACAATGAAAAGGTATAGGAAATATAGAACAACATCTGAAACTGATAGTACAAATCTAAATAATACTAAAACTAAACTGGAAGAATTCTAACTTAAGAAGGAATGCTAACATCATCTGTGACACCATTGTTACGCGCCCGACTTCGCTGTTATTGGTGTGCGAGTTTGCCGATTCTCTTCCGTCAATTAAACCGTTCGGAACTTATTTAAGTCAAGTGTTTGCATAGAAACTCGAAGAAATATGTCTTTATATAGATAATAGTGGATAGAATACTGATACTTAATGTGTTTTTATTTAGTTTTGGTGGTCTGATTACTAGTAAAGCATCTTAGAATCCAAAATCAGCTGCTGAAATTATACATTTCTCTGAACTTATTCTCATGGACCTCATGCTTAACTTCAAAGCTACGTCCGACAACAAATAATTTTGGATTCTAAGATGCTTTCCAACTTTTGTCTCTCGCAAAAACTCGCACTCTTAATTACTGTTTTTCATTTCTTTTAATATCCTTTTTTGATAAGTACGTTTTTCGTATATGGTTCAAAAAGAAAACATGAGAAAAAGGAGTATAGTACGTATTCCCTATTTTCGAAGAATAAGTGTAACAGAGTTATATTAGGCCGAATTTATTAGTTTGTTCCGTCGGTCGTTATTCTGCTCTGTAATTAATTACAAAATGAGACGGCTCAATATGCCATCATCTGTTTACCCTGCAGATGACAGGAAATGTTGATAAATCAAAAAAGCTAAAATATTTTGAAACAAATGAGCGTAAAATTAATTAAAAAAAGCAAAAATTGAAAAACTTTAATAGAGATGGCTCTATCTATTCCCCGTAAAAAAAGCCGAGTCTCATGCGAGTTTACACTAGTTTTTCTTTCAAGTTTAGCTAGATTGTTTTGCCCTGCAGGGAGCCAGAGGTTCAGCGAGAATAAAAAACCTCTGGAACGGGTATATACATTTACCCTTAATTTAATTTGATGAACTACATATGGATATTACATGCATGCCTTTCCAAAAAGGAGACACACCTACAATCTTGGACAAAAAGGGTTGAGAATTTTTGATCATATCAAAAAAATGGAATTTTCCTCATTAAATATTATCTAAACTAAAATCCCCCCCCCCCCCCCCAGCACAATGTTGGTTCCATTGACTAGCACAGTTCCCTCTCGACTGACCCAACATTGTTCATATCCTTGAAAACTCAAAAATTCTCAACCATTTTGTCCAAGATTGTAGCTCATGGCTTTTTTTTTTTTTAAATTTAATTAATTGCGAAGATCTAAAAATATAGTTCAGTGAAGTTTCAAGAACGACATTTTAAAACTTTTTCATCATTTTTGGATGCAGAAAATAATTAAACACAAAGAAAAATAAGAATTTGAGAATCTTACCTTTCCTTTTTGATGATTTTTACTTCGAAAAATAGTAAAAAATGCTCCCATAATTATCGACAGGTGTTTAATGTACTTATCGACAGGTGTTTAATGTACTTATCGACAGGTGTTTAATGTACTTATCGACAGGTGTTTAATGTACTTAACGAATGTGTTTAACGACTGATTGAAATAAAAATTATGCCGCAAGATCAGAAAGAATATATATATGTATATATATTTTAAAAAAACAGGGGATTAATTGTGACTATGTAGCTACCGTACCCCTTGAATTTGTAGTTAATATTTACGAAAATCACGATTCCTGAAGATCGTGTGATTGTGGCGACTTTCTTCACAGACTTCACATGCAGATTGCTGTGAAATTTACCCTGAGAACTAAGAAAACGTTGTTACGTTCTTCCCACTGTTTGAAGTTTTAGTGTGGTTTGATAAGTCTAAGCTATATAGAATGTTTTTTAGCTTGTCTGTTAAATCATGCATAAAACACAATCCTTAGCGATAGCGTAAAAGAGGTTGCATTATGCGTTCAGAAGTCTGATTTCTGTAAATTAAAATTGACGAAAGAAACGTTGTGCTTTCTTCAGTCTTGTAATTATTCGCTCAACGGTAAAGTTTTTAAATATATCTTGACAGTCGTGGGTCTTCTTTCATATAGAATATCCAAAGACAAATTTTGTAGCTGGTTGTAAAAGCCATGTACATGAGAGCTATTTCGTCCCGTACATTTCGACGGCGACAACTTTGTTTTCAATGAGGGTTTATCAGGTCTTACGTGACATTTTATATTTTAATCCAACAAAAACACGAAACTGGACAGTTTCAAGTGGTTTTATTGGTAGCGCCGAAGATATGGGCGACAGAAATTGGCTGCCTTTACAAAGAAATGTATGGGGGAAAATTGGGTAGACAAGCTGTTGCCTAACAACATATTTAAGATGTCACGCAAGACCTGATAAACCGTCATTATCAAGATGACGTATAGCGGGCTCAGGGTGACCTCTATACATAGCTAGCCATGAATTATGGGTTCTGATAACATGGCAGCCATATTCATTCCCATGAAATCAAAATCCTTTCTTTCGAACGTTCGCAAACGTCTCAAAACGAGGGACAGAGGAACCAGGACAGAGGAACCTATTGTTTCAACCAATATGGCCGACGCATGTTTAAAGCGATTGACGTTAGAAATACATTGAAACATTCGTGTTTTAGTTCAGTTTTATTACACACGGTCCTTTCATAGTTTTTATCTCATGAAAAATAAGATTCATTAACAAAATCATTGCTATATATTGTTATATGTACATCGCCGCAAAAGTTTTACATTAAAATAACAGCAAATTATCTTTTGAGAACATATTAAACATTTTATCGTTATCTGCTCAATTGATGTTTTTGTCGTAAATAAAGGAATTTTGTGATCATAAACTGGGAAAAAGTATATGTTATATCTGATTGATTGGTTGATTAATTGATTAATTGATTGATTGATTGATCGATCGATCGATCGATCGATCGATTTATTTAATGATTGATTGATTGATTGATTGACTGACTGACTGACTGACTGACTGATTGATTGATTGATTGATTGATTGATTGATTGATTGATTGATTGATTGATTGATTGATTGATTTTTTTATTTATTTATTTATTTATTTATTTAACGAGAAAGCCACACTTATCGGTGATGATTTTAACAATTAACTTCATTTAAGGTAATTCCGTAGTTTTGCATTGCGCACGTGCTACCGCGCACAAAATACAGAAAACAAACCAAAACAACCAGGAAATTATCAATCGAAGGTATCTGGCATTGATATGAGAGTTTTGTATAAATTTAGAAAGATATCGCATTCTTTTTTATATTTTTTTGGGTGTAAACTCTCCCTAGTCCTTTGTAGATCACTACATTTCGAGGACAAAATTCGTATTTTAGCGAGCTGTAGCGCGAAAACGAGCAAGGTGACCTATCTTTTTTATTTCAGTAAATCATTAAGGACTAGGTTTACCATAATATATCTTAATTTAAACAATATTCCATGTCCAGTTTTCGACATATTCTCAAAAACATACTGCGGAAAACTGTTTCCAGATCGATATTAGGGAGAACATTGAAGTTGAAAAGTTTTTTACGACGACTGCATTTTCTGGAAAATTTTCGGCATCCAACTGTTTCTTTGCTTCATAAAAGAAAGAATAACGCAAATAGTTTAATGTTAGCAATGACTTCCTGAAAGTGGTGGGGCCTTTTGTTCGATTCTCATGATTCGAAAATTTCTTTCGCACGACCCCCAAAATGCCATAAATTGCCGTCATCTAGCGCCAAAACGAGCACGATGACCCCACTTTTTTATTTCATTTTTGGAATAAGTAGCATTAACTTAATGACTGTGTGAAGTTTTATTAAAATTCTATGTTCGGATCTATTACTACGGAATTACCTTAAAATCAGTACTGAAGGTATTGAAAAAAGGTTATGTGCAATTTAATAGAACCAAGTATGAGTTCCCTATGACGTGGGTGTACTAAGCATATATTTATCAGTTTTCTTTGCCTAAAAACTAGAGATTATTAATTTCATAAGTCAGTATTTTTCATTGATTTTCTATGTGAATCATATTGGTAATATAACGTTGGGTATAAATTATCTGTTCGCAAGTCACATTAACATTAATGCCCTTCTCAAGCGTTACAATAAAACACGAAAATAATGCTCAAGAGAATTGCAAGCGTATACTCCTGTCCTATAGTGCTAGAACTTTACCCCTATATATACCAGTACAATATTGCAGTTAATTCAGGTCATTAATCGCATTCAAGTTCACTTTTCCCTGTTCGACTGCTGGCCCATTCTCAAGAGCAAAAGAATTCGTGCTAAATCCTTCTGAACAAGGATTGACGCAGGTACATTTGGAAAACAAATTTTTGAAATTCTGTCGATAAACTTTAGTGAACGCCAAGTAGATGAAGAAGTTGTAGCAGCAAATCGATTCCACAATAAAAAGCACTGAAAAGTTTAAATCGTTCCTGGCAGACTGTGATAAGCTATCTAAGTTTCCAAAAACTGCCAGCAAGATGGTAACTGAAAAAGGTAAAAAGCTTAGAAAGGAAAGGCTGACAATAACGGCGGACATTTTGAGGGCATTCCTGTTTTGACGCTCCCTCACAGATGAAGTGTTTCCTGCTTGTCCTGGTACTGTAGTTTGTCGAAGCTTGAGAGCGATACGCAAATAGAGGAAAGAGATGATAGTAATGGGATTCCAACATTCAGCACCAATATCATGAAAACGTAAATGCTACAGTGTATACGTAGGTGTGTAGTAATACCAATTCTTGTCCCATCCTGAATGCATTTGGTCGAGTCTCCTGTCTTCACAAGAGTAAAAGTAACAAAATAATGGGATACCGTGGCCATCGAAAACATCCAGATCCCTGAGATGATGTACTTGAGTTTTCCTTTGCTCAAACCTCCTCTGAGTGGATGAACTACAGCGTAGAAGCGATCGAGAGCAATAAATACACAACTGTAAATCGAAACAGCCAAAGAAACGTCTGGCAGGAAATATGTGAGCTTACAAAGAGCTAGACCAAAGTCACCGTCAATCAGCCAAATGTTTCGATAAAAAATTATATCTTTCATTTTTAATGGTACTGCGAATAAAGGCACGAGAAGGTCACTGACCGCCATGTTGGCAATCAGAATATTGGTCGTACTTCTCAGTCGAATGTCTCTACTTGTTACCCAGACAATAAGCAGGTTACCAGTGAATGAGACTACGAGAAGGATGCAGTACACCATTACCTTAATAATCTTTTTAGGAAGAGTGTCTTCGAATCCAGAAAAGGTCGCATTAGTCATGGCTGCAGCTGTTGTATTTAAAGACATGGTGGATTAGTACGTGGTTTAGTTTTAGGTGTACTATATGCCGAATTGTCGTTTATTTCGAGGCCTCAATGAAGCAAGGTTGTACTATACTTATGGATTGAGCCATTCAGTTCTCATGGAGCTTTCAAGTGATGACTCAGCATTTATGGATCTAAATTCTATTTTTTATAATATCATCACTAGAAAACCTTACAACTAATTATGGTATTATTTTTGAATTTGTCATCCTGTTCAAATTAAAAATTAATCATACGTTATTATCTTGCAATGCGGAAACTATAACCGAATCACTATAGCGACATCCTCGTCGGACTTTGAATGCAAATTGTGTAAAGTCATAGCTCTTTTGTCAAACAAATTTTCTTCATTTTTTCAGTAAAGTTATTGTTTTTTTGATAGGAAACGAATTCAAAATTATGGCAATCGTAAATAAGGAACTGCTAGAGTGCTCGATTCCCAGAAGTATCTCCAGAAACGTAAGGCACATACGAGAAGGAGATGTGAACAAAGATACACAAAAAATACCGGGATATGGATAAAAGTACTTGACTGTCAATAACACTCATTCACATACACGAGGAAACCGTAAAACCTCGCAAAATATTCTGTCTTCACCACAGAAAAGTCTGAAAACACTTAATGGGAGAATCCTATATTTAGAATCCTGCAGTATAAAGAAAACTAGCATCAAAGACTCCGTAATTCAGATTTTCGTCTAGTGAATTTTTACCTAACCTGAATAAATGAACCTGATATGTTATATCTGTAGATAGAATGAAAAATGTTTAATTAGCGGTTCTTTGTTCGCCTGCTGGAAGCTTAAATGTACAATTTGTATAGGTAATCGGATTACATGCTGTCCAACTTGAGTTATGCTGGCCCCATGCTGGCCCTCTACTCAAATGGTTTGAGAGCTACTTATCTGCAAGGAAGCAACGTGTGGTGATCAACGGTTCCTATTCCTCCTGGTCTGAAGTAAAATCTGGCGTCATTCAAGGCTCAATCATTGGGCCTGTTCTTTTTCTAATGTTTGTGAACGATATGCCTGAAGTCCTCCGCTCAACTAACCTTGCGATGTTCGCTGACGATTCAAAGTGTTTTAAAGTGATCAGATCAATTAATGATTGCTTTGCACTACAAACTGATCTTTCAGCACTTAACTCTTTTAAAAATAAGTTAAAGTATTTCTTCTTTGAAAGGCTTAAATTAGTATTTGATGGAGATATAATATACATTCATATCAGTTAATTTGTCCTAAATGTCGTAGAGTTAATCGTATGACTATCTGTAGTTGCTAATTGTCGTTACATTTTCCTTTTCCTATATCTATAATTCTTTTAATGGGTATTTTGGGTTGGGATTAGTTTCATCTTTTTCATATTTGGGGTTGGGTTTGGGTGTTAGTATTATATAGGGGACCTTGAGTCCTATTGTATTATCACCTGCCCTTGGGCGAGTCACAAAATAAATAAATAAATAAACTTGGAAATAATTTGATGAAATAAAATCCTAGGACTGCCAAAAGTTTTTGAATTCGATTATTTTCAAATTGGACAAACATGTAGTTCTATTGCAGATTAATTATATCAACTCACGAGCATAAAAAACACATATATAAAAAGCCAGAACATTTGTTAAATAATACCATAGTTGCGCATATTGGTTTTTGAGTGTTTTTTCGCTTAAACGCACAAATTAATGACTTTTTTCATGTTTTTCTTTTTCTTTCTGTTTTGTTCTTCATTTTTTGTTATTTTTCTTATCTTTCGATAACTGTTTTATGTTTATACAGTGGTACCAATGCACAGCTTCGGGACCTAGATAAAGGGTGTCTACCGAATAGCGAATTTTTACAGTAAATATATGGGAAGAAAATTGCAGGTCGGTGCAGATGATAGCTGTTCGTAGGGTGTCCGATGAATAGTTGGAGATATCCCTTGCCGGACTACTTCAGCAAAAAGTAATTAGAAAATTTGCTTAAAAATAAAATGATAATAATATATACAGAATTTAGCGCTGATTCCAAAAATGAAAAAAAAAAAAAGTGTACAAAATTGGAAGGTGCGCATACAAAATTATTGGGTCGAGTCACTAACTGTACCAAAATTGATCTGTTTACGCAAATAGTGTTTAATAGGTATCATTATTTTACGTAATATTTCAAAAACGAGTACGAGTGTTTCATTAGGGTTTCTAAACACGGGAAAACATTTGAAAGCACGAGGCCACAGGCCGAGTGGTTTTATTGTTTTCGAGTGTTTGGCCTAATGAAACACGAAGCACGAGTTTTTGGAATGACTTCTTAATCGAGAAAAAAATCATTATGCAGGAATGGAGATAGTTCTTTATACTATTGTACGTCATTCATTATGTTGCCTGGGATTATGAGAGTTCTTTTGAATTCCTCTCGTGCGGAATTTAGTTGATTTCGAAATACTGTAGGGCTTATAAGGAGTGCTACGGAGTGCTCACTGGAGTGAAGCAGTTGTGTTTTCTTAAGTGTAATTTCTGATCAACATATGCAGAGTATTTGGTGACGTGGGAATAAAAATTTTGTTCAACACTTGTTTGCAAACGAATTCACCAATAGCTCAGCTGGTATAACGAGGGACTTCAACTCCAAGGGTCGCAGGTTCGAGACTGGGTAACGGCGAAAAATATAGTTTAAAAAATATATATAAATTAGGTAGTTAGATAAACAGAAAGATAGAGGAAAGCGTTGGGGAAATACAGAGGAGGTTTGTAACAAGGGGATATTAAGGGGATAATTCTTTTGAGATTTCCCACCACTATGTACAATACACCAGTTTCACATTCGATGAAAACCGCTGTTTTTTAAGACCACAGACTCATTTGCACAGGCTTAGCCTCGTTTATAAGTCAGCTATTCAACGACGTTATTAAAAGGATGTGGGATTTCAAAACATTGGTATTGTTCAACTTACACATTCTTTACATTACGGTTGACTTTTGCAAATCATTAACAACAGCCAACTGTAATGTAAAGAATGTGCAAGTTGAATCAAGGGAGGATCCAGGGGGAGGGTCGGGGGGGTCAGGACCCCCCTGTGATACGTAGGGTTGCACTGTATTTAAGTAAATTTAGTACGAATAACACATTTGGACCCCCCCTCTCCAGGCCCGTAGTAAAAAGTATATGTCGTCGCACGTCGTCATCTTGAAACTTAAAACGGATGAAACTTAAAACGGACCATGCGAATAAAATTGCTTTTAAAAAATCATGAAATGTCTTTTAAGCTTTAAACCTCAAAATTCTATCTTATAAACCGTTACCTTTGTACTGACATGAAGAACGAACTAAGACTACCGGGAGATGACGCCACATTCGTTTGAACCAAGACCAACCGAATGGAGAAGACGTCTTTTAGTACTGCTGGAATTTATCTACGTTTGGAGCGCTTTTTGAACGATTATATACTTTTTTGTGCTCGTTCGGGTAAGTATAATTCCTAAGAATATATATTAAAGGTGAAATGGGCTCTGTACGAGTCTCATTCGGATCCATTTGGATTTTATTCACCACGAGCGAGTCACTTGAACGCGACCGCCATTTTGAATGACCAGCATTTTGCTTCACAGTCGAAGCTTGTGTCAACTTGACTTTTATTTTCTATTGATAGGTCATGTCAGAGGCCGGTGACTCCAGTTAGAGCACGTCTGTGCCAAAAGGTCAGCCAGTGAGTGACCTTATGCAATCGACTTTACTCGAACAAAATTCAGTAAATCAAGCGATTCTAGAAAGCCTCGAACGGCTAAACCAGAATTTTGCTAGCTTCAGTGAATATCAACAGCTAGATAATGATTATCCACATCAACAAGTCGATGATTTCGGAGAAAGGAGTCATGAAGAGTCCTCCCCGATAGATATTCAACAAGAATTCGATGATATCGTGAGTCCTGTTCGCGTGTCTACCATTGCCAGAAATATTGGACATTGTCAGCGGTGTTACGCATGAATGAAAATGAAGTGGTTTTCTAGAGGAAAAATATAACTACATGGTTTCCAAGCACATATTTGTATTCAACTATGATGTTAGAAAAACAATTCTTACCAAAAAATAGTTACTTGACAATCAAAAGAACAACTATTATTTTTCTGTTTATAAGCCTCACCACAGGAAGCCCATGAAGGACAAGAAACAAGTTTCAAACGTAAATCGTTACTTTAAGCTTCCTTATTGTATCTTAGCAGTCAATAGGAGCTTGTAAAAACAAAATGGGGATATTTAGGGGGTTTTAAAGCTGTTTGGAGCAGTTCTCTGTGGTTTCTTGTCATTTTTAACTGAAAACTACGAGCTAACAACGCGTCGAATCGCTTAAAATTTAACCTAACTTCAAGCTTCTTGGGAACCTCCATTCTGAAGGCATGCTGTCGATTTTGAGCGGTTTTGGATTTATTAAACACTCGTTTGGTGATATCGAGGTGGAGCTCTTTTACTTTTAAATTGTTTCGAGCTCAAATAAGACAATTTTGGGGTGAAGTGTGGCCAGATTTATAGACGATGTATGGAATCTAGAGCTTTCAAAGCCTTTCAAAGGCAAGTAGTCCGGGAACCAATATGTCGCATGATTCAATGATCATTTTACGCTTATTTAGCAGCTTGTAGGGTGGGTTGTTTGTCGCGATGTGGAGCTCAGGGGAAATAAAACCCTATTCGCCGTAAATAGAGGAAGCTCTATATTCCCCATACATCACAGGGAGCCCGGCTTTCCTTTGCCGCATTCAATATTCATTATTCTTTACGTAATTGCTTTTTATGGGTTTCCTGTTTAACATCGGCTTCGGTTACACAAGCTGTAATCAGATCTGTACTGTAACTTGATAACTGTTGGTAACGTGCTCTTTATGGGTTGCCTGTGTTGTTTGAATGTAACGCACTGTCTATAAATCATTCAAAAGAAGAGAATTACCACAGGAAGCCGATCTTAAACCACAGGAAACCCATAAAAAGCAATTACGTAAAGAAAAATGAATATTGAATGCGGCAAAGGAAAGCCGGGCTCCCTGTGCATACATTTCCTATAAGACTCGGCGGCTATTTTGTAAGCTGAAACGCATCATTGCGCATGGGTGAGCTGGCTCATGTCCCATATTTCTGGCAATGCGAATCCCCTCAAGATGGGACTAGTAAGGATGACGAGAGTGATATTGTCGCTTACGATAGCCAGCTGGATCTCAATATCGATAGCAAGGGACCCAAGATTAATGATAAAGTGGCTGGAGTCGTTAATAAATTATGTTTACAAAGAATTAGCCAAGAACAAAGTAAGACTATGATGAAACGTCATAACACACCAGAGAATGTTAATCTAAAGTTGCCTAAGTGTGAACAGAGCATCTGGAATGAAATTTCAGGCAAGAGCCGTGTTCATGACATCCAATTTCAATCCACTCAAGCGTTGTTGCTAGCCTCTGTCAACTGTCAACTAGAGGTGGCTGAGTCTCTGTTGAAGAGCAAAGCAGAAAAAAAGTGATCACCACATGCCTTGATGGTATAACTTTGGCCATGGCTACTAATTATGAGTTAAACCTAAGACGAAGGGATGCCATGAGACCTCAATTCAAGTGCGAGTTTGCTAAGGGTCTGTGTAGCTCCACCAATCCTGCAGATGAATTTCTATTTGGGGGAGATACTACTAAACGAATAAAAAAGATAGCAGAGCTGAATAAAAATATAGTTTGTAAAACTCCAGCATCAAGGTCACAAGGAAGAGGACAAAGATTCTCTCCCTATCCACAAAGAGGATTTCGAGGTTACACCAGAGGCAGAGGTAGAGGCTTTCGTGGTCGTAGCTCTGGTTTCTCTGGTTATCAACAGCAACAGTATTTTAAGAATGCGCCCCAGTCAGAAAAGAAGTCCGGCTTCAAGCCAAAACCAAATTGGTATGTATATGAATGTGAGACTATCAAAACAAAAATAAGTTACCAGCCTTCTTTCAAGGCTGGAAACACCAGGAACTGTATTTCTGAATGGCAAAAACTTTCATCAGATCCTGAAATCCTAGACTGTGTCCAACATTGTCACATAGAATTTACGGATAATCCTTGTAAGTATAGTAATCATGGGCAGAGAAATTTCAAGAGTCAACAACAAGTAGTTATATATACTGAAGTTGAACAACTATTGCAGCTCGGCGTCCTAAGTCAGTCAGTCCACGAAATGGGGGAATGCTTAACCCCCATTTTTGTGGTCCCTAAACCAAATGGGTCCCACAGGCTTATTTTCAATTTCAAGAATTGTAATGAAGCTGTTCTTTTCAGACACTTCAGGATGGATACTTTAAGTACAGTCGTCAGTTTGATCAGACCAGAGGCCTATATGGCCTCTCTTGATCTCAAGCATGCTTATTACACTATCCCTGTTGCAGTAGAACATAGAAAGTTTTTAAAATTTATTTGGGGAAGACAACTGTACGAGTTTAACTCCTTGCCCATGGGATTGTCCAGTTCCCCCAGAATTTTCACGAAGGTCATGAAACCAGTCTTGGCCACCCTCAGACAAATGGGACACACCAATAGTGGCTACATTGACGATTTCTATTTACAAAGGGTGATTTTCTTGAATGCTGCAACAATGTTAAGGACACAGTTGATTTATTTCTGAGGTTAGGGTTTTTCATCCACCCAGACAAATGTGTCTTGACCCCAACACAGGAGATCACCTTTTTGGGCTTTGTTTTAAACTCAAAGTCCATGATTGTCCAATTATCTGATAAGAAGAAGGAAAAGTTGAAATTTTTGGTTGTACCACCTTGGCCCACGCAAACGTGGTACCCACGAGTCTTGCAGTTGTTAGTCCAAGTGCCCAAACTCATGTTGTGGACTGCGGGTTTGGAGCTTGTGGTTCATCCATCAGACTACAAAGCTCACAGCATGAAGGGGAAGTTAAAGTTGATGGCATGTCCTTTATCAGGGGACACTATGAAGAGCGAGGTTTTTCAGAGCATGTTACCAGCGTACTGGTCGACTCCTGGAGACCCGCTACTCAAAAACATTACGCAGTTTATCTCAAAAAATGGGCTGTTTTCTGTTTTCTGTTTCTGTTATGTGTTAGAATTTTTACACACACAGCTCCATTTATCGTATTCTGCTCTTAACACTGCCAGATCTGCACTTTCCTGCATTATTGCAATAGATAATGTCCGGTGGGAAAACATCCATTAGTTTGTCGTTTCATTAAAGTTGCTTTTGAGAGAAAGCCACCGTCCAAAAAGTACTATGCTATTTGGGACGTGCGACAGGTGCTTGACTTTTTGAAAACCATGAGCCCAAACCAATCGTTATCTCTGATGAAACTTACCTTAAAACTCTCTATGTTGTTAGCCTTAGTTAGTATTCAAAGAAAACAAACTTTATTACAGCTGAATATAAACATTGAATATTTAAAGAAATCTGATGATGAATTTGTGTTTATTCTCAGTAAGCATGTCAAACAAAGCAGACCCAACTATTCAGTGCCTCCTGTGATCATTCCAAGATATACTTTGGATACTGATATATGTCCTTATGTTTGTTTAGAGGACAATATAGAGCGAACAAAGGGTTTGCGTCATGATGATGTGCTTCTGATCTCTACTATAAAACCTCACAAGGCAGTCGGGTCCCAGACATTAGCTCGTTGGATTAAAACTGTACTGCAATTGGCTGGTGTGGATGTTGATGTGTTAAGGCCCCATTCCACTAGACATGCAGCATCAACTGCTGCTTATCAAGCTTCTGTCCCTCTAAATGAAATTCTTCAAAAGGCAGGCTGGAGTAATGCTAATAAACACTTTCAAGCAATTCTATTACAAGCATGTGATCCATTAGTTAAAGTTGGTGTTATTTTGTTGTGATATGAAACTTATTACCTATTATAAATTATTTGTACATTGCTAGACATTAATTGTGATCTAGTCATGTTGTTATAAGTTTAATTGTTTAGAATTGTAATTAAAGGATAATGAAGCATCAAGAGCTTTGTTTATTCCTTCCACTTTTTCTGATTGCTGGGAATACTCATAGTGTCCTCACACGCTTTGAAGACTTCATGTCAGTACAAAGGTTAGGGTTTATGAGATAGAATTGTTTAGTTGAACAAGACTTATACCTGTAAGGTGAAGTTTGACTTTAATTCTATCTAATAAAGAGTAGTAACTGAGCCCCTCGTCAACTATCAGCCGATAGAAATCTCGAGTTCGTCTTCTAATTGTTAAATAGACTCGTACAGTGCGTATGATGGGATAGCCATCGCATGTCTCGTCGCTTTGTGCATTTAAAAACTCACAATACTCTTCTTTCATCTTCACAAATGAAAACCCAAATCTTCGGGATAGCAAGGCCAAGTCTTTCCATTCTAACGTTGTTTGACCGGCTCCAGCCTCATGCTTTTCACATAAATTTCGGTAAACATAGCATCTGTCGTTGCCTATTCTAGAACGTATTGTTTGGATTCCGGGAAAAGCTTTTTTATAGCTCTTCCTATATTATCAATAGACAAACAGTTCTTCTTATGGGAAGAGTATTCACACTCGTACTTATTTTGTACGGCCTTCACAGAAGTAAACGTCCCAGGCACTTGGGATCGGAGTAATTATCGATAAGCCTGAAAATTCAAATAATTAATGATGTTTTACTCTGACTTAGTACAGCATAAATTAGACATCTAACGATAAACAACAGCGACTTACCATTGAATTAATCGTGTTTCATTGGGGTTTCAAACCCATACACGTGGTACGAATGGTGCGCTCACATTGGTTACTTAGTTCATGAATTATTAATGAGTTTGAGAATTATGGTTAACATATTTTAATTTTGTTTTCTCAAAGCGATCGTAGGTCGTAAGTTTGTATACCATCTGGGTCTCCTGATTACATTTCACAGTATGGTACGATCATCAACACATTTTAAACCTTCGTACCTTAAAGACGCATCACTCAATTCAAGAAATATTTTATTTAATTATTTGTTTATTATTATATTTAACGAGGCAGCCACACTCATCGATGATGATCTTAACTATTAACTTCATCTAGAATCAGTACTGACGGTATTGAAAAAATGTGCACTTTAATAGAATCAAGGATGAGTTCCCTGTGGGTGTACTGAGCACATATTTTCATTTTTTTTGTGTTTTTTTTTTTTTTTTTTTTTAATCTGGAAACTAGAGATTATTAATTTCATACGTCAGTATTTTTCATTGATTTTTTCTGTGAATCACATTGGTAATATAACGTTGGGTATAAATTATCAGTTCGCAAGTCACAGTAACATTAATGTCCCTTCTCACACGTTACAATAAAACACGACAATAATGCTCAAGAGAATTGCGAGCGTATAATTCTGTGCTATAGTGCTAGAACTTTACCCCTATATCTACCAGTACAATATTGCAGTTAATTTTGGTCATTAATCGCATTCTAGTTCACTTTTCCCTGTTCAACTGGTGGCTCATTCTCAAGAGCAAAAGAATTGGTGCGAAGTCTTCCTGAACAAGGATTCACGCAGGTACATTTGGTAAACAAGTTTTTGAAATTCTGTCGATAAACTTTGGTGAACACCAAATAGATGAAGAAGTTGTAGCAACAACTCGCATGCGCAATGAAAAGAACTGAAAAATTCAAATCGTTCCTGGCAGCCGGTGATAAGCTATCAAGATTTCCAAAAACCGACAGAAACATGTATACAGAAGATGGCAAAAAACTTAGGTAAAAAAGGCTGACAATAACGACGGACATTTTGAGTGCATTCCTGTTTTGACGCTCCCTCACAGATGAAGTGTTTCCTGCCTGCCCTGGTACTGTAGTCCGTCGAAGCTTGAGGGCGATACGTAAGTAGAGGAAAGAGATGATTGGTAATGGAATTCCAACATTCAGCGCAAATATTAATAAAAAATAAATCCTTAAGTGTAGAATTGTTGTGACACCAATTTTTGTAAAATCCGGAATGCATTTTGTCGAGTCTCCTGTCTTCACAAGGTTAAAAGTAACAAAATAATGGCATAACGTGGCCATCGAAAACATCCAGATCCCTGGGATGATGTACTTGAGTTTTCCTTTCCTCAAACCTCCTCTGAGTGGACGAACTACAGCGTAGAAGCGATCGAGAGCAATAAATACACAGCTGTAAATCGAAACAGCGAAAGAAACGTCTGGCAGGAAATATGTGAGTTTACAAAGAGCTAGACCAAAGTCACCGTCAATCAGCCAAATTCTTGGATAAAAAATTATATCTTCGATATTTAATGATACCGCGAATAAAGGAACGAGAAGGTCACTGACCGCCATATTAGCAATCAGAATATTGTTCGTACTTCTCAGTCGAATGTCTCTACTTGTTACCCAAACAATAAGCAGGTTAGCAGTGAATGAGACTACAAGAAGGATGCAGTACACCATTACCTTGATGATCTTTTTAGGAAGAGTATCTTCGAATCAAGAAAAGGTCGCATTAGCCATGGCTGCAGCTGTCGTATTTAAAAACATGGTGGATAAGTACGTGGTTTAGTTTTAGGTGTACTATATGCCGAATTGTCGTTTATTTGAGGCCTCAATGAAGCAAGGTTGTACTATACTTATGGATTGAGCCATTCAGTTCTCATGGAGCTTTCAAGTTATGACTCAGCATTGATGGATCTAAATTCTAATTTTGATAATATCATCACTAGAAAACCTTACAACCAAATATGGTATTATTGTTGATTTTTTCATCCTTTCCAATTTAAAGATCAATCATATGTTATTGTTTTGGAATGCGGAAACCTGTAATTGGACAGCTTGTTTAACTATAACCGAATCACTATAGCGATATCCTCGTCGGACTTTGAATAAAAATTGTGTAAAGTCATAGCTCTTTTGTGAAACAAATTCTCTTTATTTTTTTCAGTAAAGTTATTGTTCTTTTGATAGGAAACGAATTCAAAATCATACAATCGTAAATAAGGAACTGCTAGAGTGCTCGATTCCCAGAAGTATCTCCAGAAACGTAAGTCACATACGAGAAGGAGATGTGAACAAAGATACACAAAAAATACCGGGATATGGATAAAAGTACTTGACTGTCAATAACACTCATTCACATACACGAGGAAACCGTAAAACCTCGCAAAATATTCTGTCTTCACCACAGAAAAGTCTGAAAACTACTTAATTGGGAGAAGTACTATATTTAGATTCCTGCAGTATAAAGAAAACTACCATCAAAGACTCTGTAATTCAGATTTTTGTCTAACGAATGCTACCTAACCTGAATAAATAAACCTGATATGTTATATCTGTAGATAGAATGAAAAATATTTTAATTAGCGGTTCTTTGTTCGCCTGCTGGAAGCTTAAATGCACAATTTGTATAGGTAATAGGACTACTTACTCTCCAACTTGGAAATAATTATATTTAAAAATCCGAGGACTGCCAAAAATTGAACGAGGCCGATAGACCGAGTGCAATTTGGCAGTCAGAGGGGTTTTTTAGATTCGATTATAAGGAGATTGGACAAACATGTAGTTCTATTGCAGATTAATTATATCAACTCACGATCATAAAAAAAAAACACACATAAATAAAAAGCCAGAAAATAGTAAAAGCTTCTTGCAGTTCCTTGTTAAGAAAATTTTCATGATTTTGACTGAAAGCATCGTTGAAGACAAACAACAATATTCTTCTTCCTCGATGCGCTATCATTAATCCAGGACAAAGTAAACAAAGCCAACGGGCATAAGGTGCGCTCTGATTAGTTGAAACGTAATCAGTCCTATATGCTGTTTTACTCGAGTTTTGATTGGCTGAGAGCACCTTACTTACACGATCTTATTGGCTAATACCGGGTAAACTAAATTTAGATCAATGGGTCGAAGCCGTTTCAAATGATCATCTAAGTCATCTGAGAAACTAATTTTAAAATATTCATAATATTCATAATATTCATATACATTCATATACATTCGGGGACTTAAAGATTCCAGGTTTAATGGCGTCCATCGGCCAAGATGCGTAAATAAAGACATCTAACACACAACAACAAAAACGTGTTTTAAGTGTTTCAAATAACTGGGAAAAGGTACGAGATAAGTTGTTAAGCTCGCATATAGAAGAATAGCAACTCCCAGAGGATGTAAAGTGAGTGAACTGTGAAGAAGCTATCTCTACAACACGATGCGAATACTGTGGCCCTCACCAGTACTTATGCATTAGATGTGCGAGATCATTACATGCTAACAGAAACAAGTTTCATGTACTTGAGCAATGGAAGGTGTGTATTTGTATTCAATTTGTGTTGAATTCCATTTTTAAGTGTAATTTAATTTAATGGCTAGTTCAACTATATTTTAATCAGCCTTCTTGTTCTTGACAGGAAGGAGTATTTGTTCCTTTGTATCCTGACGAATCAGTTGTCAGCTATGACCACACTTGCAATACTGTAACAACTAAGCTGTTTAGACTATTGGATGCCTCAGGTTAGTTCATAACAATAATAGCCAGTATCTACGGTATGGTAAGGCTATAAGTATGACAGGCACTATAAATCTGCCACACTGTTTTCCACGCATGCATACAAAAACCACTCTGTATATTTATATTTATGTATTACATAGCTGAGATAGTATGTGCACTCTGATTGCTTGGTTGAGAAAATTATATACTTTATTGGTGAGCACAGCAAACTTGCAATGAAGTATAAGAAAAAAGCTTAAAACCAATTTTTTCTTTCTACTGTATGTAATAAAACAGATAACACAGCTTTCAATGCTGTTTTCTTACACATATTTGCAAAATTTACTGCATACTGATCTATATAGTTTCAGCAACCATTCAATCTCCATTCACAGTTCCCCTCCCAATCAAAGAGCATGTACTATATACATTATGTATTTATCTATCTATTTATTTATTCATTTATTGGTCCACCTCTTGTTGAAAAAACTTCATTCAGCTATTAATTTCTGTTTTAATTTCTATACATTACATGAATTTCAGGAAACCATCACTTAAAGTATGTTGCAGTTTGTGATTGTGAGCCACATGCAGTGACACTCTTAAAATGTCAGTACTGGCCAGGCTCACCAGCAAATCCCACTACAGGGTTTAGTTTTAAACTTATGGAATTTGCTGAGAAAGTTTTCCTCCATTGTCAAGTGTCCCTCTTAAACATCTCAGAGGTGATTTCAGAACTTAATCCCAAGCTACAGCCAACAATGTAGGTTAAATGTACTTTACTTGTAGTAACTAAAGGTTTTTAATTTGTGTCACAGTATTTTAGAATAATGGTACTGTATAGTTTATATATATTTTAATTCTGGTTTAATTATGGTATGTATTTCAGGTTAATTCCATTTACAGCTTTGAAGAATTTAGGTATGTACTGTTCGCATTAAGTGTTGAAAGTATCCAACGTGGCATGCATGTATTCAATATCAATGTCTTCCATCACTATATATCTAATATCGAAAAGTTTGAAATGAAAGTTAGACTGAAGTTTCCAATTAAGTTTTATATGCATCATCATTTCTTACTGACAAGTTCTGCAGCACAGCTTTAACATTTTTACGTGACTTCAAGTTATGCAAGTAACACTATTTTTCTTTGTTTGATTTATTGTGTACATGAAAATAGTCTTCATTAACAGCCATGTTATACTGACTTACTTAACTATTTTAGGAATGTTACAATTGAAAGTCTTGTCATTTCTACATGTAGGCACTTCATCTATGAATACAGGCATTGCACAAAGTATATATATGTTAAAGACTAGCTTGTACAATGGTGCATTGTGTCCTTATATGCCCAATGGTGACTATTTTTAAATATTTTTTGTTCTGTAAAATAAATGTGTTATTGAAGCACTCACACACATGCACACCTTTTCTATGTCTTCAATATTTATTTTGTATTTTTTTGTTCTTTTTTAATTTCTTTCTCCCCTTTTCCCCCCAACAGGATGGTGGTGTTCTTATCGAGAGCATGCATGGATGGCTGTTTTGGACTGTGCAGGAAAAAGGACAAGGGGCATAATTTAGGAACACCTAAACATGGAACTCTGCTATTTGCCGATCAGGATAATGTTGATAATTTTGTCAACAGCTATGGTAAAGCTGGAGCAGACACAGAACAGGTACAAACTTCTCTACTTAAGATATGATGCATTCTTAATGAACTTCCATTTTGCTCACTCCATGTTTATTTCTTTTATTTGTTTGTACAGAACTGTAGTAAATTCCATGCTGGAGAAGTTCTCACTGCTTTGAGATCCAAGGGAAAAAGCAAGCTCTTTGATGAAAAAGGTGTCTTTGGCCGAGTATGCAGGCATGATTTTCTTAAAGGATTTCATAACATTAAGCATGGTGAAAGGTAAGGAGTTGTAAATGAATAATGATAAGATATCAGAATGAGCCACTTTTTGTGCATGTGCACACATGTTCATTATTTCAGTTGGGTGAGAAATAATGAGCAATTATTATAAATTAATCTAGCTCACATATATATATATATATGTGATTCTTTATATCAGTGATTTCTGTACATGTAAGTCTGTATATTATTTCCAATTTTGAAATTGATAAGGACATTTTTTTGTTGACCAGATGTTTTTGTTCTCTCTCCATAGAATATCATACTCTGTTTATGAGCTTAAAAAAACTTAGAAGTTGTAACAAGAACACCAGAAATAGAGTTATCATTATGTACGACATCACTTGTCTTTTGTCAAACCATTTGAAGGTCAGTAACATTATTGGAAGTGTTTAGAACTTGCAATAAGTTATAATGATGGTATATAGAATCTTCCCTTCAATTTGGATGGGTGCAAAAAAAAAAAAAAAATCAGATGAAACAATTTATCTTTACTCTGTTTTCATTTAAAAATTTCTGCATTTGTAGTGTTCCTCTCAGGAAAGCCTCATAGAAGATGTTGATGTGGCCATACCCATATTTCACTGCTATGGACATAAGGCATCATGCCAGGTGAGAGGGAAAAAATGTATTTTTGATTAATAGTTGCAGTTAATTGCTTTGTCATTTCACAATTCATAAATTTCATTGTCATGGTTGCATATATTGATTGAAATGTTTAAGATTGTTAAAAATCAGAAATCGAAAATCATGCAAATAGGATTCAGTGTTAAGCACTCACACTTGGCTAATTTGGAAGTCATACTTGTACTTATGCTTGTAGCTACTGTAGTCACAGTTAGTTCTGAAAATCGCTATTGAGTTTCCAAAGACAGCAAAATGCAACAAAGAGAAGAGAGCCTCCTCGATGAGCATTCGCTCTTGGGGCAAACTGAAGAATTAATATATGTGTCTAAATAAAATAAAAAAAACAAAGAGAAGAAAATGTTTTGAAACAAAAAGTAAACCTTGAAATATTGGCCTGCTGACTGATGTCAGTTTTTGTCACATATTCTATTTTTAACAGTTTTATTATGAAATGCTTACTACCTGTAATGCTGTTTCTTTAATTTGGCTTGTGTAGATCCAGTATAGTCCAAGAAGGATCAAGGGCATTGGATTAACAGATGGTGAAGGGGTAGAAAGGTTATGGTCTTTTCCTAGAAGGTTTTCCTGCATTACCAAAGAAATGAGTACTCACAAAAGAACTGATGTTTTGACTGATGGACTACTTCACTATGGCCAACATTTGTATCACAGATTTGGTATGTACAAATTTAACACCTCATAACTTTCTCTTTTCTGATGACTATGTAAAAGCCAAAAAAAAAATATCAACATTTAAACAATCAGTACTTTAACTGGAGAACAAATTATATTAATTTTGCTTGTCTATGCATAATTTTATTGCTTAAAA
This sequence comes from Anthopleura sola, assembly GCA_023349425.1. Taxonomy (NCBI): domain Eukaryota; kingdom Metazoa; phylum Cnidaria; class Anthozoa; order Actiniaria; family Actiniidae; genus Anthopleura; species Anthopleura sola. The sequence goes on along the minus strand of JALHLI010000010.1, from coordinate 9,674,584 downwards.
CCTTTTGATGCCAAAGCTGTGATTTACAAAATGCTGAATTAATTTGTGTTATTCTTTACAAGTTGTTAGTCTTAAAGCAAAATTGAGGGCACAAACTCTTCTGAAGGATGTCAATTCAAACCTTGAAGCAGTTACTAATAAACTTCCAGGTATTAATTTATTTTAATTTATTTATCATCTGTCAATGTTTAGTCAGTGCATAAACAATAAAAGCACTTTAGAGTGCACACACTAAATCTGTGAACAACAATAAATTAGTACTAACTATTACTATTTCATGCAGAATCTTTTGTTTTCTATTGTTTAATTATCACTATTTAGTGCTAAAAGTTAGCGTTTGTTTCACGGGTTTAGTGTGAGCACTCTATTCACTATTGTACGTGAAACACGTTTTTTTAAGATTCCCCTCTTTCTATGTATTACCGTAAATCCTCTATTAGGCCCCCCAGGGGGCTTATTTATTTCAGGCACGTTTAAGTGTGATCCCTAGTAGATTGTGATGATGTTCCGAGATACGAGAGTGGGAAAAGGAAGAGATAGATGCTTTAAAGCCAAAAGAACAAGGTTTCTTAACGTGATATTTCTATCTCATCAGCAGTTAAATGCATGCCTTTCTTCAATGAATGAAACACAAGAAAAACCAGTGTTTTGTATTTATGTATTTTCATATTTTATCTCAGGTTTGATGCTGCAGTGGGATGAATCTTATGTTAGCCTGCTTCTCTTTGCCAAAATGCTCAGGTATATATTGAGTGGATGTAGCATATACTAAACCAATGAATAGCAATTTTCACTCCAACTCCCCTTTCACCTTAGTATACATTCATGGATGCTAAACCGAACATTTTTGTTAATGTCTCTTTTTTTTCCAGAAATGAACTAACTTGTGTGCAAGAAGAAGACCAAGAGAAAGTAAGAGAGGTTGAAAAGAAAATCAAACGGTAAGTGAAATGTCTGTATATGTAGCTTGTCAATATGCAGATTTATTGCTTAGTTCTGTGTGCTGCCAAGGGTATATTTAATGGTGTCAAAACTCATGTATGTCTTCCTATTGAAACAACTAGTTCTACACAAGAGAGTCGGTGTAGGGGGTTCTCAAAAATTCCCCAAAAATATTTGTTTACCTTTCATTTTTTACTTATTCGTGATACAGGAATGAAAAGGCTATTAAAGCCATGGAAAAGAAATATCATGTAAGAGAAAGATGGTCTGATGTGTCCCGTGTTTTTGTTACCGTAATGTCGCGACTGAACCAAAAAAGAAAATGCGAACTCTTGCTGAAGTTGCATTGCATGGCATCTGCCGGAGAGATGTTTTTTGGTGGAACTGAAACGAAAGTATGTAGGTAATGCATTTTTTTGCTGAGCAAACTTCTTGTGAAAAATTAATGTATGTTTTATCTGGGTATGGGTATGATATTGTAAGTTCTATGAGTATATAGAATCTCACACACAGGCTGATGCCCGCCATGCACTGATGACAAGAACTACTTGGGTCATATAAGTCTGATGAGTATGCTTATACTGATTGGCGATGTTTCTCCAGATCCCATAAGAAGCTTCACTATTAATCCTAGACCCATCTCTAACTGTGTAGCTTCACTCATATACAAACAAATACTTGCAATTGCTAATTTAAAAATGACTAACATGGCATCCAACCCAAAGAAATACTGCATTGCTGCTTTTACTAATTGTGGACATTTTATCTTTCAGATGGACAAGCAATTGCCATTAAGCTTGCCAAGCAGATCGACAAAGTCGTAAAGTCCATCCACAAGACTTTGTCTGTAGTAAATGGATGCAACCTGATGATAACCCACAGATCCTTTATGACGAGGCTAAGGATCCTAAAAGTAACCTTTATTCTACGATCCAAGAGGAAGGCACTACTGTACCAGCAACTCTAAAGAGACAGCTTATAGATCTGTCATGCCTGAGCAAAAGGTATGAAGAAGAGATGGCTATGGTGAAGAAGGAAATGAAGCGTCTTGTTTCTTTTATTCAAAACCAGATCCGGCTCATAGACGAGTCAGTGGATGCCCTTGTACAGTTTATATAGATGCTGTATATTCAAGTATACATGATTACTATTTCACATTTTCAGACACTACAAGTCATGATCATATTCAGCAGTTTTGGAAGGTGATTAAGTATTCATAATTCTTAGGTGTCAGTCTCATGGCATTACAGTAAAAAAATGTAGAATTAGAAGTACAGTCCAATGAAAAAGCATGTAATACTGAACAGCAAATACAACTTTTTCACCTTATACCTATATGGCGTCCTGCCAAAGGGTCAAGAAATAACATCACTTATAGTGCACTCGACAAAATTACTCGATTCTGATTGCTCTAGAGGAGTACATTAGAGCGTTAATTGGTACTCCGTTGGAGTACCAATTAGGTCGCTATGGAAACACGGCCAAAAGCAGCAAATTTCCCCAGTGAAATTCCCAAAAAATCAGTATTTTATAGATTAAAATGGAGTAATTTCAGAAAACTGTTCAACACACACATAGGAAGGCCTCAAATTATGATAACTAGACAAATTCAAGACGTAATAAATCATGTTTTGTAGTAGAAAGTATTTTTTTCTTTCTAGTTTTCGCCAAACAATTTGAGTTGGAGCTTTGAATGTTCTCGTTTTATTACCTGTTGTCTTCTGTGGTTTTCTCGAAAAATAAATTCAACACCACATCTACAATAATTGTACAATATGTAGAAAACAGCTAACAATAGTTTTAAAGCAAATTTCTTTCCGTTTAGCGAAAAAACACAGCGAGTAGAGGCTCGTTTTTTGTTTTAGCGGAGCACCATACTTAAGAAAAATGGTAACCCATCGAGTTACTTCAGATTTTCCACTAAGGAATGCTACCTAACCTGAATAAATGAACCTGATATGTTAAATCTGTAGATAGAATGAAAAATCGTTTAATAAGCGGTTCTTTGTTCGCCTGCTGGAAGCTTAAATGCACAAATTGTATAGGTAATAGGACTACTTAGTGTCCAACTTGAAAATAACTAGATTTGAAAACATCCGAGGAGTGCCAAAAATTGGACAAGGCCGATATGCCGAGTGCAATTTGGCAGTCAGAGGGAATCTTTGAATTCGATTATTTGCAAATTGGACAAACATGTAGTTCTATTGCAGATTAATTATATCAACTCACGATAATAAAAAAAAAACCACATCAATAAAAAGCCAGAAAATAATTCAACTATAACAATATTGCCTTGCTTCTTAACACCCGACCGCTCTAGTACTCAGTTTGAGGCTTTTGTGTGGTGAAGGTGCAATGTTTTGCGAGATTTTATGGTTTCAAAAGCAGTTGAAAACCCGAGCAGTCAAATATTATCATCCATGTCACGTGACTTTTTTGTGTATTTTTGTTCATATTTACTTCTGGCATGCGACTTAAAGATACCTCTGCGAGTCTAGTAAAAGTTTCTTGCAGTTCCTTGTTAAGAAAATTTTCATGATTTTGACTAAAAGCATCGTTGAAGACAAACAACAATATTCTTCTTCCTCGATCCGCCATCTTGAATCCAGGACAAAGTAAACAACGCCAACGGGCATAAGGTACGCGATGATTGGTTGAAACGTAATCAGTCCTATATATTGTTTTACTCGAGTTTTGATAGGCTGAGAGTATCGATCCAATAACTAGTAATTGGACAGCTTCAGTTTTCTCAAGAAAAATGCGAACGAAAACGAACCAAATTAATCTTTAATTTCGACAGGAAGAAAATTTGAAAGTAATACCATAGCTAGGCATATGGGATTTTCAGTGTTTTTTCGCGTAAACGCACAAATGTTTTGTTCTTAGCGAATTTTTACAGTAAATATATGGGAAGAAAATTGCAGGTCGGTGCAGATGATAGCTGTTCGTAGGGTGTCCGATGAATAGTTGGAGGTATCGCTTGCCGGACTACTTTTGCAAAAAGTAATTAGAAAATTTGATTAAAAATAAAATGATAATAATATATACAGAATTTAGCGCTGGTTCCAAAAATGAAAAAAAAAAAAGTATACAAAGTTTGAAGGTGCGCATGCAAACTTATTGGGTCGAGTCACATTAAATCTACCAAAATTGATCTGTTTACGCGAATAGTGTTTAATAGGCATCATTATTTTACTTATCGTTTACATATTTTAATTTTGTTTTCTCAAAGCGATCGCGGGTCGTAAGTTTGTATACCATCTGGGGCTCAGAATTGTTTCCTGAGTTTATTACACAGTATGGTACGATCATATACACATTTTAAACCTTCATACCTTAAATTCAAGAAACATTTTATTTATTCATTTATTTATTTATTATATTAACGAGGAAGCCACACTCGTCGGTGATGATTTTAACAATTAACTTCATTTAAAATCAGTACTGAAGGTATTGAAAAAAGGTTATGTGCAATTTAATAGAACCAAGTATGAGTTCCCTATGGGTATACTAAGCATATATTTTCAGTTTTCTTTGCCTGAAAACTAGAGATTATTAATTTTATAAGTCAGTATTTTTCATTGATTTTATTTTTTAGTAATTCAACATTAATGTCCCTTCTCAAGCGTTATAGTAAAACACGAAAATAATGCTCAAGAGAATTGCGAGCGTTTACTCCTGTCATATAGTGCTAGAACTTTACCCCTATATATATCAGTACAATATTGCAGTTAATTAAGGTCATTAATCGCATTCAAGTTCACTTTTCACTGTTCAACTGGTGCCACATTCTCAAGAGCAAATAAATTGTTGCGAAATCTTCCTGAACAAGGATTCACGCAGGTACATTTAGAAAACAAGCTTTTGAAATTCTGTCGATAAACTTTGGTGAACACCAAATAGATAAAGAAATTGTAGCAACAACTCGAATGCACAATGAAATAAACTGAAAACTCTAAATCGTTCCCGGCAGCCGGTGATAAGCTATCAAGATTTCCAAAAAGGAATAGAAATATGTATACAAAAGATGGCAAAAAGCTTAGGTATAAAAAACTGACAATAACGACGGACATTTTCAGTGCATTCTTGTTTTGTCGCTCCCTCACAGATGAAGTGTTTCCTGTCTGCCCTGGCACAGTAGTTCGTCGAAGCTTGAGAGCGATACGTAAGTAGAGGAAAGAGACGATAGGCAATGGGATTCCAACATTCAGCGCAAATATTATTAAAAAAAAAATTCTTAAGTGTAAAATTGTTGTGATATCAATTCTTTTCCAATCCTGGGTGCATTTTGTCGATTCTCCTGTCTTCACAAGAGTAAAAGTAACAAAATATTGGGAACACATGGCCATCGAAAACATCCAGATTCCTGCGATGATGTACTTGAGTTTTGCTCTGCTCAAACCTCCTCTGAGTGGATGAACTACAGCGTAGAAGCGATCGAGAGCAATAAATACACAACTGTAAATCGAAACAGCCAAAGAAACGTCTGAAAGGTAAGGTGCAAGTTTACAAAGAGCAAGACCAAAGTCACCGTCAATATGCCAAATTCTTCGATAAAAAATTATATTTTTGACTTTTAATGGTACCGCGAATAAAGGATTAACAATATCACTGACCGCCATGTTGGCAATCAGAATATTGGTCGTACTTCTCAGTCGAATGTCTCTACTTGTTACCCAAACAATAAGCAGGTTACCAGTGAATGAGACTACAAGAAGGATGCAGTACACCATTACCTTAATAATCTTTTTAGGAAGAGTGTCTTCGAATCCAGAAAAGGTCGCATTAACTATGGCTGCAGCTGTTGTATTTAAAGACATGGTGGATTAGTACGTGGTTTAGTTTTAGGTGTACTATATGCCGAATTGTCGTTTATTTCGAGGCCTCAATGAAGCAAGGTTGTACTATACTTATGGATTGAGCCATTCAGTTCACATGGAGCTTTCATGTTATGACTCAGCATTTATGGATCTAAACTCTAATTTTGATAATATCATCACTAAAAAACCTTACAACCAAATACGGTATTATTGTTGAATTTTTCATCCTGTCTAATTTAAAGATTTAAATTATACGTTATTGTTTTGGAATCGTAAACCTGTAAGTGGACAGCTTGTTTAACTATAACCGAATCACTATAGCGACATCCTCGTCGGACCTTGAATGAATATTGTGAAAAGTCATGCCTCTTTTGTCAAAAAAAAAATTCTTCATTTTTTTCAGTAAAGTTATTGATCTTTTGATAGGAAATGATATCAAAATTATGGCAATCGTAAATAAGGAACTGCTAGTGTGCTCGATTCCCAGAAGTATCTCCAGAAACGTAAGGCACATACGAGAAGGAGATGTGAACAAAGATACGCAAAAAATACCGGGATATGGACAAAAGTACTTAACTGTCAATAACACTCATTCACATACACGAGGGAACCGTAAAACTTCGCAAAATATTCTGTCTTCACCACAGAAAAGTCTGAAAACTACTTAATGGGAGAAGTACTATATTTAGAATCCTGCAGTATAAAGAAAACTACCATCAAAGACTCCGTAATTTATATCTTTGTCTAGCGAATGCTATCTAACCTGAATAAATGAACCTGATATGTTATATCTGTAGATAGAATGAAAAATCCTTTAATTAGCGGTTCTTTGTTCGCCTGCTGGAAGCTTAAATGCACAATTTGTATAGGTAATAGGACTACATGCTGTCCAACTTGGAAATAATTATATTTAAAAATCCTAGCACTGCCAAAAATTGGACGAGGCCGACAGGCCGAGTGCAATTTGGCAGTCAGAGGGAATCTTTGAATTCGATTATTTGCAAATTGGACAAACATGTAGTTCTATTGCAGATTAATTATATCAACTCACGATCATAAAAAAAACACACATAAATAAAAAGCCAGAAAATAATTCAACTATAACAATATTGCCTTGCTTCTTAACAGCCGACCGCTCTAGTACTCAGTTTGAGGCTTTTGTGTGGTGAAGGTGCAATGTTTTGCGAGATTTTATGGTTTCAAAAGCAGTTGAAAACCCGAGCAGTCAAATATTATCATCCATGTCGCGTGACTTTTTTGTGTATTTTTGTTCATATTTACTTCTGGCATGCGACTTAAAGATACCTCTGCGAGTCTAGTAAAAGCTTCTTGCAGTTCCTTGTTAAGAAAATGTTCATAATTTTGCCATCTGGAATCTAGGACAAAGTAAACAACGCCAACGGACATAAGGTGCGCGCTGAAATGTAATCAGTCCTATTGTTTTACTCGAGTTTTGATTGGACGAGAGTACCTATCCAATAACTAGTAATTGGACAGCTTCAGTTATCTCAAGGAAAATGCGAACGAAAACGAACCAAATTAATCTTTAATTTGGACAGGAAGAAAATAATGAGATAATGAATTTTTGATATGACCATCTTGACAAGATTTCGAAAGAAAAATGGCGGAAATCAAGCTGGTCTTTCTTTCAGTTTCTCCTTCTGGGTTCTGGTAAAGAAGTGGTCACGATGTGTAACCATGTGTAACCGGCGTTAAGCCGCGTCACACAATTGTCACGTTTTTAGCACTACATGTACTATTTATGGGAGCTCCGCTTTTAGACAGTGCCCACATCTATATATTAAGCTTAATTTTTGAAAGGAATTCGTTTTTGATAGCGAGAATTTATGACCTGCCATTTTTCAAAACCAGTGGGGTAAAACTGAAGGAAAAACGATAACTTAAGCCGCCTTCAAAGCACCAGAAAACGTATTAAATTTGAAGGACAACATACAATTAATAAGTATTTCATGTGTTGAAGAAGATCTTATTAAAATACGAACGGCAAATGTTTTCGAAAAACAAACTTGCTTACATTCAGTCTACTAGTTCAGTTGAACTTCACAAGAACAAGAGACAGAATTATTGATCCAAAATGATCATTTATTTTCTTTGTCAGCCTTTGGAAATGTTCTTGTATATCTTTTTATTTTATCGACTCAGTAAAAGAGCAAATTATGACATGTTATAAGCTTACGAGAACATGTTGTTCAATAACATAAAATAGACCTATCGCTCATTCATGTGCAATTACTAGCTGGAAAAGTTAAATAAATGGCAAATATGTGGCGGAATATATGTTTTCCTTTTTATATAAGCGGGAGAGTAGTAAGGTCGAAATTGGTTCTCTCCCCAGTCCTCCGCCCAAAGACCTCCGGACATATGATAGAAAGAAAATCTGCAGCCAGCGAAAAATTTTCTGCGCGTAAATTTCGTTTCGAAAAATCGGTGAGGAATCCCCCATCCTAGGGACCATTTTGGTCAGGTTTTTTCGGGAAATTGTGGTTTAAAGTGTGTTGTGTTGTTCAAAATGGCGGGTGACTTTCCTCCTTGTTAAATTATATTGACACAAATCCACACGTAGGATACCATTGGGAAATTATATAGGAAAACAAAGGCGCGCGCGAAAAAAAATGTTCTGGTGCATTTTTTACGGATTTTTTCGCTCGTTCGTATTATAGACGATATTATCTTGACCTGGAATTTAAAAAAATAATTAAATGCTTTTTTTTCCGATTTTATTTTTGCCTTTTACTTTTACAATTTGTATCTAAATTGGGCTCCCTGTGCTTAAACGCACAAATTAATGACTTTTTTCATTTTTTTTTTTTTTCCTTCTGTTTTGTTCTTCAAGAGACCATGACTATTGAGGAAATTTAAATAAAAATAAAGGCTTTTCCCCTGTCGAAGTTTAAAGCGTGTATGCTTCCCCAGTTAACTGTTGAAGGATATTTCAGTGGCGGTAACGAGGAAACATGTTTTGTTAATTATTTCCAAAAGTGACTAAACCGTCAGGAAACTTTGGGGAACAAGTGTAACATTGTTCCGATGCGTCGCGGAAACACGAAATATTTCTACCATACTGCAAACTGAAGCATATTTTGCTTCTAAGGGTTTTAACCCCTGTGAACCCTCGGAACCCTGTGGTGTACACGTAAGGACGTACGTACATGACGTATTTCCGTTCCACTGCTCTTAAAAGAGCGTTTATCTTGGTTTTTGACACTTCCCCTGGATTACTTTATTTTATCATTTTGTTGGTTCCTAAAGTTTAACTATTGAACGCGACTTCCCTTATATAGATAGCCAAGCGGGAACCTTGTGGTGTACACGGAAAGACGTACGAATATGACGTATTTCCGTTCCAAGCTATTAAAACCAACTCGATGGGTTTCCAATTAAGTATAGTGCTCCGCTTGTGCGAGCCTTCGCCCCGCCCACAAGCTCCGCTATTACTCCCATTTCATGGCCAAAATTGTAATTAAATTTTTGAATGATTTATTGTGAAATCATTAAGAACAAATTTCAATAACCGACATCACGAAATTATTTTTATTTTTCAAGCAAATTGAGCATCCAGGACATTGAGTCTATTTATCAAAGAGTGTATAATCTTAGGCATTTCAGTACAATATCCTGAATAATTACCTCTACACATTTATCAAAGAGTATATAATCTTACAAATAATATTAGATTACAGGCATTTAAGTACAATATCCTGTATAATTACCTCTACATATTTATCAAAGAGTATATAATCTTACAAATAATATTAGATTACAGGCATTTAAGTACAATATCCTGTATAATTACCTCTACATATTTATCAAAGAGTATATAATCTTACAAATAATATTAGATTACAGGCATTTAAGAACAATATCCTGTATAATTACCTCTACATATTTATCAAAGAGTATATAATCTTACAAATAATATTAGATTACAGGCATTTCAGTACAATATCCTGTATAATTACCTCTACATATTTATCAAAGAGTATATAATCTTACAAATAATATTAGATTACAGGCATTTCAGTACAATATCCTGTATAATTACCTCTACATATTTATCAAAGAGTATATAATCTTACAAATAATATTAGATTACAGGCATTTAAGTACAATATCCTGTATAATTACCTCTACATATTTATCTAAGAGTGTTTAATATGCAAACTTCGTACGCTGAACAAAATTCAAGCAGCTCATTGGCTAAAATCGATCACGTGATATCGATGTATTTGAGGACAAAGCGCTTGTCGTGATGTTATAAAGTTTATTGCACGCTTCGAGTGCATTATAAGAAAATGGATTTAGAAAATGAAAGATTCGAAGAGCTAAACGATAAGGAAATTGAAGGATTTATAGATGGAGCCATTCCAATTGCTACCAAGCGACAAACAAAGTGGGGAATTTCCCTTTTCAAAGGTAAAACCATACAACTGTACATTTGTAATTCAAAACAAAACATTTTTTTGTAGCTTTGTCGATAGCTAGCTTTCAACTGATGAATGAGAATTTTTTTGTTTGAAGCGTTAACTTAAAAATAAGATTTGAGCCAGAATAATTCACTTATTTTAGTATTTTTAAGTTAGGAATTATTTATTTATCTTAACTTTTGAACCCTTTCTGATGGCTGTTTGGAAATTAAAATACTTTTTGATTCAATACGTTCAAATTCGTAAATGACACGTAAAAAATGTCGCGCCGTCTGCTCTTCAGCGTACTCAGTTTGCATATTAAAAGGGTTAGAGACTTGTAGATCATGTTTTGTTGGAGAATAAATGCACTTGCTTACTGTATAATGAACTCGAAATTTCTCATACTGCACTCGGCTTCGCCTCGTGCAGTATCAAAATTTCTCGTTCATTATACAGTCAGCGCGTGCATTTATTCTCCAACAAAACACTCACATCAGTCTCTAACCCCTAAATAATCTTACAAATAATATTAGATTACAGGCATTTAAGTACAATATCCTAAATCATTGCCTTATTATACCCTTAACAAAGATTCAGAACATGAATTTTGAAAAGTGGTATCGCCAAGTAGTGCAGTTTTAGGTGTTCTCTTGTTATATTATCGTTCAGTTTGAAGCTTCAATGAAAAAAATGTAGTACTCATGGATTGAATTACTCAGTTCTTGTGAAGCTTTGAGGTTATGACTTGTTTGTGGATCCCATTTCTCATTTACACCCCTCGGAATATAGTCAAAAATTAATTAATATCTTAATTACTCTGCAGGTTGTATTGAAATTTTGACATCTCAATCCAGGTTTTGCAATAGTGTAATATCAAATAAAAATTGAAAAAGCATACGAAAAATATGAAAAATTTAGTACAAATGAAGCGTCTGTTCATCGTTAAATCAAAAGCCAGTCTAATTCAAGTTCAGTGCACATATCGTTATCAGGTAAGGTGCCTATATCAATAATAATCATCGTCTTTTATTTGTCAGAGCAGGCTGATTATACTTGTCAATGCAAGTTTCTCATAGCAATAAACTCGAGTCTACTTTCACTCACACTTGGTTTTTATGGAGAAAGGAAAACCTGAGAAGCCCTGTTAAAAACCCTTGTGGCAAGGGAGAGTGAGAACAACACATCAAACAAACTCTATTCACATTTCGTTAATAAAGCTGTCCCACAGGCTGTGAATAGTGACACCATTGAAAAAAATACAGAAAAGAGCACTTTTCATTAGTTAAAGTCATTTGTAAAGTTGTTTTAATAAAGTATTATAGTAAGGATAAAGACCGCCAGTGAACAAAAGAAACTGACTCAATTATCCTATTCAAAATTTGTGGCGAAGAAGCTTCACAGCCTTACCATGAGAACGGATTCGTTCGACTCGGCGTGTGGTGCTGTCATGGCTCTTGGAGTTCTTGTGAGTACGCTCCTTTACATGCATGCAGCAGAGACCTGATGGCTTGATCTAGTCATTGCCATGGTGATTTCCATGGTAACGTTTACATATGGCATTTATGTTGTGATTTAAGTCATCCTACGAAAAGGATTTGGCGAACTAGAAGAGAACGAACGATTCTACTAATTTGACTTTCCTTGCGAAGTTACAGTTTATATATCAATTTCATCAAAGTAGCTTATTTGTTCTCCAATCACTTGTGTGTTCTTACAAGAGTGAGTGTTATACAATATTCCAGTTAATTAAGGTCATTAATCGCATTCACGTTAACTTCTCCCTGTTCAATTTGTGCCACATTAATATTCTCAAGAGCAAAAGAATTGGTCCGAAATCTTCCTGAACAAGGATTCACGCAGGTACATTTGGAAAACAAGTTTTTGAAATTCTGTCGATAAACTTTAGTGAACATCAAATAAATGAAGAAGTTGTAGCAGCAACTCAATTGGGCAATAAAAGCTACCAAGAAAAATAAATCGTTCGTAGCAGCCGGTGATAAGGCATCAAGTTTTTCTAATTTTGATAGCAAAGTGACAACTGTAAATGGTAAAAAGCTTAGATAGAAAAGGCTGACAATAACGGCGGACATTTTGAAGGCATTCTTGTTTTGACGCTCCCTCACGGATGAAGTGTTTCCTGCTTGTCCTGGCACTGCAGTTCGTCGGAGCTTGAAAGCGATACGCAAGTAGAGGAAAGAGATGATAGGTAATGGGATTCCAACATATAACACAAATAGCACAAATTGATAAATTCTATAGTGTAGGATTGTGATACCAACTCTTCTAGAATCCTGAATACATAATGTTGAATTTCCTTTGTTTATAAGCGTAAAACTAAAAATATAAAACGAATAAATGGCCATTGTAAACATCCAGATCCCTGGGATGATGTACTTGAGTTTCCCTCTGCTCAAACCTCCTCTGAGTGGATGAACTACAGCGTAGAAGCGATCGAGAGCTATAAACACAAGGCTAAAAATCGAAACACCCATAGAAACGTCTGGCAGGTAACGTGCTAGCTTACAAAGAGCAAGTCCAAAGTCACCGTCAATCAGCCAAATATCTTTGTAGAAGATAATATATACGATATTTCTTGGTATCGAGAATAAAGGCACGAGAAGATCACTGACCGCCATGTTGGCAATCAGAATATTGGTCGTACTTCTCAGTCGAATGTCTCTACTTATTGCCCAGACAATAAGCAGGTTACCAGTGAATGACACTACAAGAAGGATGCAGTACACCATTACCTTGATGATCTTTTTAGGAAGAGTGTCTTCGAATCCAGAAAAGGTCGCATTAGCCATGGCGGCAGCTGTTGTATTTAAAGACATGGTGGATTACAAGGGGGTTTAGTTTTAGGTGTACTATATGCCGAATTGTCGTTTATTTCGAGGCCTCAATGAAGCAAGGTTGTACTCTACTTATGGATTGAGCCATTCAGTTCTCATGGAGCTTTCAAGTTATGACTCAGCATTTATGGATCTAAATTCTAATTTTGATAATATCATCACTAGAAAACCTTACAACTAAATAGGGTAGTATTGTTGAATTTTTCATTTGTCCAAATTAAAGATTAATCATACGTTATTATCTTGCAATGCGGAAAACTGTAATTGGACAGCTTGTTTAACTATAACCGAATCACTATAGCGACATCCTCGTCGGACTTTGAATGCAAATTGTGTAAAGTCATAGCTCTTTTGTCAAACAAATTCTCTTTATTTTTTCAGTAAAGTTATTGTTCTTTTGATAGGAAACGAATTCAAAATTATAGCAATCGTAAATAAGGAACTGCTAGAGTGCTCGATTCCCAGAAGTATCTCCAGAAACGTAAGGCACATACGAGAAGGAGATGTGAACAAAGATACACAAAAAATACCGGGATATGGATAAAAGTACTTGACTGTCAATAACACTCATTCACATACACGAGGAAACCGTAAAACCTCGCAAAATATTCTGTTTTCACCACACAAAAGTCTGAAAACACTTAATGGGAGAATAATATTTTTAGAATCCTGCAGTATAAAGAAAACTACCATCAAAGACTCCGTAATTCATACTTTTGTCTAGCGAATGCTACCTAGCCTGAACAAAAAAACCTGATATGTTATATCTGTAGATAGAATGAAAAATCCTTTAATTAGCGGTTCTTTGTTCGCGTGCTGGAAGCTTAAATGTACAATTTGTATAGGTAATAGGACTGCTTACTGTCCAACTTGGAAATAATTATATTTAAAAATAATAGTTGCGCATATTGGATTTTGAGTGTTTTTTTTTTTTTTTTTTTCGCTTAAGGTGACTGACTACTAGCAAGGAATAATTACAAAATGTTTTTAGAAAGATGTTTTACAAAGAATTTAACGCTGATTCTAAAAATGAAAAGAAAAAGGGGGGTGTCACGAGCTCATTTTCGAGATAATGAATTTTGAATATGACCATCTTGACAAGATTTCGAAAGAAAAATCAAACTTTACACACAAAAATTCATAAGTCAAAAATTAAAGAAGCTCTGGAAGCAATTTTCTAACGACATCTACTTTAAACATTATTTTTGAAGACTAACCAAAAAATATTGAAGAAAGTTTTAAAAATAAGCTTAAAATTCAGCTTCTTGTCAATTCAATCAACCGAAAATCGTACTCAAACGACAACAACAAAAAATAAAACGCTTTTTTATAAGTTCTAATATATATTTAGGCACTGCGTAGAAGCGGAGCTCCCAGTTCAATTCTTCGTACTTCCTATTTCTCCATATTCTTTTCAAAATCAATTATAATCTAATGTTCTATTTCACAAGACTAATTTGACATATACTTTAAAATCTACACACACAAAATGGGGTTATCCATGCGTTTTAAAGAGAAACGGATTTTTAAAGAATTTTATTAACTTTAAATCAATTTCATACTAAGTGCGTGACAAGCGTGACACTGCATACGAAAGTGTGACTGTTTTTGGGCGCGTTTGAACGTAAAGCAAAGCTTTCAGCAGCTTCCCAGCCATGTGCTGCTGATAAGCGAAAAATACAAAGTAAAACTCGACCTTTTTAAGCTTCACAATTCCAGGAAGATTATTTGGTTTGAAGTTATGTTACTATTGATGTTTTCCTTTATAGAGGAAAGGAATCGCTGAAAAATTTGGTACGTGAGAGAATTTTTTAGTTTGAAAATTCCAAAACATGAAAATATTTCCAAGGTGATGTCTATAGTTTAGCAATCAAACAAATTTTCAGAATCATAGCTTTAAGCTTTATTACACAACTAAGTATTAAATGTTACATTTTCAATTTGATATGTCTTCCTCGTTTATGTTTTTATTCAAGTTTTATATGGTTAAATCTAGAGAAACGGTTATAGCGGAGCACCATACTTAAGAAAAAATGATAACCCATCGAGTTGATTTTTCATGGCTTGATTACGTCATTCTATTGTCAGTACGGGCGTGTACCACCACAGGGTTCCTGCACGCTTTGCATACTCGCAAATGCACAGAAAAAATCGCAATAAAATAGACAAAGATGGATCAAAAAACATTTTTTCTTATTTTTGCAAAGTAAAAAATACGTTTAATCCAAGACATGACTGACTTAAGGTAATGCGATCGTGCATGCATTCGTGCGCATCTTTCCTGCGCTTTATTGAATATCTAAACATTTTACGCGGTTACCTACCCTGATTTTTCTACTGTGAGTCCAGAACAACTTAGGCTACAATATATCAAAAAATGAAGGCAGGTAATTCGACTAAATTTTTAGTAATTTCACGAAGTGTTAATTTTCAAAGTACTTTTTCGTGATTGGGTTTCCTGTGGCCAAGGTCTTTCAACTATGGCGGATAAGACATTTTGACCTTTCTCCACGTTCAACGTGAAATATCTAAAAATCTTGCTCGTTGACCTACCCTGATTTTTTTCACTGTGAGTCCAAGTTTACTAAAGCTACAACATATCCAAAAATGAAGGTAGATAATTCGACTAAGTTTTGAGTAAATCGCGAAAATATCCGGAAATTCGGATCGTACAGTACAGTCAAAATGTACTGTTTTGGACATTTAAACATCGAGAACTCATTCTGAACACAATAAAATGAACAATTTTGGGGTTTTAATCATAATGTGTTAAGGTATGTATCATTTGAAATCGTTTATGCTACTTCTTCAAGCCATATGGACTACGATAGCTTCTAGTTTACTTTGTCTTATTTTCCCCGAAAACACGGCCGCAAGCATTGTCTTTAAAAATTTATATCTTCCGAACGGATTCGGGTACCCCCATTTTTTATTTCATATTTTCACACTACAGCTCAAAAGACCAAATTATGACATGTTATAAGCTTACGAGAACATGTTGTTCAACAACATAAAATAGACCTATCGCTCATTCGTGTGCAATTTATACTAGCTGGAAAAGTTAAATATATGGCAAATATGTGGCGGAATATGTATTCCTTTTTATATAAGCGGGAGAGTAGTAAGGTCGAAATTGGTTCTCTCCCCAGTCCTGCGCCCAAAGACCTCCGGACATAAGATAGGAAGAAAATCTGCAGCCAGCAAAAAATTTTCTGCACGTAAATTTCGTTTCGAAAAATCGATGAAGAAGGTCAAAGCGACTTTTTAAAAAATAAATCGCTCATCCTAGGGACCATTTTGGTGTTTTTTTCGGGAAATTATGGTTTAAAGTGTGTTGTGTTGTTCAAGATGGCGGCTTGACTTCCCTCCCTTGTTAAATTATATTGACACGAATCCACACGTAAGATACCATAGGCAAATTATATAGGAAAACAAAGGCCATGGCCAAAATTGTAATTAAATTTTTGAATGATTTATTGTGAAATCATTAAGAACAAATTTCAATAACCGACATCACGAAATTATTTTTATTTTTCAAACAAATTGAGCATCCAGGACATTGAGTCTATTTATCAAAGAGTGTATAATCTTAGACATTTCAGTAAAATATCCTGTATAATTAACTCTACATATTTATCAAAGAGTATATAATCTTACAAATAATATTAGATTACAGGCATTTAAGTACAATATCCTGTATAATTACCTCTACATATTTATCAAATAGTATATAATCTTACAAATAATATTAGATTACAGGCATTTAAGTACAATATCCTGTATAATTACCTCTACATATTTATCAAATAGTATATAATCTTACAAATAATATTAGATTACAGGCATTTAAGTACAATATCCTGTATAATTACCTCTACATATTTATCAAAGAGTATATAATCTTACAAATAATATTAGATTACAGGCATTTAAGTACAATATCCTGAATAATTACCTCTACATATTTATCAAAGAGTATATAATCTTACAAATAATATTAGATTACAGGCATTTAAGTACAATATCCTGTATAATTACCTCTCCATATTTATCAAAGAGTATATAATCTTACAAATAATATTAGATTACAGGCATTTAAGTACAATATCCTGTATAATTACCTCAACATATTTATCAAAGAGTATATAATCTTACAAATAATATTAGATTACAGGCATTTAAGTACAATATCCTGAATAATTACCTCTACATATTTATCAAAGAGTATATAATCTTACAAATAATATTAGATTACAGGCATTTAAGTACAATATCCTGTATAATTACCTCTACATATTTATCAAAGAGTATATAATCTTACAAATAATATTAGATTACAGGCATTTAAGTACAATATCCTGTATAATTACCTCTACATATTTATCAAAGAGTATATAATCTTACAAATAATATTAGATTACAGGCATTTAAGTACAATATCCTGTATAATTACCTCTACATATTTATCAAAGAGTATATAATCTTACAAATAATATTAGATTACAGGCATTTAAGTACAATATCCTGTATAATTACCTCTACATATTTATCAAAGAGTATATAATCTTACAAATAATATTAGATTACAGGCATTTAAGTACAATATCCTGTATAATTACCTCTACATATTTATCTAAGAGTGTTTAATATGCAAACTTCGTACGCTGAACAAAATTCAAGCAGCTCATTGGCTAAAATCGATCACGTGATATCGATGTATTTGAGGACAAAGCGCTTGTCGTGATGTTATAAAGTTTATTGCACGCTTCGAGTGCATTATAAGAAAATGGATTTAGAAAATGAAAGATTCGAAGAGCTAAACGATAAGGAAATTGAAGGATTTATAGATGGAGCCATTCCAATTGCTACCAAGCGACAAACAAAGTGGGGAATTTCCCTTTTCAAAGGTAAAACCATACAACTGTACATTTGTAATTCAAAACAAAACATTTTTTTGTAGCTTTGTCGATAGCTAGCTTTCAACTGATGAATGAGAATTTTTTTGTTTGAAGCGTTAACTTAAAAATAAGATTTGAGCCAGAATAATTCACTTATTTTAGTATTTTTAAGTTAGGAATTATTTATTTATCTTAACTTTTGAACCCTTTCTGTATTTATCAAAATAGTGATGGCTGTTTGGAAATTAAAATACTTTTTGATTCAATACGTTCAAATTCGTAAATGACACGTAAAAAATGTCGCGCCGTCTGCTCTTCAGCGTACTCAGTTTGCATATTAAAAGGGTTAGAGACTTGTAGATCATGTTTTGTTGGAGAATAAATGCACTTGCTTACTGTATAATGAACTCGAAATTTCTCATACTGCACTCGGCTTCGCCTCGTGCAGTATCAAAATTTCTCGTTCATTATACAGTCAGCGCGTGCATTTATTCTCCAACAAAACACTCACATCAGTCTCTAACCCCTAAATAATCTTACAAATAATATTAGATTACAGGCATTTAAGTACAATATCCTAAATCATTGCCTTATTATACCCTTAACAAAGATTCAGAACATGAATTTTGAAAAGTGGTATCGCCAAGTAGTGCAGTTTTAGGTGTTCTCTTGTTATATTATCGTTCAGTTTGAAGCTTCAATGAAAAAAATGTAGTACTCATGGATTGAATTACTCAGTTCTTGTGAAGCTTTGAGGTTATGACTTGTTTGTGGATCCCATTTCTCATTTACACCCCTCGAAATATAGTCAGAAATTAATTATTATCTTAATTACTCTGCAGGTTCTATTGAAATTTTGACATCTCAATCCAGGTTTTGCAATAGTGTAAAATCAAATAAAAATTGAAAAACATACGAAAATTATGAAGCCAGTCTAATTCAAGTTCAGCACTCATATCGTTATCAGGTAAGGTGCTTATACCAATAATAATCATCGTCTTTTATTTGTCAGAGCAGGCTGATTATATTTGTCAATGCAAGTTTCTCATGGTAATAAACTCGAGTCTACTTTCACTCACACTTGCTTTTTATGGAGAAAGGAAAACCTGAGAAGCCCTGTTAAAAACCCTTGTGGTAAGGGAGAGTGAGAACAACACATCCATCAAACTCTATTCACATTTCGTTAATAAAGCTGTCCCACAGGCTGTGAATAGTGACACCATTGAAAAAATACAGAAAAGAGCACTTTTCATTAGTTAAAGTCATTTGTAAATTAAAGTTGTTTTAATAAAGTATTATAGTAAGGATAAAGACCGCCAGTGAACAAAAGAAACTGACTCAATTATCCTATTCAAAATTTGTGGCGCAGAAGCTTCACAGCCTTACCATGAGAACGGATTCGTTCGACTCGGCGTGTGGTGCTGTCATGGCTCTTGGAGTTCTTGTGAGTACGCTCCTTTACATGCATGCAGCAGAGACCTGGTGGCTTGATCTAGTCATTGCCATGGTGATTTCCATGGTAATGTTTACATATGGCATTTATGTTGTGATTTAAGTCATCCTACGAAAAGGATTTGGCGAACTAGAAGAGTACGAACGATTCTACTAATTTGACTTTCCTTGCGAAGTTACAGTTTATATATCAATTTCATCAAAGTAGCCTATTTGTTCTCCAATCACTTGTGTGTTCTTACAAGAGTGAGTGTTATAAAATATTCCAGTTAATTAAGGTCATTAATCGCATTCACGTTAACTTCTCCCTGTTCAATTTGTGCCACATTAATATTCTCAAGAGCAAAAGAATTGGTCCGAAATCTTCCTGAACAAGGATTAACGCAGGTACATTTGGAAAACAAGTTTTTGAAATTCTGTCGATAAACTTTAGTGAACGTCAAATAGATGAAGAAGTTGTAGCAGCAACTCAATTGGACAATAAAAGCTATCAAGAAAAATAAATCGTTCGTAGCAGCCTGTGATAAGGCATCAAGTTTTCCTAATTTTGATAGCAAAGTGACAACTGTAAAAGGTAAAAAGCTTAGATAGAAAAGGCTGACAATAACGGCGGACATTTTGAGGGCATTCTTGTTTTGATGCTCCCTCACAGATGAAGTGTTTCCTGCTTGTCCTGGCACTGTAGTTCGTCGGAGCTTGAGAGCGATACGCAAGTAGAGGAAAGAGATGATAGGTAATGGGATTCCAACATATAACACAAATAGCACAAATTGATAAATTCTATAGTGCAGGTTTGTGATACCAACTCTTCTAGAATCCTGAATACATAATGTTGAATTTCCTTTCTTTATAAGCGTAAAACTAAAAAAATAAAACGAATAAATGGCCATTGTAAACATCCAGATCCCTGGGATGAGGTACTTGAGTTTCCCTCTTCTGAAACCTCCTCTGAGTGGATGAACTACAGCGTAGAAGCGATCGAGAGCTATAAACACAAGGCTAAAAATCGAAACACCGACAGAAACGTCTGGCAGGTAACGTGCTAGCTTACAAAGAGCAAGTCCAAAGTCACCGTCAATCAGCCAAATATTTTTGTAGAAGATGATATATACGATATTTCTTGGTATCGAGAATAAAGGCACGAGAAGATCACTGACCGCCATGTTGGCAATTAGAATATTGATCGTACTTCTCAGTCGAATGTCCCTACTTATTGCCCAGACAATAAGCAGGTTACCAGTGAATGAGACTACAAGAAGCATGCAGTACACCATTACCTTGATGATCTTTTTAGGAAGAGTGTCTTCAAATCCAGAAAAGGTCGCATTAGCCATGGCTGCAGCTGTCGTATTCAAGGACATGGTGGATTACAAGGGAGTTCAGTTTTAGGTGTTCTCTTGTCGTATTATCGTTCAGTTTGAAGCTTCAATGAAAAAAATGTAGTACTCATGGATTGAATTACTCAGTTCTCATGGAGCGTTGAGGTTATGACTTGTTTGTGGATCCAATATCTCATTTACACCCCTCCGAATATAGTCAGAAATTAATTAATATCTTAATTACTCTGCAGGTTGAATTGAAATTTTGACAATCCAGGTTTCGCAATAGTGTAAAATCAAATAAAAATTGAAAAATTTATTACAAATGAAACGTTTGTTTATCATTAATTTAAAAGCCAGTCTCATTCAAGTTCAGCACTCATATCGTTATCAGGTAAGGTGCCTATATCAATAATAATCATCGTCTTTTATTTGTAAGAGCAGACTGGTTATCTTTTTCAGGTTTCGGTAATAAACTCGAGTCTACTTTACCTCACACTTGGTTTTTATTGAGAAAGGAAAACCTGAGAAGCCCTGCTAAAAACCCTTGTGGCAAGGGAGAGTGAGAACAATACATCAAACAAACTCTATTCACATTTCGTTAATAAAGCTGTCCCACAAGCTGTGAAAAGTGTTGAAAACTCATATATATGCGTCGATGAATATGAATATTGAGATTGGCGCAATATAAGTTAATGAACATTATTATTAAATATTATTATATATTCCATTACGTAGGAAATATTTAGGCTTATTTCATGATTGAGTCAGTTTCTTTTGTTCACTGGCGGTCTTTATCCTTCATTTTCACACAACGGCCCCTTACCAGGTTGATATCTAATGAACAACCTGCCGAGGAGATTGATATATCACAGGATCTGACTTTATCCTTCATTTGACTTTGAAGATGACTTCCGCTCAGGTTGTCACATCAAACAGTCCTTCTCAGGACTACTTCCACCCGGATGATCATAATACAAATATTGTTTCTTCGACAAATACTGTTACTTCTATAAATATACATTCACCTGGGTTCAGACCATTCTTTAAAATATAACCTTGACTTGTCAAACCGATCAAAATAATAACAAAAATATTAATCATAGTGATGGCCTCGAGTTAATATTTTCTTACTTGGGAGTATTCATTGTGTGTTTTGAGGTGACAGATATCTGATCGATTACTTTTTACAATTCTTTATTAAAAGATTACTTCTTGCGAAACGGTGTTCAGTCCAAATTACTTTCATCAAAGAGAGCGGACAACCAATGTTCATGTCACTCAATTCTGTAATCTACGTTACTTTTACTTCTTCTCAAAAAAAAGGTTTTTAACTTTCAGTTTGTAACTTTTTCTAGCTTAAAAAATAATAACTATAAATTCTGACCATGAGTTTGAGATAAAACACAATTACGCATTTCAGTTCACTATTGCTCGACACCGACGGAAGAAAAAGCCTTTACAATATTACACCTGTACATGTGTCGCATTTCTTTGATGTAACATACGTACCAATTTTCACGTGATTATTAGTTCCTTGATTAATGAAAACCTACTTAACATGTACTACTTAGAACTTAGGACAGAAACTGGGACGTGATATTCCTTCAGTACTACCGACCTTATATAGCTTGTGGAACAATGGAATGCTCAAAGTAGACCGTTGTTTGAGGCCCCGCCTCAGGACTGCATCAAGGAGAATTAATGATGATGATGATGATGCTGGTAATGATGATGATGCTGGTGATGATGATAATGCTGGTAGTGATGATGATGGTGGTGATAATGATGATGATGATGATGATAGTGATGATGATGACAATGATGATGATAGTAATAATGATGATGATGATATTGATGATGATGATGATGATGATAATATAACTTTATTATAACGAGAGTAAAACTTTATTATTGCTTGTCCAGTAGTATACATAATGTTCCTCCTACATATTAAGTTCAAATGGAAAATGCGTACATTGAAATAAAATTAATCAATTAAAAAATACTTAAAAAATAGAATAGAATAGCCCCACACAGGCCGAAATCCAATGCAAACGAAAGAAAACGTCATCAATAGGTTTCGCTCATTTGCACTAGACTCGACCTGGTGGCTTGATCCAGTCATTGCCATGGTGATTGCCACAGAAACGTTTATATATAGAATTTGTGCCACGTTACGAAAAGGAATTGATTAACAAGAAGAGTATGGAAAATTCAACTAATGTTTCTTGTTCGAGTTATACTAATTGGTTTCATTACTAGCCTCATTTTTCGAATATAAACTTACACACTTGTATCAGTACTACAGTGTACCACACAGTAATCAAGTTACTTAATATCATTAATCGCATTCAAATTGACTTCTCCCTGTTCAACTGGGACAATATTGTCAAGAGCAAAAGCATTGGAGTGCAATCTTGTTCCTTGACAAGAACTGGCAAATATACATTTTGAAAAAAAGCGTTTGAAATAGCAGCAGTGACCCTGAGCAGACCAGCTAATTCTTCGGGTGTTATTTGGATGGGGTTCTTACCGCAGGATTCATTGACCCTGCCCCCTCTAAGGATATGTTGCGGTTGAGTGGTTTTGTGTCAGTACCCCTATCTCGCCGACAAAGGTATATGAATAACGGAGATAGGACTTTCTTGCTGAATGGTAAGAATATGAGTAAGGAGAGTCAAATAGAAAGACTCAAGCACTACTTCTCGAGCAAGGGAATAAAAAAGAGTGATAAGGAATTGGGTGTATACGTAAGGATTCCTGGAGAAACCGACGAGTCTTACATTAATAGGTTTAATTCTCCGCCTGGTATTAGCATTATTTGGTTGGTTGGACTAACGCTTTTAGTGATTAATATTACGTAAGTATATGGAGTGTTGTAACTTACCTATGTGCATACAAGAAGACACTAGTGCCCTATGTAACTCTTGTGGGAGGATAATATTTAACGCGGTACCGTGTGCTACGAGAGAGCAGTATTTTGCAAACGGCGGTCGGTGGAGAACCCCCTACAAAAAAATAAGATATTTCCGAGAATGGATGAATCGCATTCAGGGGCAATACTCGTTTGTAGATGACAAAACTATGAATAGAATTAAGGATCATCTCGAGGACCCGACTCCGCAGGGTTTGAAGAAAACCTTAAGGAAATTAAAGATAAGACGTAAGGATATTTCTTACCTACTGTCTGAGATAACGGGGGAACAAATACCTGAGATCTCAGCCCAAGATAGGTTAAGGGCTGAGCAAATGTTTATGCGCCTGGACAAGGTAACTTATTACCCAGATGCTATTTATGAGATATTTTATGAGATTAACTCTAACCACCCACTTTTGAAGTGGATTCCACGGAGATGTTAAATCCCATGTGATTCCTTTCGAAGTGAATACTCACTGTGCGAGTTTTCTTTGAAGCTCGTCTCTGACATTTTGGTATATTTTTTTTCTTTCCTCCTCCACTACTTCTTTTTTACCAATTTGAGCTTTCATTTTCTCATACTTGTCCTCTTCGGCTATAATGATTGAGAATTCTTTGTCATCAATAACCCTATCCCTCAATGCCTGGGAAATTAGGTCAGTAATGGTATTACTCTTGGATTTTGCCAGCATAATTTGCTGGTCATGCTTACTAATCTTCTTTGAGAGTTTTTTCATGATAGCTGTGCATGTAGCTGAAACAACCCCACATACGGCCCCAGCACTTGCTATTGGCACCCCTACCATCATTCCTGGGCCAGTTAAGCTTGTAGCTAAGCCAGTGCCCGTAAGTGCAACGCTTAAGCTGCCAGTGGTTATGGCTACCTTGTGCAGCACTGACCGTGCCTTAGCGTACTTCTTTCTAACACTCTTGTAGTGCCTTGCCTGCGCATCCAAGTAAGATACGACGAGTGTAGCTTTATTCAATCTAAAGTTCTCAGCATTTTCCACTGTAGGATACAGTGTAGGTGCCGTAGGTATTACGTCCATTATATAATGTACGATGCGTTTGGAGAACCTATGTACTCAGAGCCTTCTCTCATCTGGAAATGGTTTATGAAAAAGTACCCCCATGCGGTCGTTAGTAAGTTCGAAGCTAGGTCTGATGGGATTTATTACAAGCCCGAGAACGACTTAGTGTACTCGATCGCGGACTTGAAGCCTAAGGAACGTAGTCCTAACTTTCCGCCCGAGTACACGTTGAAGAGCATTAAGTATCCTGATCATGAGGATTTTTCTAGTACCCCAAGAGTTGGAGGTTTCACGAAAATGAGAATATACGTATCGAAGGATTATTTTGACATCAAAGTCAGAAACTTGTTCGTAAACATAGGAATAAAGCACAAGAAAGAAGACGCATACAGATGGAGAACTCCTAGTATCGAGTTTTGGCCCCAAAGGTTGATAGTTTCCTAAGGTTTCATGTTGCTTTTACCATTCGTAGGCTTCTTTATGAGCTAAATAGTCCTTTGCCAGGAGATAATTCCTTTAATCCAGTAAAGATAACTTACAACAAGGTAGCTTACGAAAGAATAAGAAACGAATTCAAAGCTCCTAAGGACTTCCGCTTTACCTACGGATCAAACGGCGGCATAGGAGATATTTACGACGTAAATGGAAAAAAACCACACACTGAATGGGGGCATGAACCCGACGCCTCGGAGCGTGCTTTTGACCAAAGGATGAACATATGGCCTGGAGGTATTTATAAGTTTGGAGGTAATGATCCGCCGCACTTGCCCATAGGCTTCATTTACAACCCAAAAAGTGAGGATCAGTGGAAATACTTCATACCTCAGGAGGGTAAGGGACTAACTACGGCCGGCTTAGCCAGGATAAACAGGAGCATAGAAGCATTTGTTTATTGTATTCTTGGTGCTCAAGTGAATACGCGAAGTAGCATAGTAGGAACATCAGGGTCTGCCATTGAGACAAGATCAGAATTCCTAGTATTGTTTGAGTCGTCCATAATTGAAAATAGCATATCAAGCAGCATACAAAGGTACCAAATGGCCGCACAAAAGGCTAAGGTTAGGTTAGACTTTGCCATATCTCCAGGATGTTGGCTATTTCCTTCGAACTTAGTTATTAACACAGGATCCGTGGCTGGTTATAATAACAAGCTACTTACGGCTACTAAGTTTATGAAATTTGGTACTAATCCTGTCAATTCTGACATCATTAGGCCTACGCCAGAGACTAAGCCCGAACGCAAGCCCACTCCTGAGCATACTCAAACAGCACCCAAGAAACACGCTCCCAGTGATAATCATTCTTACTTGAAGTTTGGTTTAATTGCTGGAGGTATTGCCTTTGGTTATTATATATGGCGAAGATAGCAGGAGGAGTATCTAACATATATGCTGTGGGTACGTACACACTTGCCTTCAACACAATAGAATGCATAGCCCTAAGCTTCGAAATGGTATTAGATGATGATCCTACCAACTATTATTACCCAATGATGGTTAGCCCTAGGCAAGATATTACGTACCTCCTACATCCCTATAAAAGCTACAATATTAAGTACAAGGTTAATGGTAAAACGTTTATCATATTGTACAACAATGAGGGCACGGACTTTAAGATTAGAGAAATTTGGGGACTTAAGTTATAATGGAAATAAGTAACCCTCATAGAATCGAAAAAATAGACACCACTATGCCTCACCCTAATATCTTAGGAAAAGGCGAATATGTATTTTCTGCGGGTACGTACACACTTACTTTCGACACATCAGAATGCATAGCCATATGCTTCGAAATGGTATTAGATGGGGATCCTAGCAGCTATAATTTCTCAATGGTGGGTATCCCTAGGCAAAATACTACGTACCGCCTACAACCCTATGAAGGCTACCATGTTGAGTACAAGGTTAATGGTAATCAGTTTACCATAGTACGCAATGATAAGGGCGCGGACTATATGATTACTAGAGCTTGGGGGGTTAAGTTGAACGCAACCAAGATATCAGGAGGATTATCTCGCATATATACTGTGTGGTCGTACACGCTTGCCTTCGACACATCAGAATGCATAGCCATATGCTTCGAACTGGTATTAGATGATAATTATAGCGTATATCACTACTCGATCATATGTATGCCTACGCAAAATATCACATACCGACTAGAACCCCATGAGAATTACGCCATTAGGTACAAGGTTCAAGGTAATCAGTTTACCATAGTATCCAACAATAAGGGCAGTAACTTTAAACTTACAGAAATTTGTGGGATTAAGCTAACTTAAACTTCTTTATGACTATCATTCCCAAGGCAACTACCAATATCCATATGTTATTGCCTACGAACTTAAGTAGTTCTCCGCCAGTTCTCAATACCGCACTTATGACAGCACCTAATAAGCCTGGTATGCTGGCTGCCATGCTTTTGCCCATTTTTGTTATTCCCTTGCCTAGTTTCTTGACGCCTGAGCCCAATCCGCTTAAGGCTTTCATGATTACCCCGACTATGGTACCAACTAAGGTCGCGATACCAAGACCCACGCCTATCCTTACTAACCAGCGTTTGATCTTTTCTTTCCTGGTTAGGCCTAGTTCGGCCTCTATCTTGCTTTTTTGTTTTTGTAGGTTTTCCATTTCTTCCCTGAGCTCCATTAGCTTTTCTTCGTCGCCTTCGCTACGTATGCGGTCTATGTGCTCGCTTAGGTCTTCCTCAGCCTGTTGAGTTTGTCTTAGTTTTTCCTCTAGTTCGGCGACTTTCTTATCAGAAGCCTTCTTAGCTTCCTCTGCTATTTCTACTAAGGCACCTAGTCTCCTAGATGATACTTCATGCTCGCCCACCCTGTCTGCTAAGTTTTTCTTAACTAAGTTGAGCTTGTCATTTAGTTCCCTTTTCCTAGAGTCTAGCTCAAATATGCGTTCCTTGAGTCGGTCGGCTTCCTCCTTATGGCCCTTTATCATCTCCGAATATTGCTTTTGGTATTCGTCTCTGTTAGCTTTCAACTCATCTTCCAATTCCTTTATGGTTTGTTGGTCGCCTTCTAATTCCTGAACTTCCGTCTCGTTCATGCTATCCTTCAACAATGCTGGGATGCGTAATGCGTCTTTGATCTCCTTGGATAGTCTGTTAGATAGTTCGCCGTCGCTCCTGCGGTAGAGGTCGTACCACTTATCCCTACCAACGTACCTAACTTGCGTTCGTCCGTCTGTTGCTGTTTGGAATTCTATCAAGGCTAAGTTGGGGTCGCAACCCATATCCCTAAGCCTACTTAATACTTCTCTGTAGATAATGATCCTGGGGTCATTATCTAATTCGTCCATTTGTAAGTATTCGGGTAGGTCCTTACTTGGGTTCTTAGTCTTGAACATTTCTGCGGCCTTGCGCATCCCAGACTCAACTTTATCTCCAAACATAGAATATGCGCGCTTAAAGAACCCTTCCTTAGTCTCTCCATCTGTTATTAATTCGTCGTACTCGTCGTCATTAATATTGACGTCATCTTCCGTACGATCAAAATCTATCACGTCATCCATATAATGATAAGCACAAAGCTAGATCCTAATGTGCTGCCCAAGCAGGTTGGCGGACTAAAGGCAGAAAGAACCTTTCATAGGGTTACGTTCACGCCCTCCAGTGCTAAACCTGGAGAAACTTTATACGTTAGCGTTCCCACTCTTACCGAAGATCTACTGCTAGTTCCCGGTACCCTGGCGTTAAGGTTTGACCTAACAATACAGCCCGACACTGCCGATAAGAGGTATTGCGTAAATAACATCGGCCGTAACATCGTAAGCAGGATGAAAGTTAAGTTTGCCGGAGAATCCCTAATGGACCTTAACAGGTATGATCTTTACCACACCTACCAAGACTTATTCATGTGGCCCAAGGACAGGGATGCATTAGTTGAGCAAGGCATAGGAAGCGTAGACTTGAGAAAGGTAAGGAGTGCAACTTCCCCGGCGCCAAGCAATCCTGGAGATGAAAATGCGCTAAAGACGGCCTACGGGACGAAGTACGTGATTCCCTTGGACTTCGAAATCTTGAAAACTCATGGGGTGTTTTACCCAAGGGCACTGGGTGCTGAGATGCAGTTTGAAGTAACATTAGCTGACACTACAAACATCCTACAGCAGGACGGTAGCACCGCGCTAACCGGCAGCATTCACCCTTACAGCATGACCAACATAGAATTACAATATGAGACCATTCATAGTGACATGCTCGCAAGAAGTGCGACTGCAGAGTACATGGCAGGTAAGGCCTTCCTCTACGACCACATACTACTTTACAAGACATTCAGCTTCTTGGATAAGACCGATGAGTTGATTACCCAAACGATTAACATACCCCGACGATCATTAACTGGACTAATGGTGTTGTTCGTAAAGCCTCATGGGGTTGGGCTGAGAGATAGTGAAGCATTCTCCAATCCTAACCTTACTAACGTCGGTGTTAACATCAACGGAGTCCCAAACAAAGTATACTCCCAAGGAATGAAACCTTCGGATATTTACAGGGAGGTGAAGGAAAAGTACGGCGACTATGTTTCACCGTCGCAGTTCTTCCATGAAAATAAATATGCGCTATGGGTTGACCTAAGGACTTCAAAGGATAATGACATTCATGGACAAGGGTTAAAAATGGTCAGTACTCAAGATGGTGTTACGCTTGAGATTAAGCGCACGAAAAACACCAGCGCTGCAAGCGATGCCACGTTCAACTGTTACATCTTCGTAGTCAGTGACGCGCAAATGAGCATAGAGAACAAGCAACTAAAGAACATTGCGTACTAAAATATAAGTTAGGTATATGATACGATTTGAGAAATACGACCTACAAGCAGTATCCAAGGACCAACTTTACTTCAAGGGAAAGGAAGTTGCGTTGGCGCTTGGGTATAAAAAGCTGCGCAATGCCATAGGGACGTTAGTTTCCAGCGAATACAAGAAAACGTGGGATAACATACAGGGGCCCCAAGATAGGGCCATCTTACAGCCGCATACTATTTTCTTGACTGAACCTGGTTTGTATGAATTGATATTTAGCTCTAAGCTTCCTGAGGCTGTGCTTTTTCGTAAGTGGGTGTTTGAGGAGGTACTTCCTCGATTGAGGAAAAAAGCTTACGATGGACCTAATCCATTAATGTTCAAAATAGAGAATGAGTTTGACCTACATAAGAAAGTCGTAGATTACATACGTAGGTTTTACCCAGATGCGCTAATAGTAGCAGGCCTAGGAGAATTGCAGGATACTAGCAGCAAACGCATTGAGTTGGCAAAAGGGATATCAAAAAGGCCAGCCTGACATTATCATCAACAACCGCCACAAAAAATACAATGGCTTATGCTTGGAGTTGAAAACCCCTACGGGAAAAGGAGTACTAAGTCCAGCTCAAAGTAAGTCATTAGAGAATTACAAGATGAACAATTACCTTACCGTAGTCAGTAATGATTATGACCTAATAATAAGGCAAATTGACCAATATTGTGCTGGCATTCGCATTCCTTGCGGCCAATGTAAGAATCACTTCAAAAGTGATAAGAATCTAATTACTCATATTATGAAATTTCATTAGGATGGAATTAACCTTGCTATCGGGCGCTGCATCCAACCTAGCCTGCAGTCTCTTCATCTCAGGTGTTAGGTAGTCGCAAATATCCACAGGTTTGCCGGGGGGTATTTCGTAAGTAAAGTAAAACCTCTCGTTGGGTTCCTTACCCCTAAGACATTTGTCCAAATGATGGCAAATATTCCTATTAGCTCTGCATTTGTGACATAGCATGGTCCAATAGTCTTGATATTCCCACGCCATACCATCAATAGTATCAAATGAATGTTCTTCCGCGAGGTAAGATTGCAACTCTTCTTTTTGTGCGTCTCGCTCAGCGTCAAGGCAGGTGCACTTATTTGCTAAGTCGCCATGCTCGTAGCAAACTGCCTCATCTTCATAAATATAAGGATGTAGTATCCTATGTTGGTCCATTAATGCGTAACATTTATGCCGATCCTTACCTTGTGGGGTTCTGAATGTCTTGTCGCAATATTCGCATGTCCTGCCTTTCTTGGCTATCTCACAGACATCATGTCCCAAGTGGTATTCTAACATTTGGTTGCTAGAGAATTCGCGCCCACATGTTTCGCAGGCGTACGCATTCTCCTTCAAACATACTTGTTTCTTTATGTGGTAGTTTAGTTTTTGCTTGCTCGCAAATGTTCGACCGCAATGTTCACAATTCATATACCTCACGCGACCTTACTCACAATAGGTTATTAATTCTTCTTATTATTATTAAGTTTTGGTTAACCATTATTTAATAATAATAAGAAGAATTAATAACACTTATTTTGGCGGCATTACTTTGATATAACCAAAACTTAATAATAATAAGAAGAATTAATAATCCTTATTTTGGTAATATCAGTCGGCATCACTTTGATAAACACCATCGTCTTTCGTACGCTTGACCTTAAGGTCGGCGCTACACTTATGCCCGGGAAATTCGCTTTCCTTGACATTGGATATGACTTCTTTTGTTGTTAGGCAATCGCCGCTGGGTATGCTTCCTACGCAGTCCATTATAAAGGGTATTTCATGAAATCAACTACGCAATCCTTACCCCATTTTGCTAACGTGAACAAGGCCATGAGCCTTTCCTTACGTAGGCTTGCGTCCAACTGCTCCTGCAGGTTTTCCACTATCTCCCTTAGTTCCTTTACTTCGTGTTCCAATTCTCTCTTCCTGTCAATGTATGCCTTCACTTCTTCCATATACTATGAACCCGGATCATATCCCTTGCAATGCTCTCATAGTGGGCCCCACTGGATGCGGGAAAACAAAATTCGTCGTAGATAATTTGCTAGGACCATTTAGGGGTAAGTTTGACTACATAGTGTTGTTATGCCCTACGTACGTTAGGAATAAGACATGGGATGGCATAGGCATTGACGACGATGACTTCTTTGTAGACGTGTTAGACCCCAATGAATTATCCTCGCATTTGAAGTTTTGGCATAAGCAGTTCCCAAGGGACTTACAAACGCTGCTTATATTAGATGATATTGCTTGTGGCGATGATGTGAAGCGCAGGACATCAGAATTGGTAAGATTAGCATTCAGCGGTAGACACGACAACATCAGCGTATGGTTATTGTCCCAGCAGCTGACCAGCGTTAGCAAACCATACAGGGAAAACATAGGCAGTCTCGTTGTGTTTTACACCCCTAGTAAGGCTGACCTGGAAACAATACTTAGCGACTACGGTGGGGAAATGTCCAAGGAAGAGCTTAAGAAGCACATGTCTTACCTAAAGCAACACCAGCATTCGAAGATGATTTTCTCTTTGCGGTATCCTTATAAGCATGAACATTGAAGAGCTCTTAGATGAACCACCCAAGCAGCTTGGGGAAGATGAACTGAAAGAGCAGCTAAACATCCTAGTCTCATCAGGTAAGGCTAAGGAAATGGTAGGCAAGGCGCTTACCCACGAGGAAGTTAAGAAGCTCCCTGAAGAAGACGTTAAGAAGTATCACAAGAGATATGAAGCTGCACTTGCGGCAAAGACCACGGACGCCGTAGCAGACAGTGCTATCAAATTAGCGACTAAGCTTCTGGGGTTTGCATTACCTATTGATGACCTACAGGAACTTCAAAAAGACATAAGAGAGGATTATGTCATTGCGCAGGAACTTAAGATAACCTGTGGGTGGTTGTCTTTGAAGTGCGGTAAGTTAATGGCAGTAGCCAGTATTGCCCTGCACGTAGCACAACACCTGAAGCTAGAAGAACTTACAGTTAGCTGGCATGACTTTAAAAAGAAAAAGCTAGAACCTATGAAAGAACCTATGCAAGTACCTAGTATAGATGAGTGATACCGAAGCCAAGATGAGCGACACGGAGACAGAGGTCAAGATCACCAAGGCTAAGAATCCTGGGCGCGTAGCCGCTGGGAAAAGATTGGCCGAGATGAACAGAAAAAACAAGGAGAAGAAGATTAAGGTCGAGGATCCGCCCATGGAAATAAATTGGGGTTATGTCATAGGCGGGGTAGGTGTCGCAATAGCAGCCGCGAGCCTGTACGTGCAATATAATGCAAAACCAGTAGAGGTTGTTAGGCACGTCCCCACGCCAAGGAGCAGGATCCCAGAAATGGAATGACCCTAATATAGATGACCATTGTTGAAACAGTTAAGGACGCTGCTGTGATCACCAGCATAGTAGCAGCCATTGGTTGGACAGGCAAGAAGGCATTGAAGGAAACATTCACCGGCGACCCTAGTAGCAGCATAATGAATTATGCGAAGATGACAGCTGCAGTTGCAGGCAGCCTAGCATTGAAAGACTACCTAGAAAAGGAAAAGATCATCAAGATATAGATGGCAACAATAGCAATCATGGTAGGGGGCGCGATATTAAATGCGACTGCATTCGTAGGAGGCAGTTACCTAGCAAAGGCGCTTAGCGGAGATCAGACGGCAGAGGAAAGAAAAAGACATGATCTTGAGCTGGAAAAATACCAAAGAGACATGATGGCTTACACTAAGCAAAGGCAAAAGTATAAGGATTGGCTCGAAGAAAACTACAAAAATAAGATGCAAGCCGACTATAACTTCAAGAACACAGACTATGCTTTTAGTTTGTATGCTAAGACTCATGAACCACTAATGCGTAAGCCAGTAATGCCCAAAAGTCAGCAAAATAACGAACTCATGTACGTAGGCATAGGGGGTGTCTTAGTAGGCGTAGTGGCTACATACATATGATAGTATTCTTGGAAAGCGATAAGAATGAGTTTACCACTTATTTGAACCCTCCAATAAGGGGCAGCAAAGTAAGGCTCATAAGCTGCTCGCTGTACAACAGTTGGTATAATTTGATTAGAGGCAAGGTCATTCATAATAACGCAAGTAAGTACTTACCCGATTCCCACTACACGCCCATAACCTTAGCCAAGGAATTGGCAAAGTACAATTATACTTTAACCACGGGGCTTCCCCATGAGATGACCCTAAAATACACTGGGTCATCTAGCAGTGTTAACTTAGCAGGCGACAACCCCCTGGTCAGTTTGCTGGGCCTTGAGACAACCACATTAGTTAAAGATAAAGCATATGCCGTTAATTGGGAAGTTCCCCGCAGCTACGAAGTTTATTGTGACTTGGTACATAGCCACGGACCAAGTCACTTGATAGCAAAGTTTTCCCCTAAGGGCAACCCTTTTGATTTATTGGAATATGCACCCATAGACCTAACATACGAATTAGAAAAGAACCTGGTGGGCAGCATAAGCATCAACATCAAGGTTGATAAGAAGGTAGTAAATTTCAACGGCAGGAAGATCAATCTTGTTTTGGAATTAACATAATGGATGCAAAGCTAAAAAGAATCTACTATGGTCCTCAGGGATACTGGAGAGGAGCCTCGGCTATTGAGAAACTTGCCACCGCAGCTAAAGTATCTGAAGATGTGGCTAAGAACTGGCTAAAGAAGCAAACCATTTGGCAGGTTTATCTTCCAGCACCAAAGTACATACCCAGGCCAAGCTTTACTGTGGATACACCAAACGAAGTACATCAAGCAGATTTGCTTTTCCTACCCCACGACAGGGTAAAAAGAAAAACATACAAATATGCGCTAACTGTTGTGGATGTTGCCAGCAGGTACAAGGACGCTGAACCATTAACCAGCAAGGACTCCACAGAAGTTGCCAGTGCTCTTGGTAAAATTTACAAACGTATGAAATGGCCTAAGCTGCTGCAAGTGGACGCGGGGACAGAGTTCATGGGAGCAGTTACTAAGACCTTAAGAGACCATGATACTAAGATCAGAAGAGCCGAGGCAGAGTACCATAGGGGTCAAAGCATTGTTGAAAGATTCAATCGCACCCTGGCCGAGCGCCTGTTTGGGTATCAGTATTGGAAAGAGTTGGACGGCGACAGGAATAGGGAATGGGTGCAAAGATTACCAGATGTCATCACCGCGCTCAACAACGAAGTAACAAGAGTCACGGGAATGAAGCCAAAGGAAGCAATAAAGAAGAAAGAAGTAAAACACGATTCCTACATTAGGAGTTCAAGAGCGGTGGGGTTGAAAGAAAAAAAGATACCTAACAACGTAACCGTTAGGTATCTTTATCAGCCCGGCGAATTAGAAGGC
This sequence comes from Anthopleura sola, assembly GCA_023349425.1. Classification (NCBI taxonomy): domain Eukaryota; kingdom Metazoa; phylum Cnidaria; class Anthozoa; order Actiniaria; family Actiniidae; genus Anthopleura; species Anthopleura sola. The sequence continues at coordinate 9,639,777 of JALHLI010000010.1, read as the reverse complement.
GGCAGTAAGAGAGCCACGGATCCTAATTGGTCCTTAAAGAGGTACGAGATCTCAAAGTCCGTTACCAAAGAAGGACAACCCGTGTTATATTACCTCAAGGACGGCCCAAGCCGCGGGTTTGTCAAGGAAGAACTAATGAAGTAACGCAGCTCCGCGTTCTTGATTACACTCCCAACACGTTAGCCGAACGTTTCCCCAACAGTGGCCTTTCTTATTGTTAAGCCTATCTACGGAGAACTGCTTATGCGACCCTGGCGCATAAATAAGAGGAATGTTACATTTAGCACACCTGGCGCCCGGTTTGTAAATATCGTCAGTAAGGTCAAACTGACGATTCTTCTTTTTGTCGTTCTCTTGGTAGTGGCTTAGCTTTAGGCGTACGTAGGCTTTTGCTTCTTCCATGGGGGTGTTGTCGTATTTGATCTTAGGACCCCAGGCACGCTTTATTTGCGAAAGGTATTCCACGCGGGACACGGCAGTGTAAACTAGGTTACTCCAACATAGGCGCTGGTCTATTATCCACAGGCGTTCCGTAAGGGTTAATCCTTGGGAGCTGTGTACTGTGATGCAATACCCTAGATACCAATCAGGATGCCTTATTACTTTTTCCGCTTCATGAAGAGGCAGATGAGTGATGTCATGCGCTACGGCGTCTGTTAGATACTTATCCGTAAATGGTATCTTAATGGTCATGTTTTGTCTACGAGTGTCGCGTGGTTTGTAAAGACATGGCACGAGCTCATTTGGAAACTTATTGCGGTGCATATCAAACAATGCATGACTTAGCGTTGCCTTAATATCCCGCTTGGACGTGAGTATCTTATCCGAGGGCTTCCAGTCCGCAAGGCTGCTCACGGGAATAGTTCTCAATATGTTACACTGCTCCTTATCTGTCTTACCCCGCAGCTGTAGCTTCATTTCATGCAGGGCTGGGTCCTTAGCACGGTAGTCAGTAAGCACTTCCTCATGGTAGCATATGGTTTTTAACCACTCATGTGGCATCTCTCCACTTATGGGCGGGGGCTGTGCGGGGTCACCACAGAATATTACCTGACACTTTCCATCGAGAAAGCCCACAAACTTCTTTAGCATGTCCAAGGGCACGGTACAAACCTCATCCCATAGAATTATCTTTGGCGGCCGTACTGCTTCAAACACAGGATCCTTACCTACTTGCCAACGAAAGAAGCTATGGTATGTTTGTGCGCGAGCTCCACGTTTGCGAATATCCTTAGCTAACCGATGAGTGTGAGTTAAGACTAAGATATCTTTGAAGGCATTTAGTACGCGCGAGGTCTTACCGCTACCCCCCATGCCGGACAGGTAAGAGAACCTGTGGTAGGTTATGGGATCCGAAGCTAACGGATAGTCACAAGAGTAAACGTGCTCGCCGCTCACGTGAGATGTTAGAGCATGATATTTTACGCGCTCTCTCCAATCGCGAATCTTCTCATCCTTAACCCTCCACATACCAGACTCAGCAATATCATCGCTGCTGTAAAGCGGGCAGTCTCTTATCTTATCTAAGCTTTGCTGAGTAAGGTAAAGGCTGTCGGTAGCTACCCTGGGTATTTCATCAACATCAAACCTTTGCAGCATGCTAAGTAAGTTAATATGCGCATAGGCAAGCATACTTGCTCGTAAGTGATGATACTGACCCCTGGGCGTGGCATAGAAGCTTACTACCCACATGGGGTTGTCGTACGTCATCCCAACGTCTTCTGAGTATTGGGCTTCCACACTATCCATCCTGCAGAAGGTGTCATCCTCCATGGTCTTCTTGCGTACGAAGTCGGCTTCTGCCTTATCAAAGACAAGGCGCCGGTGCATGTACTTGCTTCCAAACTTAGCACCTTGAGTAAACTTACCAATGACTATCCTTGCTTCGTGGTTATCTTCCGGTAGCCAAACAGTGTAGCTACTTTCACAAAGGATGGCTTCATATGCTGTGTATGTTAATCCTATCGTCTCCAGGTATTTCAATAAGGGTACTGGCAGCCATTGCTTCTCTAGGATGTGCTTACCGTACCAAGCTGGGATTATAGGATGCATGCTACTGCTAAATTCCCACGTTGCTATTCTCACGAAACCATTTAAGGGAAGGTCATAACTTCCTTGCAGGGAAACCTTAAAGAATTGACCATGAGGATGTCCATACCTTTCAAAGTAAGGCTTGCAATCACCTAAACCCTTGAAGCTAGCAGGATAGCAATGCTTCATATCCAAAGATAAGTATTTTTTATTCACTAATGCACCTGGACGCGTGTTCCTGTTTAACACAAACTGCGTTCCTCTATGCCTGATTGGTCTGTAAGCCTTTTCCGCAAACCACTCGTCTTCATACCGGATGAAAGTAACCTGTAGATAAAAGTTTCCGTTTGGTAAGTTCTCTATTATGTTCTCTGCGCGTTCGATAGTCATTTCCTGGTTGTTTCCATCATCAGAAAACGTGGTGTAGCTTAGGTGCATGCTATTTTTTATCCTCCTCCATACTCTTCGCACGTCCCTATTCCTTATTCTTATACCACTGTCCATTATACATATATGTATATTTTTTCAAAAACCTAAATGCTGACCCACCTTAAACATGTCATTTGGCAAAACTGGCAGGGTCAATGAATCCTGCGGTCCCGTAACACCCGAAGAATTAGCTGGTCTGGCCACTTAGTAAAACCCCTAACCCGCAAAAGGGTACAAAAAGGGGCACCACAAATTCCTGCAGCAGCAGTGGACCATAAGAAGAACCCTAGGGGTACCCTCAGCCTAATAAAAATTAGTGGTCTGCTCAGGGTCACTGCTGCTAGCTTCACAGGCCATCCACGTGACTGGATTGCAAACATTTCATAGGTCAGAAAGCTCATGAATTATTAATGAATTTTACAAGTAATATATACAATATGAGTGGCCGTGTTGTATCAGATATACAACCACGAGCCGAAGGCGAGTGATTGTATATCTGATACAACACGGACACGAATATTGTATATTACTTATGAAACGTCTAGGTGTATACATTCATGTTCTACTAAAATTTTAAAGATAAAATTGAATTTGGCTGAGAAAATTGGAGTCAAAGTTTATGCAAATCAGGACGATTTTGTATCAGATATACAACCTCCTCCACGGACAATGATTTCTATTGTGTTTTCCTCATTAATTATTCATGAGTTTTATAAAGAATTTTATTAACTTTAAATCAATTTCATACTAAGTGCGTGACAAGCTTGACACTGCATACGAAAGTGTGACTGTTTTTCGGCGCGTTTGCACGTAAAGCAAAGCTTTCAGCAGCTTCCCAGCCATGTGCTGCTGGTAAGCGAAAAATACAAAGTAAAACTCGACCTTTTTAAGCTTCACAATTCCAGGAAGATTATTTGGTTTGAAGTTATGTTACTATTGATGTTTTCCTTTATAGAGGAAAGGAATCGCTGAAAAATTTGGTACGTGAGAGAATTTTTTAGTTTGAAAACTCCAAAACATGAAAATATTTCCATGGTGATGTCTATAGTTTAGCAATCAAACAAATTTTCAGAATCATAGCTTTAAGCTTTATTACACAACTAGGTATTAAATGGTACATTTTCCATTGCCAGAAATATTGGACATTGTCAGCGGTGTTACGCATGAATGAAAATGAAGTGGTTTTCTAGAGGAAAAATATAACTAGATGGTTTCCAAGCACATATATTCAACTATGATGTTAGTAAAACAATTCTTACCAAAAAATAGTTACTGGACAATCAAAAGAACAACTATTATTTTTCTGTTGATAAGCCTCACCACAGGAAGCCCATGAAGGACAAGAAACAAGTTTCAAACCTAAATCGTTACTTTAAGTTTCCTTATTGTATCTCAGCAGTCAATAGGAGCTTGTAAAAACAAAATGGCGATATTTAGGGGGTTTGGAAGCTATTTAGAGCAGTTCTCTGTGGTTTCATGTCATTTTTAACTGAAAACTAGACGCTCTTGGAGCGTTCACTGGGTTGCCTGTGCGAGAGTTCGCCCACTCACCAATCCTATATACTCTTATTTCTTACCAAAGTGTTCCTTTTGGGTTCAAAGTCCCCCTTTATTAAAAACATTTTAAATTCTAGTAAGGCATTAGTGTTGCGTTACTGACTTGTTAACGCGTATTAGATTTCTACCTGACCTACTAGAGTACCTTTCAAGACTAGCTGATGAAATAAACATAACTATTTCAGTATCGAAACTGTTCGCTGCAAAACAAACGCTTTATCAATGTAAATACTTTTAGCCAAAATGTGTTTAACTGGTCATTTGTTTTTCCCTCAGTTTTTGTTTTTTGTATTTTCATAAACGGAAATATTCATTAAGGAGTCTTTGCAGTTCGCTTTCTTGTGGATCACTATCAGCTCGTCTGACTTCTTCAAGTTTTTGGAGTCAGCTTTCATCAAAGCTTTGTTTGTCACTCGTTTTGTAGTTTGTCTCTCGTTCTGTAGTTTGTCTCAGTATATATTTTTGTATCTGAGATCTGGTAAGATCTAGCTTGATCATAGCTAGGTAGTTTATAGATTCTCTTAGTCTATTTTGTCTAGTTCTACGATTCTCATACTGTAGTTTGCTCATAGATTCTCAAAGATAGCTCACAGATTCTCAGGCTTCTCTCTTTGAGTATGTGGACCAACCCGTTCCAAAATCGCTCAATAACATCTTTTAGTGTGTGTCTACCACGTACGGCGTGTGTGTTTGTAAGTAGTTTAAGCGTAGCGTTAAAAAACCTAAAGACAATAGTACGCAACGTGCCTACAGACAGACTAGTACTTCACGAACCCTGAACGAATGAATTAATGGTGACACAACACTATAAATACATCGACGTCGTGTGGCCACTTCATTGGACATTGGACGTTGTTTACAAGTTCTCGACCAATCATGACGTGTGAAATTATGGTATACCTGACGCAGGAAAAACGGATCTCATTTTAAGACTGGTTTGCTACCATAGCAACCCAGTAACTACGAGCTAACATTGAGTCGAATCGCTTAAAATTTAACCTAACTTCAAGCTTCTTGGGAACCAACATTCTGAAGGCATGCTGTCTATTTTGAGCGGTTTTGGATTTATTAAACACTCGTTTGGTGATATCGAGGTGGAGCTCTTTTACTTTTATTTTTTTTCGACTTCAAATAAGACGATTTTGGGGTCAAGTGTGGCCAGATTTATAGACGATGTATGGAATCTAGAGCTTTCGAAGCCTTTCGAAGGCAAGTAGTCCGGGAACCAATATGTCGCATGATTCAATGATCATTTTACGCTTATTTAGTAGCTTGTAGGGTGGGTTGTTTGTCGCGATGTGGAGCTCAGAGTAAATAAAACCCTATTCGCCGTAAATAGAGGAAGCTCTATATTCCCCATACATTTCCTATAAGACTCGGCGGCTATTTTGTAAGCTGAAACGCATCATTGCGCATGGGTGAGCAGGCTCATGTCCCATATTTCTGGCAATGCAATTTGATATGTCTTCCTCGTTTATGTTTTTATTCAAGTTTTATATGGTTAAATCTAGAGAAACGGTTATAGCGGAGCACCATACTTAAGAAAAAATGATAACCCATCGAGTTGATTTTTCATGGCTTGATTACGTCATCCTATTGTCCGTACGGGCGTGTACCACCACAGGGTTCCTGCACGCTTTGCATACTCGCAAATGCACAGAAAAAATCGCAATAAAGTAGACAAAGATGGATCAAAAAACATTTTTTCTTATTTTTGCAAAGTAAAAATTACGTTTAATCCAAGACATGACTGACTTAAAGTGAACAAAAACAATTAATTTCGACTTGAGCGACTTCCTAGAGAAGATTTAGCGAGAGAAGAATCTTAATCTTACGAAACCTCAGTGAGAGAAAAAGTGGCCTGTAGACCAGAAAAACGTGATTATACTGCAAGAATAATATCTCAGTTCCGTAGAAAACATTTCATAGAAGGTAAATTCGATAATGTTTTAGGTGAAAAAATACGAACGGCAAATGTTTTCGAAAAACAAACTTACATTCAGTCTAGCTTGTTCAGTTGAACTTCACAAGAACAAAAGACAGAATTATTGATCCAAAATGATCCTTTTCTTTGTCAGCCTTTGGAAATGTTCTTGTATATCTTTTTATTTTCTCGACTCAGTAAAAGACCAAATTATGACATGTTATAAGCTTACGAGAACATGTTGTTCAACAACATAAAATAGACCTATCGTTCATTCATGTGCAATTTATACTAGCTGGAAAAGTTAAATATATGGCAAATATGTGGCGGAATATGTATTCCTTTTTATATAAGCGGGAGAGTAGTAAGGTCGTAAAAAAAGTAGTAAATTTCGTTTCGAAAAATCGATGAAGAAGGTCAAAGCGACTTTTTAAAAAATGAATCGCTCATCCTAGGGACCATTTTGGTCAGTATTTTTCGGGAAATTATGGTTTAAAGTGTGTTGTGTTGTTCAAGATGGCGGCTTGACTTTCCTCCCTTCTTAAATTATATTGACACGAATCCACACGTAAGATAGGGAAATTATATAGGAAAACGAAGGCGCGCGCGAAAAAAAATGTTCTGGTGTATTTTTACGGATTTTGTTGCTCGTTCGTACTATAGAGGACATTATCTTGACCTGGAATATAAAAAAATATGCAAATGCTATTTTTTCCGATTTTATTTTTGCCTTTTACTTTTATCTAAATTGGGCTCCCTGTGCTTAAACGCACAAACTAATTACTTTTTTCATTTTTTTTTTTTTTCCTTTCTGTTTTTTTCTTCAAGAGACCATGACTTTTGAGAAAATTTAAATAAAAATAAAGAGGCCCGTGCAAAATTTTAGGCTTTTCCCCTGTCGAAGTTCAAAGCGTGTATGCTTCCCCAGTTAACCGTTGAAGAATATTTCAGTGGCGGTATCGAGGAAACATGTTTTGTTAATTATTTCCAAAAGTGACTAAACCGTCAGGAAACTTTGGGAAACATGTGTAACATTGTTCCGATGCGTCTCGGAAACACGAAATATTTCTACCATACTGCAAACTGAAGCATATTTTGCTTCTAAGGGTCTTAACCCCTGTGAACCCTGGGAACCCTGTGGTGTACACGGAAGGACGTACGTCATGGCGCATTTCCGTTCCACTGCTCTTAAAAGAGCGTTTATCTTGGTTTTGACACTTCCCCTGGATTACTTTATTTTATCGTATTGTTGGTTCCTAATGTTTAACTATTGAACGCGACTTCCCTTATATAGATAGCCAAGCGGGAATCCTGTGGTGTGCACGGAAGGACGTACGAATATGACGTATTTCCGTTCCAAGCTATTAAAATCAACTCGATGGGTTTCCAATTAAGTATAGTGCTCCGCTTGTGCCAGCGTTCGCTCCGCGCAGAAGCTCCGCTATTACTCCCATTTCATGGCCAAAATTGTAATCAAATTTTTGAATGATTTATTGTGAAATCATTAAGAACAAATTTCAATAACCGACATCACGAAATTATTTTTATTTTTCAAACAAATTGAGCATCCAGGACATTGAGTCTATTTATCAAAGAGTGTATAATCATAGACATTTCAGTACAATATCCTGTATAATTACCTCTACATATTTATCTAAGAGTGTATAATCTTACAAATAATATTAGATTACAGGCATTTAAGTACAATATCCTGTATAATTACCTCTACATATTTATCAAAGAGTATATAATCTTACAAATAATATTAGATTACAGGCATTTAAGAACAATATCCTGTATAATTACCTCTACATATTTATCTAAGAGTATATAATCTTACAAATAATATTAGATTACAGGCATTTAAGTACAATATCCTGTATAATTACCTCTACATATTTATCAAAGAGTATATAATATTACAAATAATATTAGATTACAGGCATTTAAGTACAATATCCTAAATCATTGCCTTATTATACCCTTAACAAAGATTCACTGAGAACATGAATTTTGAAAAGTGGTATCGCCAAGTAGTGCAGTTTTAGGTGTTCTCTTGTTATATTATCGTTCAGTTTGAAGCTTCAATGAAAAAATGTAGTACTCATGGATTGAATTACTCAGTTCTTGGAGTGAAGCTTTGAGGTTATGACTTGTTTGTGGATCCCATTTCTCATTTACACCCCTCGAAATATAGTCAAAAAATAATAAATATCTTAATTACTCTGCAGGTTGTATTGAAATTTTGACATCTCAATCCAGGTTTCGCAATAGTGTAAAATCAAATAAAAATTGAAAAGCATACGAAAATTATGAAAAATTTAGTACAGATGAAGCGTCTGTTCATCGTTAAATTAAAAGCCAGTCTCATTCAAGTTCAACACTCATATCGTTATCAGGTAAGGTGCTTATACCAATAATAATCATCGTCTTTTATTTGTCAGAGCAGGCTGATTATACTTGTCAATGCAAGTTTCTCATAGCAATAAACTCGAGTCTACTTTCACTCATCACACTTGGTTTTTATGGAGAAAGGAAAACCTGAGAAGCCCTGTTAAAAACCCTTGTGGCAAGGGAGAGTGAGAACAACACATCAAACAAACTCTATTCACATTTCGTTAATAAAGCTGTCCCACAGGCTGTGAATAGTGACACCATTGAAAAAAATACAGAAAAGAGCACTTTTCATTAGTTAAAGTCATTTGTAAAGTTGTTTTAATAAAGTATTATAGTAAGGATAAAGACCGCCAGTGAACAAAAGAAACTGACTCAATTATCCTATTCAAAATTTGTGGCGCAGAAGCTTCACAGCCTTACCATGAGAACGGATTCGTTCGACTCGGCGTGTGGTGCTGTCATGGCTCTTGGAGTTCTTGTGAGTACGCTCCTTTACATGCATGCAGCAGAGACCTGGTGGCTTGATCCAGTCATTGCCATGGTGATTTCCATGGTAACGTTTACATATGGCATTTATGTTGTGATTTAAGTCATCCTACGTACGAAAAGGATTTGGCGAACTAGAAGAGTACGAACGATTCTACTAATTTGACTTTCCTTGCGAAGTTACAGTTTATATATCAATTTCATCAAAGTAGCCTATTTGTTCTCCAATCACTTGTGTGTTCTTACAAGAGTGAGTGTTATACGATATTTCAGTTAATTAAGGTCATTAATCGCATTCACGTTGACTTCTCCCTGTTCAATTGGTGCCACATTCTTAAGAGCAAAAGAATTGGTGCGCAATCTTCCTGAACAAGGATTAACGCAGGTACATTTTAAAAACAAGTTTTTGAAATTCTGTCGATAAACTTTAGTGAACATCAAATAAATGAAGAAGTTGTAGCAGCAACTCAATTGGGCAATAAAAGCTACCAAGAAAAATAAATCGTTCGTAGCAGCCGCTGATAAGGCATCAAGTTTTTCTAATTTTGATAGCAAAGTGACAACTGTAAAAGGTAAAAAGCTTAGATAGAAAAGGCTGACAATAACGGCGGACATTTTGAGGGCATTCTTGTTTTGATGCTCCCTCACGGATGAAGTGTTTCCTGCCTGCCCTGGTACTGTAGTTCGTCTAAGCTTGAGAGCGATACGCAAGTAGGGGAAAGAGATGATAGGTAATGGGATTCCAACATATAACACAAATAGCACAAAATAATAAATTCTATAGTGTAGGATTGTGATAGTATTTCTTCTAGAATCATGAATACATAATGTTGAATTTCCTTTCTTTATAAGCGTATAAGTAAAAATATAAAAGGAATAAATGGCCATCGAAAACATCCAGATCCCTGGGATGATGTACTTGAGTTTCCCTCTTCTCAAACCTCCTCTGAGTGGATGAACTACAGCGTAGAAGCGATCGAGAGCAATAAATACAAGGCTAAAAATCGAAACACCCAAAGAAACGTCTGGCAGGTAGCGTGCTAGCTTACAAAGAACAAGTCCAAAGTCACCGTCAATCAGCCAAATATTGTTGTAGAAGATGATATATACGATATTTCTTGGCATCGCGAATAAAGGAACGAGAAGATCACTGACCGCCATGTTGGCAATCAGAATATTGGTCGTACTTCTCAGTCGAATGTCTCTACTTATTGCCCAGACAATAAGCAGGTTACCAGTGAATGAGACTACAAGAAGCATGCAGTACACCATTACCTTGATGATCTTTTTAGGAAGAGTGTCTTCAAATCCAGAAAAGGTCGCATTAGCCATGGCGGCAGCTGTTGTATTTAAAGACATGGTGGATTAGTACGTGGTTTAGTTTTAGGTGTACTATATGCCGAATTGTCGTTTATTTCGAGGCCTCAATGAAGCAAGGTTGTACTCTACTTATGGATTGAGCCATTCAGTTCTCATGGAGCTTTCAAGTTATGACTCAGCATTTCTTGATCTAAATTGTAATTTTGATAATATCATCACTAGAAAACCTTACAACTAAATAGGGTATTATTGTTGAATTTTTCATCTGCCCAAATTAAAGATTAATCATACGTTATTATCTTGCAATGCGGAAACCTGTAATTGGACAGCTTGTTTAACTATAACCGAATCACTATAGCGACATCCTCGTCGGACTTTGAATGTAAATTGTGTAAAGTCATAGCTCTTTTGTCAAACAAATTTTTTTCATTTTTTTCAGTAAAGTTATTGTTCTTTTGATAGGAAACGAATTCAAAATTATAGCAATCGTAAATAAGGAAAAGCTAGTGTGCTCGATTCCCAGAAGTATCTCCAGAAACGTAAGGCACATACGAGAAGGAGATGTGAACAAAGATACGCAAAAAATACCGGGATATGGATAAAAGTACTTAACTGTCAATAACACTCATTCACATACACGAGGGAACCGTAAAACCTTACAAAATATTTTGTCTTCAAAACAGAAACGTCTGAAAACTACTTAATGGGAGAAGTACTATATTTAGAATCCTGCAGTATAAAGAAAACTAGCATCAAAGACTCCGTAATTCATATTTTTGTCTAACCTGAACAAATGAACCTGATATGTTATATCTGTAGATAGAATGAAAAATCCTTTAATTAGGGTTCTTTGTTCGCCTGCTGGAAGCTTAAATGTACAATTTGTATAGGTAATAGGACTGCTTACTGTCCAACTTGGAAATAATTATATTTAAGAATAATAGTTGCGCATATTGGATTTTGAGTTTTTTTTTTTTGTTTTTTTTTTGTTTTTTTTCGCTTAAGGTGACTGACTACTAAAATTAAAGAAAAGTCAAAAATTAAAGAAGCTCTGGAAGCAATTTTCTAACGACATCTACTTTAAACATTATTTTTGAAGACTAACCAAAAATTATTGAAGAAAGTTTTAAAAATAAGCTAAAAATTCAGCTTCTTGTCAATTCAATCAACCGAAAATCGTACTCAAACGAAACACATGAAACGCTTTTTTATAAGTTCTAATATATATTTAGGCACTGCGTAGAAGCGGAGCTCAAAGTTCAATTCTTCGTACTTCCTATTTCTCTATATTCTTTTCAAAATCAATTATAATCTAATGTTTTATTTCACAAGACTAATTTGACATATACTTTAAAATCTACACACACAAAATGGGGTTATCCATGCGTTTTAAAGAGAAACGGATTTTTAAAGAATTTTATTAACTTTAAATCAATTTCATACTAAGTGCGTGACAAGCGTGACACTGCATACGAAAGTGTGACTGTTTTTGGGCGCGTTTGCACGTAAAGCAAAGCTTTCAGCAGCTTCCCAGCCATGTGCTGCTGATAAGCGAAAAATACAAAGTAAAACTCGACCTTTTTAAGCTTCACAATTCCAGGAAGATTATTTGGTTTGAAGTTATGTTACTATTGATGTTTTCCTTTATAGAGGAAAGGAATCGCTGAAAAAATTGGTACGTGAGAGAATTTTTTGGTTTGAAAACTCCAAAGCATGAAAATATTTCCAAGGTGATGTCTATAGTTTAGCAATCAAACAAATTTTCAGAATCATAGCTTTAAGCTTTATTACACAACTAAGTATTAAATGGTACATTTTCAATTTGATATATCTTCCTCGTTTATGTTTTTATTCAAGTTTTATATGGTTAAATCTAGAGAAACGGTTATAGCGGAGCACCATACTTAAGAAAAAATGATAACCCATCGAGTTGATTTTTCATGGCTTGATTACGTCATTCTATTGTCAGTACGGGCGTGTACCACCACAGGGTTCCTGCACGCTTTGCATACTCGCAAATGCACAGAAAAAATCGCAATAAAATAGACAAAGATGGATCAAAAAACATTTTTTCTTATTTTTGCAAAGTAAAAAATACGTTTAATCCAAGACATGACTGACTTAAGGTAATGCGATCGTGCATGCATTCGTGCGCATCTTTCCTGCGCTTTATTGAATATCTAAACATTTTACGCGGTTACCTACCCTGATTTTTCTACTGTGAGTCCAGAACAACTTAGGCTACAATATATCAAAAAATGAAGGCAGGTAATTCGACTAAATTTTTAGTAATTTCACGAAGTGTTAATTTTCAAAGTACTTTTTCGTGATTGGGTTTCCTGTGGCCAAGGTCTTTCAACTATGGCGGATAAGACATTTTGACCTTTCTCCACGTTCAACGTGAAATATCTAAAAATCTTGCTGGTTGACCTACCCTGATTTTTTCACTGTGAGTCCAAGTTTACTAAAGCTACAACATATCCAAAAATGAAGGTAGATAATTCGACTAAGTTTTGAGTAAATCGCGAAAATATCCGGAAATTCGGATCGTACAGTACAGTCAAAATGTACTGTTTTGGACATTTAAACATCGAGAACTCATTCTGAACACAATAAAATGAACAATTTTGGGGTTTTAATCATAATGTGTTAAGGTATGTATCATTTGAAATCGTTTATGCTACTTCTTCAAGCCATATGGACTACGATAGCTTCTAGTTTACTTTGTCTTATTTTCCCCGAAAACACGGCCGCAAGCATTGTCTTTAAAAATTTATATCTTCCGAACGGATTCGGGTACCCCCATTTTTTATTTCATATTTTCACACTACAGCTCAAAAGGAATATTTGTGCCAAATTAAAAAAAAATTCATGGAAAAACAATGCGCGATCGCATTACCTTAAAGTGAACAAAAACAATTAATTTTCGACTTGAGCGACTTCCTAAAGAAGATTTAGCGAGAGAAGAATCTTAATCTTTTCTTTGTCAGCCTTTGGAAATGTTCTTGTATATCTTTTTATTTTCTCGACTCAGTAAAAGACCAAATTATGACATGTTATAAGCTTACGAGAACATGTTGTTCAACAACATAAAATAGACCTATCGCTCATTCGTGTGCAATTTATACTAGCTGGAAAAGTTAAATATATGGCAAATATGTGGCGGAATATGTATTCCTTTTTATATAAGCGGGAGAGTAGTAAGGTCGAAATTGGTTCTCTCCCCAGTCCTGCGCCCAAAGACCTCCGGACATAAGATAGGAAGAAAATCTGCAGCCAGCAAAAAATTTTCTGCACGTAAATTTCGTTTCGAAAAATCGATGAAGAAGGTCAAAGCGACTTTTTAAAAAATGAATCGCTCATCCTAGGGACCATTTTGGTGTTTTTTTCGGGAAATTATGGTTTAAAGTGTGTTGTGTTGTTCAAGATGGCGGCTTGACTTCCCTCCCTTGTTAAATTATATTGACACGAATCCACACGTAAGATACCATAGGCAAATTATATAGGAAAACAAAGGCCATGGCCAAAATTGTAATTAAATTTTTGAATGATTTATTGTGAAATCATTAAGAACAAATTTCAATAACCGACATCACGAAATTATTTTTATTTTTCAAACAAATTGAGCATCCAGGACATTGAGTCTATTTATCAAAGAGTGTATAATCTTAGACATTTCAGTAAAATATCCTGTATAATTAACTCTACATATTTATCAAAGAGTATATAATCTTACAAATAATATTAGATTAAAGGCATTTAAGAACAATATCCTAAATCATTGCCTTATTAAACCCTTAACAAAGATTCAGAACATGAATTTTGAAAAGTGGTATCGCCAAGTAGTGCAGTTTTAGGTGTTCTCTTGTTATATTATCGTTCAGGTTGAAGCTTCAATGAAAAAAATGTAGTACTCATGGATTGAATTACTCAGTTCTCATGGAGCTTTGAGGTTATGACTTGTTTGTAGATCCAATATCTCATTTACACCCCTCCGAATATAGTCAAAAATTAATTAATATCTTAATTACTCTGCAGGTTCTATTGAAATTTTGACATCTCAATCCAGGTTTTGCAATAGTGTAAAATCAAATAAAAATTGAAAAACATACGAAAATTATGAAAAATTTAGTACAAATGAAGCGTCTGTTCATCGTTAAATTAAAAGCCAGTCTAATTCAAGTTCAGCACTCATATTGTTATCAGGTAAGGTGCCTATATCAATAATAATCATCGTCTTTTATTTGTCAGAGCAGGCTGATTATCTTTGTCAATGCAAGTTTCTCATGGTAATAAACTCGAGTCTACTTTCACTCACACTTGCTTTTTATGGAGAAAGGAAAACCTGAGAAACCCTGCTAAAAACCCTTGTGGCAAGGGAGAGTGAGAACAACACATCAAACAAACTCAATCCACATTTCGTTAATAAAGCTGTCCCACAGGCTGTGAATAGTGACACCATTGAAAAAATACAGAAAAGAGCACTTTTCATTAGTTAAAGTCATTCGTAAAGTTGTTTTAATAAAGTATTATAGTAAGGATAAAGACCGCCAGTGAACAAAAGAAACTGACTCAATTATCCTATTCAAAATTTGTGGCGCAGAAGCTTCACAGCCTTACCATGAGAACGGATTCGTTCGACTCGGCGTGTGGTGCTGTCATGGCTCTTGGAGTTCTTGTGAGTACGCTCCTTTACATGCATGCAGCAGAGACCTGGTGGCTTGATCTAGTCATTGCCATGGTGATTTCCATGGTAACGTTTACATATGGCATTTATGTTGTGATTTAAGTCATCCTACCAAAAGGATTTGGCGAACTAGAAGAGTACGAACGATTCTACTAATTTGACTTTCCTTGCGAAGTTACAGTTTATATATCAATTTCATCAAAGTAGCCTATTTGTTCTCCAATCACTTGTGTGTTCTTACAAGAGTGAGTGTTATACAATATTCCAGTTAATTAAGGTCATTAATTGCATTCACGTTGACTTCTCCCTGTTCAACTGGTGCGACATTAATATTCTTAAGAACAAAAGAATTGGTCCGAAATCTTCCTGAACAAGGATTAACGCAGGTACATTTGGAAAACAAGTTTTTGAAATTCCGTCGATAAACTTTAGTGAACATCAAATAGATGAAGAAGTTGTAGCAGCAACTCAATTGGACAATAAAAGCTACCAAGAAAAATAAATCGCTCGTAGCAGCAGGTGATAAGGCATCAAGTTTTCCTAAATTTGATAGCAAAGTGACAACTGTAAAAGGTAAAAAGCTTAGATAGAAAAGGCTGACAATAACGGCGGACATTTTGAGGGCATTCTTGTTTTGACGCTCCCTCACAGATGAAGTGTTTCCTGCTTGTCCTGGTACTGCAGTTCGTCGGAGCTTGAGAGCGATACGTAAATAGAGGAAAGAGATGATAGGTAATGGGATTCCAACATATAACACAAATAGCACAAATTGATAAATTCTATAGTGTAGGATTGTGATACCAACTCTTCTAGAATCCTGAATGCATAATGTTGAATTTCCTTTCTTTATAAGCGTAAAACTAAAAAAATAAAACGAATAAATGGCCATTGTAAACATCCAGATCCCTGGGATGATGAACTTGAGTTTCCCTCTTCTGAAACCTCCTCTGAGTGGATGAACTACAGCGTAGAAGCGATCGAGAGCTATAAACACAAGGCTAACAATCGAAACACCCACAGAAACGTCTGGCAGGTAACGTGCTAGCTTACAAAGAGCAAGTCCAAAGTCACCGTCAATCAGCCAAATATTTTTGTAGAAGATGATATATACGATATTTCTTGGTATCGAGAATAAAGGCACGAGAAGATCACTGACCGCCATGTTGGCAATTAGAATATTGGTCGTACTTCTCAGTCGAATGTCCCTACTTATTGCCCAGACAATAAGCAGGTTACCAGTGAATGAGACTACAAGAAGCATGCAGTACACCATTACCTTGATGATCTTTTTAGGAAGAGTGTCTTCAAATCCAGAAAAGGTCGCATTAGCCATGGCTGCAGCTGTCGTATTCAAGGACATGGTGGATTACAAGGGAGTTCAGTTTTAGGTGTTCTCTTGTCGTATTATCGTTCAGTTTACAGGCATTTAAGGTACAATTTCCTAAATCATTCCCTTATTATACCCTTAACAAAGATTCAGAACATGAATTTTGAAAAGTGGTATCACCAAGTAGTGCATTTTTAGGTGTTCTCTTGTTATATTATCGTTCAGGTTGAAGCTTCAATGAAAAAAATGTAGTAGTCATGGATTGAATTACTCAGTTCTCATGGAGCTTTGAGGTTATGACTTGTTTGTTGATCCAATTTCTCATTTACACCCCTCCGAATATAGTCAAAAATTAATTAATATCTTAATTACTCTGCAGGTTGAATTGAAATTTTGACAATCCAGGTTTCGCAATAGTGTAAAATCAAATAAAAATTGAAAAATTTATTACAAATGAAACGTCTGTTTATCATTAATTTAAAAGCCAGTCTCATTCAAGTTCAGCACTCATATCGTTATCAGGTAAGGTGCCTATATCAATAATAATCATCGTCTTTTATTTGTAAGAGCAGACTGGTTATCTTTTTCAGGTTTCGGTAATAAACTCGAGTCTACTTTCACTCACACTTGGTTTTTATTGAGAAAGGAAAACCTGAGAAACCCTGCTAAAAACCCTTGTGGTAAGGGAGAGTGAGAACAATATATCAAACAAACTCTATTCACATTTCGTTAATAAAGCTGTCCCACAAGCTGTGAAAAGTGTTGAAAACTCATATATATGCGTCGATGAATATGAATATTGAGATTGGCGCAATATAAGTTAATGAACATTATTATTAAATATTATTATATATTCCATTACGTAGGAAATATTTAGGCTTATTTCATGATTGAGTCAGTTTCTTTTGTTCACTGGCGGTCTTTATCCTTCATTTTCACACAACGGCCCCTTACCAGGTTGATATCTAATGAACAACCTGCCGAGGAGATTGATATATCACAGGATCTGACTTTATCCTTCATTTGACTTTGAAGATGACTTCCGCTCAGGTTGTCACATCAAACAGTCCTTCTCAGGACTACTTCCACCCGGATGATCATAATACAAATATTGTTTCTTCGACAAATACTGTTACTTCTATAAATATACATTCACCTGGGTTCAGACCATTCTTTAAAATATAACCTTGACTTGTCAAACCGATCAAAATAATAACAAAAATATTAATCATAGTGATGGCCTCGAGTTAATATTTTCTTACTTGGGAGTATTCATTGTGTGTTTTGAGGTGACAGATATCTGATCGATTACTTTTTACAATTCTTTATTAAAAGATTACTTCTTGCGAAACGGTGTTCAGTCCAAATTACTTTCATCAAAGAGAGCGGACAACCAATGTTCATGTCACTCAATTCTGTAATCTACGTTACTTTTACTTCTTCTCAAAAAAAAGGTTTTTAACTTTCAGTTTGTAACTTTTTCTAGCTTAAAAAATAATAACTATAAATTCTGACCATGAGTTTGAGATAAAACACAATTACGCATTTCAGTTCACTATTGCTCGACACCGACGGAAGAAAAAGCCTTTACAATATTACACCTGTACATGTGTCGCATTTCTTTGATGTAACATACGTACCAATTTTCACGTGATTATTAGTTCCTTGATTAATGAAAACCTACTTAACATGTACTACTTAGAACTTAGGACAGAAACTGGGACGTGATATTCCTTCAATACTACCGGACTTATATAGCTTGTGGAACAATGGAATGCTCAAAGTAGACCGTTGTTTGAGGCCCCGCCTCAGGACTGCATCAAGGAGAATTAATGATGATGATGATGATGCTGGTAATGATGATGATGCTGGTGATGATGATGATTATGATGATGCATCTGCTGATGATAATGATCATGATAATGCTGCTGCTGTGATGATGATGATGATGATGTTAGTGATGATGATGATGATGATGATGATGATGATGATGGTGGTGGTGATAATGATGATGATGATGATGATAGTGATGATGATGAAAATGATGATGATGATGATGGTGGTGGTGATAATGATGATGATGATGATGATAATGATGATGATAATGCTGCTGCTGTGATGATGATGATGATGATGTTAGTGATGATGATGATGATGATGATGATGATGGTGGTGGTGATAATGATGATGATGATGATGATAGTGATGATGATGAAAATGATGATGATAGTAATAATGATGATGATGATATTGATGATGATGATGATGATGATAATATAACTTTATTATAACGAGAGTAAAACTTTATTATTGGGTGTCCAGTAGTATACATAATGTTCCTCCTACATATTAAGTTCAAATGGAAAATGCGTACATTGAAATAAAATTAATCAATTAAAAAATACTTAAAAAATAGAATAGAAAAGCCCCACACACGCCGAAATCCAATGCAAACGAAAGAAAACGTCAGCAATAGGTTTCGCTCATTTGCACTAGACTCGACCTGGTGGCTTGATCCAGTCATTGCCATGGTGATTGCCACAGAAACGTTTATATATAGAATTTGTGCCACGTTACGAAAAGGAATTGATTAACAAGAAAAGTATGGAAAATTCAACTAATGTTTCTTGTTCGAGTTATACTAATTGGTTTCATTACTAGCCTCATTTTTCGAATATAAACTTACACACTTGTATCAGTACTACAGTGTACCACACAGTAATCAAGTTACTTAATATCATTAATCGCATTCAAATTGACTTCTCCCTGTTCAACTGGGACAATATTGTCAAGAGCAAAAGCATTGGAGTGCAATCTTGTTCCTTGACAAGAACTGGCAAATATACATTTTGAAAAAAAGCGTTTGAAATTCTGTCTATAAACTTTAGTAAACATCAAATAGATGAAGAAGTTGTAGGAGCAACTCGAATGAGAAATGAAAACCCCTGAGAAAGATAAATCGTTCTCGGCGGCCCGTGATAAGCTATCAAGGTTGCCAAAAACTGACAGCAAAGTGACCACTGTAAAAGGCAAATAGCTTAGATAAAAAAGGATGACAAGAACGACGGACATTTTGAGGGCATTCTCATTGCCAGAAATATTGGACATTGTCAGCGGTGTTACGCATGAATGAAAATGAAGTGGTTTTCTAGAGGAAAAATATAACTACATGGTTTCCAAGCACATATTTATATTCAACTATGATGTTAGTAAAACAATTCTTGCCAAAAAATAGTTACTTGACAATCAAAAGAACAACTATTATTTTTCTGTTGATAAAACTCACCACAGGAAGCCCATGAAGGACAAGAAACAAGTTTCAAACGTAAATCGTTACTTTAAGCTTCCTTATTGTATCTCAGCAGTCAATAGGAGCTTGTAAAAACAAAATGGCGATATTTAGGGGGTTTTGAAGCTGTTTGGAGCAGTTCTCTATGGTTTCTTTCATTTTTAACTGAAAATTACGAGCTAACAACGCGTCGAATCGCTTAAAATTTAACCTAACTTCAAGCTTCTTGGGAACCAACATTCTGAAGGCATGCTGTCTATTTTGAGCGGTTTTGGATTTATTAAACACTCGTTTGGTGATATCGAGGTGGAGCTCTTTTATTTTTAAATTTTTTCGAGCTCAAATAAGACGATTTTGGGGTCAAGTGTGGCCAGATTTATAGACGATGTATGGAATCTAGAGCTTTCGAAGCCTTTCGAAGGCAAGTAGTCCGGGAACCAATATGTCGCATGATTCAATGATCATTTGACGCTTATTTAGTAGCTTGTAGGGTGGGTTGTCTGTCGCGATGTGGAGCTCAGAGGAAATAAAACCCTATTCGCCGTAAATAGAGGAAGCTCTATATTCCCCATACATTTCCTATAAGACTCGGCGGCTATTTTGTAAGCTGAAACGCATCATTGCGCATGTATGAGGAGGCTCATGTCCCATATTTCTGGCAAAGTGTTTTGACGCTCCCTCACGGATGAAGTGTTTCCTGCTTGTCCTGGTACTGTAGTTCGTCGGAGCTTGAGAGCGATACGTAAATAGAGGAAAGAGATAACAAATAATGGAATTCTAAAATAGATAGCAAATATCACACAGAAATAAATTGTATAAAGTAAAAATGTGATACCAACTCTTTCATAATCCTGAATGCATAATGTTGAATTTCCTTTCTTTATAAGCGTAAAAGTAAAAAAATAAAACGAATAAATGGCCATTGTAAACATCCAGATCCCTGGGATGATGTACTTGAGTTTCCCTCTTCTCAAACCTCCTCTGAGTGGATGAACTACAGCATAGAAGCGATCGAGAGCTATAAACACAAGGCTAAAAATCGAAACGCCCAAGGAAACGTCTGGCAAGTAACGTGCTAGCTTACAAAGAGCAAGTCCAAAGTCACCGTCAATGAGCCAAATATTGTTGTAGAGTCTCCGCCAAGTCTGCCTCTGAGTCTGTAATAATTAATCAAGAGTACAGTGTGCCCGCCGCGAATAGAATACTATGGAGCCCTATGGCGTGTATATGTAGAAATACTGAATAATGCGGTTTTAGGGTAATTGTTACTCTTGGTCCTTTCCATTTAACACCCCATACTTCAAATTAAAACTAAGAAGCTTACACCACTAAAATTGAATGAAACTGGACTTTTTCTTGCTTTTAACAGACCGGCCGGGTTCATTTCTACTTTTTTAATAACTTTAATCTCATATATTTTCGTTGATTTTTCACAGCAAAAAATATTCCAATCACTGAAACTATCTTGAAAGTATAAATGGTAAGAATTTTACTTCCTTTCCGGTTTTAATTTAATTTTTTTTGGGGGGGGGGGGGGGGGGATTTTTTCCTGTGTTTACTTTATATTCCGAAACCTTTTTGGCTTGATCGATACGTCAAATTCTATTTGCAGGTTAAACAGATGATGGTAGGTAGTAGTAACGCTTAAAAGCGTTTGCCCTGAATCATTGATTTAGTTGACTTTTTTTACAGAACAGAACAACAAACGATTGAATCCATCGTGTACACGATAATGGTTTGATAGTAAAATTTGCGAGAGATCAATTAGCAATTATTCGCCGAAGGCTCAGTGATTATCGATGAATATTTACCGAGCGGCGAGTCTTCGAGCTTGTTTTAGTATAAATAAAAAGGTGATTATTTCAAAAAAGAAAAAAAAGGAAACAACATTGAAAGTGAAAATATTTATTTTTTAAAAGCGCGCGATTTTGCTGACAGCCATTTTGTCCGAAAAGGTGATTATCGGCTGATAATCCGAGATAGAAATCCAATCAGAGCGCGCGATTTTGTATAATCACCTTTGTATTTATACTAAATTAATATAAAGCAATAAAATACGAATGTGAAAAATGAAGTTTAGTCAGGGAGCAGGTGACAGTTGCTTATTCAAAAGGCTGATACTATGGGTTTCCCGTCTGTCTACCAAAATAACATATATGTCATTTCTAATGTTGGATTAAGTTTGTTCTTTATTTCTCAACCAATACAATGTTTGACAAAAATGTCTTTGATGTTATATTGTTATATAAAAAAAATCATTTATCAGCAGTTATAACTCTTTACAAGATTTTACTAACAGTTGCATGTTTAGAACTCTATAATTGCTATGCGAAAAATTAACTTTCTTTGGTCCTTTCTCTTATCATTACAGCTAGTTAAATCATAGACTTTGTCGATTGACGAAGACGAGACAAGCCTCTCCTCCCAACTTGTTTATTTTTCCTCTTATTTATTCTTCTGAGTAAATACAGTCGGTAAAGCAGGGGACGGACAGACTACAGGAATATAATTCATGGAGCGACACTTTTAACTGTGATCAGTGTCGGACGTTTGGACCGAAAAGAATATTTTACTACGATTTGGTGCTTACAAATCGTCATATTTTTGTTGGAATTAAAGTTGTGGAAGATAGTTGAAGTACTTGGATTACACATTTCAGTTGGTTATATTCGCAGGGTTTCAATGAGAAATCCGAGGATCGACAATCAAGTTGAAAGCTCCGTGAGAAGCTAACTACTACATAACTACTACAACTTTCTTCATTGCAGCCTCGAACAAATAGATAAAAGGACAAAAGAACACCCAAAACTAAACCCCCTTGTAATCCACAATGTCTTTAAATACAACAGCTGCAGCCATGGCTAATGCGACCTTTTCTGGATTCGAAGACACTTTTCCTAAAAAGATTATTAAGATAATGGTGTACTGCATCCTTCTTGTAGTCTCATTCACTGGTAACCTGCTTATTGTCTGGGCAACAAGTAGAGACATTCGACTGAGAAGTACGAACAATATTCTGATTACCAACATGGCGGTCAGTGATCTTCTCATTCCTTTATTGGCGGTGCCAAGACATATCGCATATATCATCTTCTACGACAATATTTGGCTGATTGACGGTGACTTTGGACTTGCTCTTTGTAAGCTCGCAAATTACCTGCCAGACGTTTCTTTGAGTGTTTCGATTTACAGCTGTGTGTTTATAGCTCTCGATCGCTTCTACGCTGTAGTTCATCCACTCAGAGGAGGTTTGAGCAGAGGAAAACTCAAGTACATCATCCCAGGGATCTGGATGCTTTCAGCGGCCATGTGTTCCATTTATTTTTCTTCTTTTACTCTTGTGAAGACAGGAGACTCGACAAAATGCATTTTTGATTTGACAAAAATCGGTGTTGCAACATTGCTGCACTTAAGGATTTATTATTTTATCTCATTCACACTAAATTTTGGAATCCCATTATCTATCATCTCTTTCCTCTACTTACGTATCGCTCTCAAGCTCCGACGAACTACAGTGCCAGGGCAGGCAGGAAACACTTCATCTGTGAGGGAGCGTCAAAACAAGAATGCCCTCAAAATGTCTGCCGTTATTGTCAGCCTTTTCTGTCTAAGCTTTTTACCTTTTGCAGTGACACTCTTGTTGGCAGTTTTTGGAAACTTAGATAGCTTATCACAGGCTGCCAGGAACGATTTCATTTTCTCAGTGGTTTTTATTGCAGAATCGAGTTGCTGCTACAACTTCTTTATCTATTTGGTGTTCACTAAAGTTTATCGACAGAATTTCAAAAGTTTGTTTTCAAAATGTACCTGTGTCAATCCTTGTTCAGGAAGATTTCGCACCAATTCTTTTGCTCTTGAGAATGTGGCACCAATTGAACAGGGAAAAGTGAACTCGAATGCGATTAATGACCTTAATTAACTGAGTATTACATGAAAATAACTCAGGTTAGTTTTAACGACAAAATTTCAAAAACCTGTTTTCGAAATGTGCCTGTGATAATCCTGAACAAGGAGAAGTAGAAGTGAATGCGATGAATGACCCTAATTAACTGGATTATTGCAAGACACTCACTTAGGTACTGATAAACAGGGCTCAAGCTCAACCAAGGCCGGAGAAGTAAGATTGCTATCTTGAGGCACAACTAATGACATCTCATCTTCGCAAAAATCCTTTGCAAAGAGTTATAAATCAAGGACTCCGTACATAAAACATTGTTGTCAAACGAAAAGAACAGAACTAATGATATGTTATCTTGGTAGCTTAGACTGCAGGCTTGACAACCTAACAATTAGCATTTTGAATAACCTACTGTTACGTTCTCCCCGACTAAACTAAATTTTTCACAATGGTGTATTTCATCAGTTGCTTTTTATCGATCTGATCTCACGCAAAAACTATCGAAGCATTAGCGTGTTCTTGATTCAATCCTTGTTTTTACTCCGTAAGATAAAACCAAAAGTCAAAATTAGTAATTGAAGACGAACAGAAACATGACGTATAGATGACATGTTGACATACCGATCCAGCCGAAAAGGTTTCGAAATACGTGAACCGCTACAGAAAAAGAGGTTAAAAAAGCATTGATTATTTTCTAAATGGGAAATTTGATATAACCATTACAGCGGTAGCTTTCCAATCACACGTGTAAAATCGTAGAATTTCCGTCGTAACATAATATGGTTTTGGTGGACGTCAGCCTAAGTGCCTTCTATGACATTGTCAGAAAGCACATTTTTTAAGCGCACGTGTCTATAAAATGTCATGCTCCTTTCCGTAGTCTTCCCGGCACAATCCCTTATGATCCCAGCGCGAGCTCGAGGTCAGGGTAAAATTTGCATATTTTTTATAGATTTTTATGCAAATTTTACCCTGACCTCGAGCTTGTGCTGGGATCATAAGGGATTGTGGGAACCCTACGGAAAGGAGCATTGAAAAAAGCAAATTGTACGATTTCGTGTTTGCTATTGGAACGCGCTGTAAACATAAGTTTGTTCAATTTTTCGAGCAAGACTATAGGGCTGTTAAGTGTGATGTCAATTGAATGAAAAGAACGTCTTCCGTGTCGGAAAGCAGTTTTATAAAGATTTTTTTTTCAAAGTTCTAATCATTTTAGTTATAATGAAATTATATATGATTGTACCTTCTATGAAGAGTTTTCTACGGAAATCAAAAACTACTAACCAAGTTTTCCTGGTCTTCAACTATCAAACGACATTAATCAATGTTGGAATAAAGGAACTAGAAAAAAGATCTAAGTACAAAGACAGAAATTGAAATCTCTAGAATGTGGGGAATTGAGAATGATTTAAGTACTATTTAATAAACGAGCTTCGCCCTCGGGATTTTATACCTGATAAAACACGTGCTGCGAGTTTATTGAATAGCTTAAGAAACTCATTAATATTCAACGACCATTTTGTCCAATATCGATGAAATTATCATGTATTGATGCGAGAAAACAAAAGAAAAAGGCGGTTTGTTTGCATTTGGGAATTGACCTACAGTAATAATAGATGAATAAAATTAGAAATTCAAATGTGCAGACCTTTTTCAGTATTTCATTTGCATGTGAAGTCTTTCGGGACCTCCAAAGCGGCAGTTTAGGCCACCAAAGTCTAAAGAAGAAGAAAAAAAACACATTGGAAGAGTGCATCCCAAAGTCCACACGTTCCTCTACGAAGTGGGCTTTTAAAGTTTTTTCCGAATGGCAAATTGGTAGAGCCAACAAAGATTCTTCCAAAGAGCAGCGTTCGTTTGAAATTGACATTGGAATAGTACAATAAATGAAAGCTGTTCCAACGTTCTAGAAGATCTTGACTCGTTAGATTTCGAAGTCGCAGATGAATTGTTAAGTAACATGGTTTTAAGGTTAAGGTAACATGGTTTCTAAGGACATGAAGCATTATATAATGACACATGTGCCATTATATAATGCTTCATGTTCATTTGCATTCCATTGTTCTTCTATTCTACCCCATTATTCCCCTGGCCCGAATTCAAATCCCTCCCCGGGCTTTAAATTTGAAAAGTACTTTATGCGGTATAAAATGTTTTCCTCGTGACCAAAAGTGAGCATCGAATTGGACAAAATGGTCGTTGAATATTAATGAGTTTTTTATCATCATTTGTTACCCTAATAAAAAAAAATAATAATAAGTATTTAAAAACCCTGATAATAATAATATAATAATATCAGCCAGAGAACAGTTTGTGCAGTACGTTTTTGCAAATTATTTTAAAATATGAACATAGCTTTTGGATGAAGTTCAAATTTGTGAAATCTAACCTTGTTCACGTGGATTTTCTAAAATAAAAAAGATAGGTCACTGTAGCGTTGTTGGGTCTAGGTAGTTTAGTATTAAGCAAGCAATAAACAAGCAAGACAAGACACAATCTGCTCTGACCACATGTGTGTGATCTCCACAACATCCGGGGCCTTACAATATTATGCATTACGTCACAGTCAGCGTGTTCGTTATCACAAAACACCTTGCTAAAGTACAAAATGTGGCCTTATAACATACAATGACCGAGGTAGGGCGAGTTTCAAGATAAATCATGTTCCTACATAAATCTACTAAATCGTACCATTGCGATGTTATATCGGACTTTGGACTTTGGATACTTCCCGCCATCTTACGTTATGCGCAGTAGAGATTTGCAGGCAAAAACTACGGAATTACTTTAATATCCTAAAC
The DNA here is from genome assembly GCA_023349425.1 of Anthopleura sola. Lineage (NCBI taxonomy): Eukaryota > Metazoa > Cnidaria > Anthozoa > Actiniaria > Actiniidae > Anthopleura > Anthopleura sola. Next base: position 9,613,631 of record JALHLI010000010.1, on the reverse strand, counting down.
TTCAAAAAAACGAGATTGGGCTCCCTGTGAATGTCATCCCTGGATCTCCACTTGATCAATATCTAATATATAGATTTAGGCACTGCCTAAAAGCGGAGCTCCCATGAATAGTATATTTAGTGCTAAAAACGTGACAATTGTGTAACGCGGCATAACGCTGGTTATAGCGTTACCACTTCGTTTGATTTTACCAGAATTCAGGAGGAAAAACTAAAAGAAAAAACATTATTTTAGGCCTTCAAAAGCATTAGAAAACTTTTCAATTCGAAGAATAATAATTATAGATTGTAGAACACATGAATACATGTATAGAACGAAGGATTTTATTCAGCAAATCTTAGTAATCATAGTTGTAAGTTTTTTAGGTGGAAAGTGAACTACACTGAAAATTGTCGAAAAATATTACTGATAAGTTTAAGCTTACATTCACTTGAACTTCACATGTAAAAAGAGACATATTCATTAATGCAAGATAATAATCTTTGTTAGTAAGTTGGTCTTTGAAAAGTCTTTTTTTTTCAGATTTATTCTTAACTTTATTATCGAGCGAAATATCTTACAAAAACATAAGCTTATCCATAAAAAGAAAAACAAGCTCATCATTTTTGCGATTGTGTAATAGTAATAGCTGGAAAAGCCCGATAAATAGCAAATATTTGGTGTAATATGTATACCTTTTTCATATTTCATTCAACATTAAAATAAATTATCTATAAAAATGTCAAAATATTCATATGATTATGAAACTGGAATCTTGTTTTGACTTCGCGTGAGGTTCGCTGGCCGTCAAATATATTTTTTCAAAGAACCAAGTCTTTTTACTAAGTCTTAGCCTTTTTTCTTGAAATGGGATCAAAAACAAAAAATCAAGGCTTCGAATATCGCTTTTTTGGTTCACAAGTAATGAAGAAAAAGATGATAAAAATCTAGAATGCAGTAAAAACGACAAACTATCCAAGTTTTTCTGACAATGTTTGCCGAACCAACGTCCTTGGCTTGTCTGAGAGTTTCTCCAGCTAGTTTACACTTTTCTTGTCGATTTTTTACGAAATATCAGTTAAAATTAATGAATTTACCTTCTATGAAGTATTTTCTACGGAACTGTAATATCATTGTTGCAGTATAATCAGGTTTTCTGATCTACAGGACACTTTTTCTCTCACTAAAGTTTCAGTCACGAAACTTCATCGTAAGATTAAGAATCTTCCCTCGCTTTCCCTCGCTAAATCTTCTTTAACAAGTCGCTAAAGTCGAAAAATTGTTTTTGTTCACTTTAAGATAGACATGACTTCGATTAAACGTATTTTTCGCATTGCAAAAATAAGAAAAAATACTTCTTGATCCATCTTTGACTACATTATTGCAATTTTTCTGTGCATTTGTGAGTAAGCAAAGCGCGCGGGAACCCTGTGCAAAGTGGTACATGGACGGACGTATGTATGTATGTATGTATGTATGTATGTATGTATGTATGTATGTATGTATGTATGTATGTATGTATGTATGTATGTATGTATGTATGTATGTATGTATGTATGTATGTATGTATGTATGTATGTATGTATGTATGTATGTACGTATGTATGTATGTACGTATGTATGTATTTATGTATGGACGAATCAAGCCATGAAAAATCAACTCGATGGGTTACCATTTTTTCTTAAGTATGGTGCTCCGCTACAATTTCCTGAACGCCGATTGATCGTAGTTCATTATCGCAGTGCTAACCCCTGTGCTATTATCGTTAGTTAAAAAGTTCCAGGAATCAGTATTTTTAAAAACGCGCCGCTTTCTGATTGGCCAGAATACTGAGTAAGATATCAGCGTATAACTCTGGTTGTTGCTCTTATGAAAACTCTTACGAAAAATTTGAAATCCATTCTGAAAATTCGAGAAAAGATG
>JALHLI010000010.1:8808798-9011628 GCA_023349425.1 Anthopleura sola | reverse complement strand
ATAGCACACACATTTATACACAACAGAAATTACCAAATGGGCTCGTATTTTAGAGGTGTCCGCTTGATAGAGGTATAGTGGTTCGTCGTACAGTAAATATAAGTATAAAATTTTGGGGCAGGTACTGGTTTCCTCTTAATGAAGGGTGTTCATTTCACACGATGAGGGAGCTGTTTTTTTAACGCACAATTCCACACAGGCCTCGTACGCAGTTCTAGAAACTTACCCTAATTCCGACTTCTCCCTTTTCTCCATTGTCGCCTCTTGGTCCAGCCGCACCCTATGGAAACAATAAGAACCATTTTACGTTAGCTTCATTTTCAGGAGAGATGAATAAGGCGAGGAGATTGAGTCACAGTCTTCTCGTCCGAACCTTAAGCTGGAGTCTCAGAGAATTGCCAATAACATAACTTTGGGAAAATGTTGTCTAAATTATTTAAATTAAACGGGCATACCGATGATTCAGGCCCGTAGCGTGCTTTTAGAGCGGGGAGAGGGGGGGGGGGGGGGGGGGGGGGTTTGCGTTCGTGAATAATTGGCTCCTGTTATGAACAAATCTATATTTCACAGGGGGGCGGGGGGCGGTTCGTCGCACTCCCGCACCCCCCAGCCTACGGGCCTGTGTTGGTCGGGAGTTGAAGAGAATGACGCAAAACATGTTCTAGCCAATCATCTGATCCAAATCTTGTCTAGGAATTTGGATATGTTATTTACCCGTGGTCCTTTGTGGCCTGGAAGACCAGGAATACCATCAAGACCTCGATCACCCTAAACAACAAAAATATGATAATTATTAATTATTATTATGAAATAAACTTTTAACTAGCAGTAAACACAATAATATCATACTTTGTTATTCTTTGGAAGTCGAGCTTCAAATGGATACGAAAAATTTAATAGAATAATAATAATGATATAATTATAATTAGTATGATTTCAAACTTGAATATAGAGTCTCGCACGCTGTGATTGGCCGAGTGACCAGTGATTATGAGACGATATTCACTCCTCGAGCGTTGATTATGGGATTTTCCAAAGTTTGTGAAAGTAATACTAAAACGTTTTTTTTATTATCCTGAATGTAAAAAATGTGCTACTATAAAAATGTGCAAATACGAGTTGAAATGAATAATGCTTCTAAATCGAGTGGTTTTTTACCTTAGGTCCAGGTGCTCCAGCTGCTCCTCTCAGTCCATCATTTCCGGGAGGACCCTACGAAAACATACAATATACCTTGTTAATGGTGCAGATATAATTTATTATTTTTTATTTATTTATTTATTTATAATGATATTTTAACAGGATGCTCCTTCACTTTTATGATTTTCAAGAAGGTCCTGTAAAACTATCAAAATCAAAATGGAGTTAAAAAAAGTAGAAGGCAAATTATCGAAACAAAATGAGAAAAAATTACAATTATGCAAAAATGTAAAAATTCAAATAGCATACTTTAAAGAGTTCATTCACAAAAAATAGACTTAAATTGAGAATTTTTTGAAGATTGTTTAACAACGTCACTTAGATTGTTCCATTCTTGAATGGTATAGCCTGTATATATGTATATATATCTTGATAGGATAGTGTTTGCTTCCTGCAATTTGTTTTAAAATTTAATATAATATATAGACCCCTTTTAAAGTGACGTCATTGCAGCTAAATTTAGAGGACAAAACAAAAGCATTTCATATGGAATGTGTTCATCTACTAGAAAAATGAGTATATTTACCCTTTTTCCGGGAATTCCTCTTGGTCCACGCATTCCAACTGTTCCTGCTGGGCCCTGAAATAACAATAATACAAGACTGTTAGTGCTATTGGCCTTGTAACTAATAAAACAAATATGGTAATAATAAACATTTATTGGATGAGGTTGAGCATGATATCGTAAATTATCAAGACCAAGGCCGTGTTATCTGCCGCAGCCGTAGGTCTTGATATTTACGATATCATGCGAAAACCGAATTCAATAATTGTTTTATTATACATTTTGTAAACTAAGAATAAAGATTTAATTCTGCTTTCGAAAAAATAGCAAACGTCTTTCCATTTCCATTGTGACCTTGAGTGAACTCAACATGATAAATGTATTATCTGTAGGTAAAACCTACATTTATCATGTCGAGTTCAATGCACGATATCAGGGATTGGCTGAGGGCTCTTGGCCAATCAGAAGCGAGATAGTGAGTAAAATGTATAATAATTAATAATATTTTATAATCAATAGGAGAATACTGACCACTTCACCTGGATCTCCCATGGTTCCCTTCTCTCCTGGAGGACCAGGATTTCCCTGGGAAAACAATTGCATTTGAAAATTAGATGGAATATCTTACAGACCCCTTTCACGTGACGTTAAAGCAGCTCAATTTGGCGGACAAAACAAAAGAATTTCAATATCCTGGGAATTTGAACCTATTGCTTTGTCCTCCAAGTTGAGCTGCATTCTGACGTGTTGCTAGGGGTCTATTGAGTTAAAGTTCATATTGGACGTGTTTTGTGAGGAGAAAGATATAATGATGGTATGGAGAAATTAGGATGTCGCCCGGAGGGGAGAAGATCAGTTTGGAGAACAAAAACAACTTGGAGAAGGATAGTGGAAATGGGGAGGACGAAAACTGGGTGAATGAATTGGGATTGTGTAAAAACTGCGGCGAAGAATAGATTGGGAAGGACTTATGTGACTCGTGGTGCTGAAAAAAGAAGAAGAAGAAGAGGTTGCTGTGCTGATGTGATTAAAAGTTGACTAACCGGGGTTCCTCTCTGACCACGAGGTCCTCGAGGCCCTTGGTCACCAGGCTGCAGAAGAAAAAAAAAACATATTATCACAAAAATGAAAACGACTAGCGGAGGGAAGAGAAGTGGAAGGGATTGGGGAGAGAAGTGGAAGGGAATGAGAAGAGAAAAGGAAGGGAATGGGTAGAGAACTGGAAGGGAATGGGTAGAGAACTGGAAGGGAAGAGAGGAGGTATGGGAATTTTCAAGATCGATAGTGTAATACTCACCACAGCAGGTGGGATGACGATTGGTGCTCCTCCAGCACTAGTGCCAGGCCCTTTCGTATCGGAAACTTGAATTCGTCGCCAATTCTATAAAACGAAACAGAAAAACAGAGGAAGAAATATGAAAATAAGCCTAGTTTTAACAATTATGTAACAACATGGATAGATGACTGCGATAGGTTGTGTTCATTCCTTTACATGAAAATAAGGACAAAAAGTTTGCTCGCCATGTTGAATTGCCATAGCAACAGTGCCAAAGTCATCCAACATGGCGGCTATGACGTCATATGTAATACAGGGTGATGTAAATGATGGTATACATACCACTTTGATTCCTGGTCCAGAAGGTCCAGCAGGTCCTCTTTTACCAGGAGGTCCAGGTATTCCACTAGGACCCTGTAAGAATGAGTTTTCAGAGTCGTTGGCAATTTTTTATTTAGAACGTGTTTTTGTGGTCGTTTCGTTGTTGGTAGGTATTTTGTAACTTGTAGTTTGATATGGTTGTTTGCTTGGGATATGAATGGTAGGTTGATAGGGGAATTGCTGTTAATTGTTTGTAAGTTGAATAAGAATCTCGTATTCACTACGTTTATGATAATTGTATTTTGAAACATAATAAAAAAATCATCATAAACTTAAAAAACAAAATTATCATGAACGTGAAAATAAATAAATAAATAAAATAAAATGATATAAAATAAGAATGAAATGAAGTGAAATAAAAATTAAATTAAAATAAAATAAAATAAAATAAAATAAAATAAAATAAAATAAAATAAAATAAAATAAAATAAAATAAAATAAAATAAAATAAAATAAAATAAAATAAAATAAAATAAAATAAAATAAAATAAAAATATAGTTATCATAAACGTGAAAAAAATAAATAAAAGTATACTTATCAAATACGTACTGGATACGAAATCCTTATTCAAATGCATTCTGCGTACAAGAATACACTTGTTGCTGCAGGTGGTTGAAGATTCAAGGTTTGTTAGATGGTCGGTTAGCTTTTAGGAAGGTAAGTTGGTTTGTAGCTTGTTAGTGATTTGGAGTTTTACAAAGGGATGGGTAGGATTTACATGGTTGGTTGAGAAGTGCATTGCTTTTAATTGGTTTATTGTAAACTTTTGTTGGTGGACTGAGGTTTAGAGAAAGTTTAGCGTTCAGTTGGTACTTGATAAAGAAGGTATTTCAAGGGCACAACCACAGGGAGCCCATGTGTTAAATTATATTGACCCAAATCCACACATAGGTTACCATAGGGAAATCATATAGGAAAACCAAGGCGCGCGCGAAAAAAAATGTTCTAGTGCATTTTTTACGGATTTTTTTTTGCTCGTTCGTATTATAGAGGATATTATCTTGACCTGGAATTAAAAAAATTAATTAAACGCGATTTTTTCCCGATTTTATTCTACTTTTTACTTTTATCTAAATTGGGCTCCCTGTGGCACAACATACCGTTGATCCTCTGTCTCCTTTAGGTCCTGAAAACCCCTTAGGTCCTGGTGGACCTGCATCTCCCTACAATAAGACATATATAACAATCAGTAACACAGTGCAATAAAGTTTTAAAAAGCCTCTGTTCCCGCCAATTTTCTTTCGAGAAAACTTGTCAAGATGATAAAACAGCTATTTCAAAAAAAGTTGGTGAGGGGTTTTGTTGGCTCTTTCTTATAGCTGGGTTTCAATCAGCTGATAAAAGTTTTTGAATCTCATTATCTGCTCCAAATGGTGGTCAAACACTGACCACCATGTGCTGTCAACCAGAAAGAATTCTATTGAAAACTTGTGATTCAACTGATGAACATTCCGCACGAGACAGGAAATGACGTCAAGTGAAACCCAGCAATTGTAGGCTGCTTGTTGCATGTTGCTTACCAAGCTTGAATTGTAGTATGAGGGGTGTGGAATTCGAGCAGCGAAAGGTCACAACAATATTTTATTTCCCCAAAACTTTGTTTGCAGGTTTTTCCAGCATATTTTCTTCTGTCCTGACGTTATTCAAATATGAATATAATACATTTCAAGCTTGGTAAGCGACATGCAGCATGTAACAAGCAACATGCAACAAAACCTTCACCAACCTTTTCTTAAGTAGCTGTATTCAAGTTTTGATATCTTCAAAAAGGCGAGGATACAACATTACGTGCGATATTGCCGGCAATAGATGTTGCGAGCCATGTCAAATATGCAATTTGTTGCACGCAATAAGTTGCTGAAGTAGAAAACGAATCTACTTCAACAGCACTGCCTGCAATATTACGCGCAATGTTGCACCGAGTGTCTGTGTGCATTTATTTTTTATTTATGTTTAACCAGCGTTTAAATCTCTGGAAAAAGCATTCCTATAAAGTTTTCTAATTACTCTCTGTCAACGTAGTCATCCACCTTAAAAACACAGTTGACATGGATGATCTAACATATTCTTTTCGACTTACTTGAGGTCCTGGAGGTCCTGGTCTTCCCGGTGTTCCTGGAATCTATGAAGAAACATTGACTCAATTATAAAAGTTTTATGAACATTAAGTCAGTGTATAATGTGTTCTATAATACGATCGTTCTTCTTAATGAAGATAACTTTATCGGGGATAAAGGCCCATACAAGTGACATGTGTGGTCGCTCCAAATGGACCAAAGGCTTATGAATTACCTTAGAATCACGGTTATAAGCGTTGGGCTTATGCAACCTCGTAAGGGTTTTTGGGCGGGATTTCAATTGAACAACATTATGTTCATACAACAATAGCTGTAAAAAATAGCGTTGAAATACCAAGGTGCTGAAGGGGTCTGTTGGCAAGGGGACGTTAAATAGAGGTTTCACTGCTGTTTCTGTAGACACCTTGCAAGTGACGTCAAACGAGAGCTCATTTGGAAGACAAAACAAAAGAATTTCAATCTCTTGAGAACAGACCTCATCGGCTTGGGGTAATGTTGTCCCATTTCAGACCACGTGTCATTCTCTTGAGAATAAGATTCTTTGTTTGAGTTGTATCTATATTCATGTGTCTTCTCATGCGCAACCGTTAAACAATGAAATGATACTCTGGGGAATGACACGTGGTCTGAAATGGGACAACATTACACCCAAGCCGATGAGGTCTAATGGAAACCTATTGTTTTGTCCTCCAAATTGAGTCGCATTCCGACGTGCTGCAACGTGTCTATACTGTTTTTCTTCCAGATAATACTTACATATTTAACGTTGCCAATGACAACGGTGCCTGGAGTGTCAGTCGTTGGAAATCCTGCCTGTCTTGTTTTTCTCACTACAAACTTTGGAATCGGGCGATCGCAATCGGGAACGAATTGTTCGCAGTAGATCCCCATGCGTGTAGAGTCTGGTACAATCCGTAAATCATACACCGAACCCTTAAGATAAATGATGGCAGTAGTTGAGATAGTTGAAATAAAGGGACCGCGGAGACGGGGGAGGGGTTTTCCCCTTTCCCATACTAGTCTCTTATATTTTTCAATCTTAGCACCCCCCTTTTTCCCATACCAGTCTCATATATCCTTTACCAACCAACAGTTACTTATTCCCAACAATTTTAAAATGGGAAAACATTACACCACAAGTAAAATCATATACTTGCCCTAAAATTGGTACCATCGCCCAACTGGCTCCCGAGCACTGTCTCACCAGACGTATTGATGTGTAGCGGGAAATCACTTGGTTTATCAATGTACGATTCAACGCCAACCTCAGTCTCGCAATCAGCCACCATGATAATCATCTTCTCCCCGATGCTCAGCGCTACTCGATGCCATTCGTTGTCTGCAAGGCTTGCAGAGAAGGACACACTCTTGGTCTCCCCACTTTTCGTTGTGTACACTAAACCAACGGGATTGATAGTGAAAGCTAGGGATATCTGCCCTTCACTGTTAAAAATAGAAAACAAACTTCCACTGCTGTCCAGTGCGGCTTTTATGGTCGCCATCAATACGAAGGTTTTGGGGAAACGTCGTGGGAATAAGAAGCGGGTGGGAACGCTCATGGCTTGGGAAGATGTTTCCATTCTGTAGGCGATGTCCGATTCATATCCGTCGCCTGATCTTCGAGGCCTGGAATGACAGGGTCCGGTTGCCTTTGTCGTGTTGCCCGGCAGGGTTCTCAGGTCAAACACTTCTACGAGATTAGCACTTCTGACTGCAAGACGTAAAAAAGGCATCAAAAAGATTTTGTTTGTTTTTAAAATAGGTAGATTAAGATGGCTGCTGTCTCTATGACGACAGTCTTTGTTATGACAAACTTTGAAACCGGGTATCCGATGATTTTTGTTGCGACGCCATGAGGGTTTATTAACTAATGACCCTAAGAGGCGCTGTCTTTTGTGATCCCCCTTACTTGTGGTTGCTACTCCTTGATCTTTGTGTGACCCCCCTGATACCTGCCATTGTATACCTTATCCCCCCCGGCCGCTCAAGTTGTCAAAAAAAGATATGCACCCCCCCCCCCCCCCCAAATCCTTTGGAGCCTCCCTTATGGTATTCTCGAGCTATATCAATACTTTAACGTGTTTTTAAGGAATATAATTGTTCTTGTTGTTTACGTTTGTTTCTTCCACTATTTTTTAATATTATACCGAGCTTTCGCACTTCTAGTGCATCATCAGGGCGAAAAGTATGTCTACAATGATTCAAATTATCTAAAGACTATAAGCGCGCGCAAACGTAAACAGTATGGTTATTCCCACTTACAGTAACATTTTAGACATAATTTTTCTTGTTTCAACAATCGAAACGATTTTCAAAACCAAATACGATACTGTAAAAACTTCATCGAACCAAAGTAAAGTTAGAATTAGCTAAGGAAAACTAGGGAAAACAAATAAAAAAGCGTGTAAAGCAACAACCGAGAAAAAAGGTTTTGTAATTACATGAAGATTTTGCCACACTTGAATTTCGTGAATTTCGCGATTTCGAAAAAGATGCTGATTTTCCTCAAAATCGCGAAATTAAGTGTCGCGAAAAATGTGACCTCCGAAAACGGCGCGAAATTAACGGTTTCACGAAACATTTCATGTAATAAGGTATATGGAGTACAATTCATAAGAAATACCAAAGAAATCTGGAGTTAAAAAAGTTTGGTTTCGAGTATATGTTCGAAGGTCAGTTGATTACTTGGTTGATGAATATATCCTTTTTCTGAAGTGCAATGTTGATGCCGAACAACTCCTGTTCTAACACATTGTCAATCACACCAGATGTCTGTCATTATCATCAATTTAGGTTCTTTATAGCCTTGAAATGAGATACTTATATCTTATCTTTTTGTGCTCTTGGGATTAGTTTCCTGATATAATATAAACACCTTATTAATTTGAATCTCATCAGATGTATGGCAAGAATGTTTTCCAAGGTTTTTGCGAGTGCATACATTCTTGTATTTAATTTCCCCCGCAGTCATTCACTCATTTCTCTAACATTTCATTTCATTTTGCTGAGATTCTTAGCATTTTATTCTTTAGTAAATGGATTTTTAATTGATTAAAATTTTGTCCCATTTTCTTTTCCTTTCAGTTTCCAGTTTTTTATTCAGTACTGACTCCTATTAATTAGGGGGGCATTTCTCAATCCCATCTCCAAGCCTTAATCCTGGCAAAATACAATTCATAGAATTTTGGAGAAATCTTTCAATTGTCAATATATTTCACATTTTCATTCCCAGTCCTATTGCATCAACTCAATCCCATCTTTTCAGCCTCAACTTAGCAAATTCCAATCCCGTTTCTAAACCACGTACTGACGTGAACTATACTCAATCGAAATAAAATATTTATTCTTGGGAACCAAATAACTTGAAAATGTATTAATATATTTGACCTCCAGCGATTTTTCTTGATTATTCTATGTAAATATAATTACATAACGATCAAACATTTTCAAGACAGCAGGACATTGAGTATGTTTTCGAGTTGATCAATATGTGTTATATTTTTTGTCATATAATTGAGAAGGGTGTTGGAATAATCTAGTCAAAATAATCAGATATCTCAGTAAAAAAGTCCATATTGTATTTATTTGAATATCTTATTCAATGATAAGCTAAATTCTATCTTATCTAATGTGTTGATAATTTTGCAAGTCTGAGCAAGAAGAACCTGTCGTTTCGTATACTTTTTTTAATGATATGAATAGCGAAAAAATCCAAAGAAGAACCTAAAAAATATCTGTATTTAAAAAAAAAATCTTATGTTAAACAAATAAGGAGAAAATAAATAAGCTTTCAATTTGTAGAAAAAAAACCCTTCACATTTATCGCAAGGTTGACCTAGAATGTGCAAATTGTTTCTGCGATATCATCGGTTTGCTCTACTCACAACTTCAACTTTTGATCAACTTGCAAAACATGGGCACGTTTTTAAATTCAGAGGAAAAAACTCCGAATTTTCTGCGAATGCAACCCATATCACTATAATAAATAAAGAATTTCAAATGGGTGTTTTTTCCAATAATATTATGAAATTTGTGCAAAGGTTAATAAGATCCAAAAGGTATAATAAACGACTCACGTCTTGCGCTTTTTTATTGCTACCGTTAGCAAAATTATTTCTTTCAACGTTCCTCTATACAACTCAAGTTATGGCAATATGTGATTATTATAAAAGGACACATTATCATGTTGTTGTACACACTAAAAGCATGAAAAAGCTCAAAAAGCCATTCATGTGTTATTATTTTTATGCAAAAAAAGTAAATCGAAAACTCGCTACTCTGATATACCAAAGTAAATTTTCTAGTACTGCACATTTGGTATTTTTTCCGGCTAAGAAAGACTTTCTTTTAAAAATAATCTGTCGAGGAAATAGGTAAGAACACAAAATTTATTTTATTAAATGTTTGCTATATCTTTCGGGTGAAAAGAGTTTTGACAGTAGGCAAAACGAGTAAAGGCAGGTTGTGGAAAGAAACTTGTAAAGCAGATGGTTTTGGAATATTTTGTTCTTTGAGTTTTCTTACAAATATACTTCAAAATTTCACGTCACGTCTTGTGTTTTTTTGCGTTTTTATTGCTCGCGATAGCAAAATTATTTTTCTGTTTTACCATCGTTTTTATGTGATTACTATATAAGATTATCCTGTTGTTGTATAGCATAAAAAGCCTAAAAAGCCGTCAAGAAGCCATTCATGTGCTAGTATTTCTATGCAAAAAATTGGAGAATTTTTTTAAAGAAATTCAAAGACATTAATAAAAGCTAGAAGAATTATATTTAATTAACATTTACAGCGTTTATGAATTGTCACGCTCATCCGATATTAATATGTGCTAAAAGGATGAAGATTAGAACCATCGACCAACTGAAGACTAAACACACAAAAATGATGTTTTTTTTCATTCATAAAACAATTAGTTCCCAACCTAAGATCATTTTTGCAAGATGTTGCTGAAATTCCAGTTAAAAGAGTCAAAAAATGAGGGTTCTATATTGAAAGTTTTATGTTAGGCCCTTCATGAAATCCAAAGAATGTCGAAGTCTCATTTTGGTCACTGAACAATACAGTCTGTCGCGATGTCGGGCGATAGTTTCTAACAATGATTGACTGTTTGCCTGGGGTGTTGCATTTCATGGACAAAGCACATTTTTGTTACAAGTTATTGAAGGTCCAACTACAAAGGTCAAGTGCTGTGGTAACACAACGCACTTCACTTTAGACGAAACAGACCAACCCTCGCCCTTTAAAAACGTTATAAAGACAAAACTATCTTATTGTTTGTGTACCCAAAGAATATTAACTCAAGGACTAATGTTTAGAATGAAGCTTTTGTTGTCAATGAAAATGTTTTCTAGAGTTCTTGAGCGACATGAATTAATCCTAAATGGAAACTTGGAAAGTTGAATATTTACCAAAGGTCAGACATCTAGGCCGGGTCGCGTGTACAACGCTACACCAAACCAGTTGTTATATCAAATATCCGTGAAAAGACTCTATACAAAACAGTATTCATCAACTCGACCATTAGCAAATGCAACGGGCCCAAACTTATGCAAATATATTTTACTCCGTACTTAGAAAACCTGTAAATACGTTTGTTTTATTGTCATAATAATTCAATATTTTTGCGTGCTGATTGTAATTGAACAAACGCGAAAAACACGCTAAATCAAGACGGTATTTCTGGGTTTTTGTATCGCTTTTTAGAACAATAAATAGAGCTCAAAGGAGCAGACTTAGACAAGAAAAATCGACAAAAGAGGACTTTGAGATTGGTAGTTTGAATGGTCTTTTTTGCTCTTGAATTCCACAGCCTGCAGCAGTCGGACAGTGCAGGGTGGTTTACCGAAGACAGCATTGTGTGTTTAGCAAAGTACGGATAAGTGATTTATGTATGAAGAATAAACATAATTTGAAAAGAAAACTTCATTCTTCTATGTCATGCAGGATAGACAATTCAACGAGCAAATTATTCACTAAGTTTAGATATCTATTGCTGTCCGAGAAAGCACACTTTAAGCACATTTATGTCGAGATATTTAGCAACTAGTCAGACAAAACCAAGGCCCAAGGAGGTATTTCACTGCTTTAGATGAAAGCAAGATAGTATACAGAAGCAGTGGATTGCCTCCTTGTCTCATTGGGTAAAGAAGCTAAATATTATGGCAGTTTTAACAGACAAATAAGAGAAAAATACCTATTCGTCTGGCCGCGGACACGTCCTGGGACGAAATACCATGGACTGAAGAAAGCAGGGCCAATACCAAAGACCCAACGATACAAAGCGTCCTAAAGATGAAATCAAAGCGATAATTATTTGCCATCCTTGGTGCAAATTATTTCGAAGAGTATAGGTACTTACCATGCAGCCATTTTTGGCTTTAATTTCGGCCCAGCTACGAACCGCAATACAGTGCTGCAATTTTATCCCGTCTTCGCGAGCCGCCTCAACACAGGCTCTCAGTGTATGAAATGTTCGATTATTGGGAGAAAATGCGACGTGGCCGTGATTGGTGGACTGGACCTCAGTGTAATAATATATCTCTCGACAGTTAGAGGTCATTGAACCCATACACAGGATATGTATCAGAGGATCCATTCACGACTAGGACTTAGGACAGTCTAACAGTTTTACTGAGAGTGTACGATTTATGGATCATAATGCCTATGGCTACGTCGCTGAATGACTACCGCCATTTTACTTTTTGCTACGCTGTTTACTTGTAATTTTGCCAAGGATTTTTCAATTCAGTCTCAGTGTAAAACGTACTTAATACTACAGACTGTTACCGCGAGCAAAGCTCTTGCAGTCGCATTGTGAGTCGTTTTAAGATATCTATGAAGACTCGTTTGCATCGATAATTAATTGATTATTGAGTTTACTTTTGTTTGCTTGCTTGTTTGATTTTATGAGTAAATTGAGAGAAGTCTAAATAAACAAGTTGTGTAAACACAAAATTAATAATTTTCCAATTATAACTGATGAAAATGCTGATAATTCAAGTTGGGAAGCGACACTCTTCGAAGTATTTCGACCCAGAATTAGAAATACCTTATGGCCAATAATGTATGTCAAAGGCCATTTGAATGAAAGATTTGTGAGAGAGATTGATATATTTGTGCAACTGGCAATCATATAAGATTGTTATTAATCATGATATCATAGAAAATAAAAATAAAAAAATCTTTGAAAATATTTTCAGGAACCGCTCAATATTCATTGGAGAGAACTATTGGGGTGGGGTCAAAAATCAGGGAACGCGAAATTCCCCCCTGATTTATTATGGGGCATAACTAGTTAGCATCAGATTTGTTTTAGCATCAGATTGTTCCCAAAAATTATACTGAGCTTTATTCATTTATTTATCTATTTATTTACCAATATTTAGCCAGGAGTTGCCCCTTCAGCATTGCTGATATCAATGGGGGTCCTGGTAAGTTAGCGAAATGAATGAGCAGAAAAATAATAATCTATAAAAAAACGAAAAATGATAGAAATTGTACTCTATTTTAGAAGAAAAGCTCCCATCCCCTTTAATTAGACTGATTTTTCAATGAGTATAATGAAAAAGTTAGGAATGACAGTCGTTTGTACTTACTTTAGCTACTGGGTCCACTAGGGGACCATCCCAACTTCGAATTCCAACAAACTGCAAACACATGCATTTCTTAATTGAAAGTGCAATAAATTCTGTCTGGAAGAAATTATATGGGAGAGAAAGAGACACAGTAATGCATGCCTCCAGTCAGCCAGTAGGTGGGACATTTATTGTGGTTTAACACATGCTCACGTGTGTAATAATTAGCTGTGATGAGAAACTGCTTGTATTCTTGATCATCCAACCAGCCCTAAGGCATCATGTTGGTTTTAAGTCATACAGGTTTTTGCCGGTTTGCACGAACCTTCTTTTAAGAAGGCGGATAAAAAATTGAAGAAAATGAACACTGGATGTCAAAAGGATTTTCTCCCGAGGGCAAATAAACCAAATTGCTTTATGTCGACAAAGACACACACAGGAGGATGAGGCCAGAAGATGGGAGATAGTAATTTGAACAAAGGGGAGGGTCGAGTATTTTTGGCTCCTTTTTTGGCATATCAGCCAATATACCGTCAATACTCAATCATAGATTTTACAGCTATTAAAAAATTGCATGGAAGGTCATTTCAAAAGAATTCTCGCTCGGCTACTTGCATGAGAACTGTGCATGATCGAGACTACCAGGTGAGCGAAAAAATAATCGCACCAAGTATTGTTGATCGAAACCGCCCTTCACTCTTTGTTCGGAACATCTTTTCTCGAGTGGTTTTTAGAATAAATCACAAATGAAATATCACTCTGATTAAGAGTTTTGGACTTTTCTGGCAATCCGCACGAGACTTAAAATGTATTGGCTTAAATATTGTCAAAAGTTTTCAGGTAGAAAACTGAAAGTGCCGTTGAACACATAAACTGAAATCACAACGGAGCATGTGATTGGTTAGAAAATTTCACGCCGCCTAGCTGGTATGATCATGGCTTAACCCATGTACTCCCCATCCGGCTTCATTCTGCACTTCAGCTATCATGATACAATAGTAAACAAGTTACTTTTGCTTACCTTGCGGATACCAAAGTATTGCTCAATGGGTGTTCACTGATGCCGCAGAAGTCGACTGAAGGGCTCGGCCAATGGTGGTGGAGAATTTCTGAATTTCTTTTCTTGTAATACGTCGTTTCCTTTTCAGTGACTTTACAGCAGCCTCAGCTGGAGTTTAGTCCTAAATTAATTCGTAATAAGTCAGGTTTTCGTTTTGGAATTCGAAGTTCTTCATTTTACTTTAACATAATATAAGTTTACCTGTTTTCTGATTGGCTAACTCTAAACTCGACGGAGCAGTCGATTTTTGTTGGCTGGAGCAGCCGCCACACTGACGGATGTATGATTCAATGTAGAACACCAAAACAAGTGTCTGAAACAAACTCAGAGAAAATAGCGAAAAAAAGAAAAAAAAATTGAATTAAAATATTTGCTCCCGACTTTTTTTCATAAAATAGCCCAAAACAAAATTCGAAGTCTGACATTTCTTCCCGCCTTTTTTCACCATTTTGCCGCCAAAAATATTCGAGCCAATCAAAATGTCAATGATACGGCAGCTTTGCTTTGATCAACATGGCGGGGGGAAAGAGAAGAGTGCTCAACAGAAAAACAAGGAATAAAAGGCAAAACGAGGCGGAAAATACAGAAGAAATATCAACTCCTAAAGCATTGAGGAATTCTTCTTCCCAGGGGAAGAAGCCAAGGCTCGAGGAGACAGAAGAAACAGAAGAAAAACGTCCTCTTTCAGTTCAAGTCGACTTGACAACAACTGAACCAACGACTTCAATCAAACCGAAGTTGAAAGACGAAGATGTATCAAAGAAAGCATCAAAATATGTACCTCCATTTTCAAGAACCAGTAAATCGGGAAATACTGAAGAAGGAAGTGGTAGCAAGAGCCCTGTAACTCGATCTTCTACTAGGAAAAGAAACCTTTTGCAAGTTTTGGCCGACGTCACGAAGCAAAAGTTGGAATTTGAAGATGGAAATTATGAAACTTCTTCATTATCTAAAAGCGAGAAAACAACAGACTCTTGTGCATCTAATAGAATAGAAGTAAGTTATCTACTTTTACTAGGTTTGAATAGCAAACACGATCATTTTCCAGGTTGCTTACCTGTAGAGGTCAAACTACTTTGCCAGAGCTGTATACAATATGGGCCGGGAAGGCAAGGGTAGTGGTCAGCCTTTGGGGGGGGGGGGGGGGGGGGCTTTCTTTTATTAGTGTATGGGGGCCCCCCTTAGAGAGCAAGGTACGTATATGGTACTTGTGAAAAGTCATGAAAGTTTCCACTGAAGGCACATGCACAGAGTAGGCCACAACATTTTTACAAAGAAAATACTACAAATTATACTTGCCTCCCTTTACAATGTATCTAATTTTCAGTGTTGAAACTTGATGTGCAGACCCGCACAAATGATAAATTTGTGACTCTATTTAATGTCTCTAATCACATTAAGTCACTGACATTTTATGACTATTGTGTATCTGAGTCATGGAAAATTAGGTATTCAGGTACGCATTGTAAAAAAATACTCAGATATTTCAAGACCTTGAGTGCTGGGTTGGCTGCAGCTTGTACTCATAGGGCAGTGCTCATCCAACTGGGTGGAGTTAAATGGAAGTTATGCATACATTACTTATGTGTAATTGCCTTTTTTTGCTGTTTGATTTTAGGAGGAACAAGAGCAAACAGTAGAAATTCAACCTGCAAAACAACCAAAACTAAAAGAGAGGGTAAAAATGAATAAAATATTTTCATTTAACCTAAGAGGTAAAGGAAAAAAGAAAACCAAAAAGAGTGAAAGTGAGCCAGAGGGAGAAGAAGAATTAGATGGGAATGAGGTCATGGAAGAAACATCAAAAAAAGAAGAGAGACAAGAAACTGAAGCTGTTGAAAAGAATGAGAAAAAGCATCACCAGACTGCAGAAGAGGCTTTGAAAGATGAAACCACACAAAGTGAAGGTGAACGAGAGGGAGAAGAAGAATTAGATGGAAATGCAGCCATGATAGAAACCCTGAAAGAAAAAGAGTGGCAAGAAGCCAAAACTGCTGAAAAGTATGATGAGAAAAAGCATCACCAAACTGCAAAAGAGGCCTTGGAAGATGAAAGCTTAAAAATACTCAAATTAAAAAGCGTTCCTGATGAAGATATTGTAGCAAGAAATCACACCAATGATGATAATAATGAAGCTGAACATTCCAAGTGTAGTACAGACAGCAAATTGGGATCCAAGAAAGAAATTCCATCAGATTCCATAACCAATGATGCAAAGATGCCATACGTGGATCCTGTCATTCAGGCATGTGTTGATTCTTTGATCCAAACAATTGAAGCAGGTATGTCAAGCAGGGGACTAAACATGTATCAGAGGGGGAGGGGAGGGAAGGGTTAGTCACACTTCTTTGGCAATGCTATTCTTAGTCATGCATTCCATTGTTATTCTTTGCATGGACGGCAGAGATGGGGGGCTGGAGGCCCTATGCTTTTTTTCTGAAGAGGAATATTTTTTTGGTAGAACAATTAAAGCCATAGATGTACATCAAAGCCAATATTGTAGGTTTCCAAGGCTAGATTTTTACAATGGGTTGCCTGTGGTGCAAGAGACTAGCACTAGGCCATGCACATTTGATCTTGAATTCCTTATGCTAATATTCCTGGATTTGAGCCCCTCCCACTTTCAAAAATACTCTGCTGTTCTTGCTATGTTATTCACAGATAAATCATTTGAAATCTATTTCTATCAATGCTTATTTGACAGGTATTTCAGTCGATGTTGTAGCCAGTGATAACAATGTCTTAGCTCCTGGCCCATCTACAAAGAAGGAACATGTACATGAAGGTCTAACTATTCCTCAAGCAGAAAAACATGATTGCAGTACTAAAGTATCTGGCAACCATATATATGATGGAAGCACCAATGGCAATTTAGAGAAGTCTTTGACAGCTGTAAGTAAAAGTAGGGAGAATGATGCTGATCAAGATGATCACAACTATGTTGAGGATGGTGTGGGTGATAGCCACAAGGCAGCCCATGCTGATGCTGATGTTGTCGTTGATGACAAAATGATATCAATTGAAACAGCAATAACCAGCAGCAGTAAGACAAACTTTTCATATAGTGTTGTTGGTGAGGATAACAGCAGTTTGAAGAAGCTTGAAGCTGAACCAAATGAT
Source organism: Anthopleura sola (assembly GCA_023349425.1). Lineage (NCBI taxonomy): Eukaryota > Metazoa > Cnidaria > Anthozoa > Actiniaria > Actiniidae > Anthopleura > Anthopleura sola. Next base: position 8,994,430 of record JALHLI010000010.1, on the reverse strand, counting down.
GACAACAAGACACCCGGTGGTGACACTAATGCTGCTAGCTATAGTAATGATGATATATATCATAAGAAAGAGCTGAAGACCTGGGTGCCTGATGTCATTGATGATCATGATGATGCATGGAAAGAGAAAGAGCTTGAAACTCACAGAGTAGATGATAGCAAGACAGGGCATCCAGACATTGATGTCGTTGGTGATTATGATGATGATGATTATGATGGTGATACTTACCAAGAAAATAAGCTTGAAATTAATGTGGGAGATGGTAGCAAGACAGACCATTCAGATATTGATATTGATGTTGTTAGTGATGACATCAATGTAAAAAACCTTGGAGATGATGAAATGCATACAGGCAGTGAGATGGGCCGTCCAGATGATATTGATGTTGTTGGTGATGATGACATCAATGTAAAAAACCTTGGAGATGATGAAATGCATACAGGCAGTGAAATGGGCCGTCCAGATGATATTGACGTTGTTGGTGATGATGACATTGACATAAAAAACCTTGGAGATGATGAAATGCATACAGGCAGTAAGATGGGTTGTCCAGATGATATTGATGTTTTTGGTGATGATAACATCAACGTAAAAAACCTTGGAGATGATGAAATGCATACAGGCAGTAAGATGGGTTGTCCAGATGATATTGATGTTTTTGGTGATGATAACATCAACGTAAAAAACCTTGGAGATGATGAAATGCATGTAGGCAGTAAGATGGGTTGTCCAGATGACATTGACGTTGTTGGTGATGATGACATCAACAGAAAAAACCTAAATGTTATTAATGATGAGATGCATGCAGGCAGCAAAGCAGACCTTAATTCAGATTATATTGATGTTGTTGGGGATGACGACCACCTTACTGAAGTAGATAATCCCCTACATTCTGAGTATGCTATGAATGTTGACAATTTGGAACATTCTGGAAGAAATACAAATGATCATGATATTCAGATGGATGTCCCTGCTACTCATTCAAATCTAAACAAAGGAAATCACGCCACTATTATTAGCCCTGGTGGTGGAGAGGATGACAAAAATTCTGGTTCTAATACTTCTCTAAATGAAGTAAGGAAAATTATAACCTCCAAAAACAGCACAGTTACTGACACTATTGGCTCTGCAGCAGCTTGTCAAATGAATGTGTTGACTGCAACTTCAAGTACTAGTGGTAAGATGGCTAAGAGAGATGATGGTACATCTCTGGAAGATGTGGAAGTACCATCACTAGGATGTCTAAAGATACTACCAGGAACCCTTAAAAAAGACCAGAACAAAGGCACTAACAACCAAGAGAGATTGGGAAAACAAGAAAAATTGCTCATCATTCCAGAGAAAGAAAGTTCTGTTGTCTATAAGGGATGTGGTATGAGCAGCATAGCTTTGTCAAAATGTGGAGAAATGGATCTTGATTATGTCATTGATTGCACAGATTCACAACTGATTGCCGCTAAACCAAGCAGTGTCTCTGATGGACTTAGATATGATGATCTCAATCTAGAGGATCTTATGGACTGTACTGATTCACAGCTAGTAGACATAGAGAACCTACAGAACCAAGCAACAGACAACCAAAAAAGGTATGGCAGATCTAGAATCCATGCACTTGTCACAGCACTCTTAATCATGTGCAAACTTGCAATTTTCGTCAGAACATAATACTAGGCGGTTTTGGTGGACGTCTCTCAGAGTGTTTCCATGACATTGTCAGCAAACACAAAGTTTTCAAGGGCATGTGCCTGTGGAATGTCATGGAAACACCAATTGTCATGATGGCAAATCGTAGGATTTTGCTCGTGATTGGGGCACTGTAATGTACAGGTTACAATAATATTAAATATATATTTCCAAAATACACCATACTTGTCAAGTGAGAGTGAGGGATAGTAACACACCCCTAAGTCAAAGGGTTAAGCCCAGGCAGGTATCTCATTTTGACCTATATTTCAGTGCAAGAGATGCATCATCCCAGGCATTAGCGATAGAAGATGGAACTACCCTCATACAAGACCTTATCAAAGAAGTATCATCTATCAAGTAAGTTAAAAAACTTTCAATATCTCTAAAATAAATGTAACTATAATTTGTTTAAATACCTCTACTTTTAAAAATGGAAGAACCATGACCAGTGTAAGACATAAAAAAGTAAAAAGTCGATAGTTAATTTTTCTTCAGTAAAATTATGATCTTTTGACTGTCAGACAACAGCCTTTGATACATTATTCGTCAAAGACCGTAGCCTGACACTGAGTTGAAAGCTCATAATTTGACAGAAAAAAAAAACAGTGTATGTTTTACTTTTTTAATAAACCCCTGGTAACTATAATTGTGGAACTTGAATGCATTTTCTGTCACTGGAAAAAATTGACTGAAAAACAAATAGTAATTTTAGACTGATTTGCCACAGGCAACCCAGTATTATAGTATTACATATCTTATTGGGATTCGAAGGAAGTAACTAAATTAAATTCCTTCTAATATGTTTCAGACTATACCTGATGGATGTGTGGAATAGATATGACCAAGTCAAGAAGAGAAGACATTTAACATATACACCAGTAATAAAGAAAAGGAAATAGCTTCACAATCAGGAACATACAGTGATAATTGAAAAACTGTGGGTAACTTAAAATATTTTAAGAATGTTTTACCAATCAGAAGCCTTCTTGCTATCTTTCCGTTACTTTGTGGTTAGAGAGTCATTTCTTATTGGCCAAAGAACAATAGAACATTCTTGAAACATTCTTGGAATATTGGAATATAGGTGCCCTCAGTTTTTCGATTAGCACTGTAAGATCAACATAAACCTTTCCTGATTTGCTTGTTTGATCATGAGACAATGGCTATGAGTTGAGGTTTGGACTTGTGTGTTCATATATTCAATGTATTTTATTTAGCTCAACCTCAACTTGGAATCTTTGTTTCATGGTCATCACTCAAGCAAATTCTAGAAAGGCCCAAATGCTTTACTATTAAATTCATAATAGTTGTATTTTCTGTATGTGCAGGACCTAGGCAACTCCAAACATTATTGTTTTGTTTTTGGCATTCATCCTAAAAAAAATTGCAATAGACTTTTTCCACTAAATCCCTACCTGGGGGTCAAAAGAATAGACCGCTTGCAGTGTGTCGGAATGCAGCTCAATTTGGAGGACAAAACAATAGATTCCAATTCTCAAGAGATTGAAATTATTTTGTTTTGTCCTCCAATTGAGCTGCTTTGATGTCACATGAAAGAGGTCAAAAAAAAAAAAAAAAAAAAAATTTAAACAATTTCATTTCATTCTTCAAGTGAACAGAATTCTTTTGTTTTGACGCCCAGATTGCAAGGGTTCTATAGTATAGATTGACAATATAATTAATAGAAGTAAAAAAGAAACCTAGGAGTTATATGAGACTGCACAAGCACAAAAATTAGACACAAGAACAGTTAGATTGTATTACTCGCTAACGTGACAGACATTTGGTGCATAGTAATAATTTTTGTGTTTTCCCCCCAAACATTTATTTGTTGATAGAAAAAGTTTTAAGGATGTTGTATTTAGCTAAATGAAAGTGTATAAGATTGCAGTTATGCAGTCACAACACAGCAGCCAATTGTTGGATTGGAAAAACGATTATTTACATGCAATTATTATCATTGACGAAAATGAACAAGAATTTGGTTAACTTTAGAAAAGACATTGTTCTGCTTCGCATTTTACTTGGGTTCTATTAAAAAGTTCAAATAGCTAAGCTTTAAAGTGTAGTTCCAGAAAATCTAGCCATATTATGCCTCTTACGTGGAGTGGATTGGCATTTCCAGGGGAGGGGTGGGGAGAGACCAATAGTAATCCCCTACAAAGGGGTATAACTATTACAGAGGGGACACTCGAACCGTGAACACTTTGAGGTTTTTTCATACTTTTTTTCTCTTGTATCCCTTGTGTGAATTGCTTTTGAACAATAAGATTTTTTGAGTTCAGTGCTTCATTTTCATGGTTTGAGTGTAAATGAAATTAATTATTAATAAATGAACTTATTTATTAATTAATTATTTATATTATTAGCTTGCTTATACATGATGGTATATCGAGACTTTAACAATCACCTACCAAATAAATATGCCCATAGGTGATGGTTAAAGTCTATATACAATCATGTATAAGGAAGCCACCAATATGGCTGCCATGACGTAACAGACCGACATAACGAACAAATGAAAAATATACCAAATGGATGTATTCAACAACGCTATAGGTCTGAAAACATTCTGCTAAAACAAATAATTTTATTTTGTAATCATTTTAAGGAATCTAAAAACCCGGAAGTCTTTTGACACATAGTCTATGTTTAATATCGTAAATTATTATCAACCAATGATTGATGTTGATATTTTCACTGATCATGATCAACTTAATGATGATGGAAAACTATACGATTTGTGTATATTATATATATTTGAACAATAATTTAAAGTCTTGTCTTGCGTTCTGTTTCTAGGGACTGGTTATTATTTAAGTTATGAGGAAGAAATGGTTAGAAAGATTTAATTGTTGATGGGGTGGTAGAAGGGGTTGTCATTATTTGCATGAGAATTTTGCCATCATCCTTCCTGTGTGAGCACTTGCGCTTGGAAATAAAAAAGGTGTTGGATGTTGCACATCGAGCATTTTTCACATTTGGCATCCCCTAGCGTGACTTGAATTTTTTTTTTTGCTGCAGGAAAAGTAGTATCATCTTCTACTTTCTACAAGAGTTTTTGTAAAAATTTACATGTGACATTGTCGTGCAGCCTGCCATTAGAGCACGCGCATGACCCAATCATTCACAATTGATTCAAATATGAGTGCAACTTGCAACACTTTTCCATGACACAAATTGCAACCTGCAACAGCTTTTTTTGCGAGACAAGTTGCACAAGAAATTGTAGAATGTGGCTTTAAGGATTGATTATTGGTAAAAAAGTAATGGCAGGTTGATGGTAGTTTGTTAATGGGCATTTGAACTCAATTTCAGCCAAATGTGATATTAAATTGGCTTTAAAAAACAACAACAACAACAACAACAACAACATGGTGTAGAGCTGAGAGAGAATAAAGAAAGAGCTTTTAAGTTTCCTCCCAAAATAGCCTCAACTTTATCTAGTAGACATTTAAATAACAATCAGTCCCTCCATTCTTGAAGTGTAATCACTGACAAAATTCAACCTTAAAATGTTTGCTTACCAGTAATTCCAAATAATGTTTGTATCCCTAAAATATGGAATAGCGACTTTGGGTATTAAAACTTAACCAGAGTATGATACATAAGGATTTTCTGAATTTGAGCATTGCTAACCTGATTCAGCGCTGCAGAAATTGAAATTAATCATTAATTATTAGCCATTTTGAAATCATTAGCAAATCATGCAATCTGATTGGCTACAAAGTGTGCGATTTAAGCATTAATTGCACTATTTTGAATCATTAATTGCATCATTTTGTCAACCAATCACTTTTGAAGCTACATATAACTGTTGAGTATTTGAATATATTAAGTTTCAAAATGGATATGATTAATAGGTAATAGAACTGAGTGTCTTGCAATTTTGGGCTGAAATCACACTGTCTTGTGATTAGCAAATTGCACTCCCGCGACGCGGTCATGCAATTTCGTAATCACTCTTGCGATTTCAGCCCAAATTGCACTCCACTCAGTTCTATTACCATTATTAATTTAACAAGTTTCACTACACAATTTGGTACAGCAATTCCAATTCCAATTCCAATTTCAGGTGGAATTTTCCCAGTGATCACACTTCCTAAAATTCATGCTTTAAATTTTCTAAATGATTCTCAAAATCTGACCTTCTAAAACCACCAGAATCTGATATATATTATAACAATGGTACAGACAATACCCAGAGCGGCGTACTTGGCATATGCTGAACGCAGGTTCAGGTAGGTGGCATCTTTCTTGTATTTCTCTGATTGGAATCGCAGGTTTCCTGCCTTGTCATCTAAAACTGATTTAAAATAAATATGTTAAAAAATGTTGAGCTACATATCACGAAACATGGAGTGTTTTGTACAAATGTTAGATCTAGCAAAGATGATTGCCTAATGGTGGCAGAGATGGTGAATGACAATAAAAAGGAGTTCTGTCCACTAACAGCAGTTTTCATATGTGGATCCAGGGGGTGTCCTGTGGTGCACCAGACACCACCCAAAATAGATGTCAGTACAAAATAAGTCAGATCAGAATTATTGTCAATGTTTTTCATTTCGGACACCACCTTGCAAATTTCTGGATCTGCTCCTGATGTGCATGAAACCAAAAAAATGTAGCTTGGTTTGTACTATATTTAATGAATGATAACTATAAGGAAATGCTGAGATTGGATAAAACAATCAAATACAATGGAAAGCCATGTCACTGTTATGGTGTGTTGTACTTTGTTTGTACCTTGTTTGTGGCTCAAATTACATCAGCAACCATGGTGACAAAACTGACTCTCACTCTCTGTCACATGGCAACTTTTGACACAAGATATAATTTGCAGTACGACAAGTCCCACCATCCTCCCCAGAGGGCTAATTTTGTCCTTCAAAACCACATGAAAAAGTTCTCGATGGCCAGCATTTTTTATGCTTTATAAAATGAAATTGCCATTCTGAGGTTAAGAAAAAAACTGGGTGGAGTTGGCATTGCAGTGGATTGTGGGACTGTTTTAGGGGCCTTATCCAAGATGGTGTCTATTTTGTCCCCATAACAGTCCCACAATGCACTGCAATGCCAACTCCACCCAGTTTTTCCCTTAACCTTGTAATGCCTAATACCTTACCTGACAACTGCTCCCCTCTTTGTAATACATCATCAATATTTTGCACCATTACTCTCTGAACGTCTACAAGTTCATCGTTTATTCTGTTAAGACTTCTTCTTGTCCTGGAGTCTTGGTAATTTTTCTTGGCTTTTTGAATATATGTATCTGTTGAAGAACAAGTTTGAAAAGATAGTAAAAATGTGCTTTAATTTCTTGCTATAAATTTTTTTCTTTCATTTAAAAAGTCTATTTGTGACAAAGAAGGCCTTTACTGTAAGGGGTACGACATGTTTGTCATCTGAACTAAGACTTACCAAATTCGATAAATGGATAAGGTCTTGACGCATAGGGAACCTTGCTACTGTACTCTCTGAGAAATTCACTTGCTATGTCTTCTAGGAAGCTGAAAGCAGCTCGTTTTGAAAATGCTTTTTCCGACAAAGTAAGAAAGCAGACTCCAGTATCAATTAAATAGCTAGAAAGAAAAGATATATAAAATAATACCCAATTTTAGGCTTGAGATAACAGCTGGTCAATGGACAATGTCTGGCCAGAATTGGAACTTTTCTGGTCAAATATTTATCCACCCCCCCTGCCCCCCACCCCCTGTTGAGGTCCTAGTGATGGGCTTGAAAATTTAATAGATGGAAGCCAAAATACCAAAAGGATGTGCCATGACTGGGGTTGTCTGGGTTGAACAATCATCACCCTTCACCAAGACACTCTGCGATAGGAGGGGTTCTTATTTAATATTGTACGATTGGGATAAAGTTAAAAGAGAGTGAGAGAGGGGGTTCTTAATTTGCATCTATAATCTACCACTGGTGATTGGCCTGGTCATGAAAAGTATTAACCGGTGGAAGTAAAAACCCAAATTTCAAACAACAGTTTCAATTTGCTTGATCAAGCTTGAATTTGATATTACAGTTTGCCGAGTTGTGGTCTAGCTGCTTTGAAAGACTTACTGAAACATCATAGGTCCTGACTCAATGCTGCTTCTAGCAGGAGAATGTTCATTCAGTTTCCTAAAAAGTAGCTTGGCTTGCCCTTGATATTCCTGTAAACCTCTACTTGTCTGAAATTAAAAGGAATATAAGTAATAATACACCACACTAAACATTCAATGAATTAAGATAATAGAAACTCAGGGCTGAAACAAATGACTGCCAACATTGGACTGTTCAGCATGTGACCAGACCATGTGACCAATCAAGAGGACCAGTCTGAGAGGCATTTGATGAGTGCCAATTTTGGCCAGACACTGTCCACTGATCAGGTATTATTGTGAGCCCTGCTAATGCAATGCTAAATCAAGCAATAAAAATATTGCAATAGGGATCTCAGGGTTGATAGACTTTTGCAAAGTCCTTCGTCTCTGTATTAGGAACCAGGAACACACAAGCTGAAACTTTACACTGGACGAAGTACTTGTTTCCTGCCAACTTTAGCGACCCAAAATCTGTAGGTAAAACCTACAGATAATACATTTATCATGTCGAGTTCACAAAATATCAGGGATTGGCCGAGGGCTCTTGGCCAATCATAAGCGAGATAGTGAATAAATCTTGAGGAGGGGCAAAGTTTATCAAATAACGACCAACTAGCTGGCCAAAGTCTACGTTTGGGACTCCAAAATCTTAGAACAAAGAAACAAATGTACATGGATTCAAATAAAAATACAAAACAATAGCTATAGTTGCTAGATTTCTATACTAGTATTTTCTATTGTCAAGACAATAAACAAGCTGAACAATCCATACCAAAGATGATAATAAGCTTAACTGATGATCAAGGCTCCCTGTGTAACTTTGACAAGTGATTTGAATTTGTTATGAACTCGAACTCACCTCTTGATCACTGGGCATCGACGCAGAAAGAGGCAGGCCGTCAGTAACACGGCCTATCATCGTCATAATCACCATTTTGGCGGTATTTTCAGTAGGTTTTCTTGCACAGTTCTCTCTTTATTTTGATGTCTTCAACTTTTACCGTTCACGTCTACTAAGTACACGTGGACTGCGCATGTGTCATGGATACCAACAAACTGCTGATTAACATTTTACTGGTATCAAGGGCGCGCACAAAAAGGCGAAACTTCAGTTTTAATTTTTGTCCTGAAAAATCCCTTTTTCAACCACAAATTGCACGAGAACGCTATTGAACTAGTTTGCTCAAGGTTTATTTATCATGATAATGAGTTTTGATGTTTTATTTTGGTTGTGGTTGGCGATGAACGGAGGGTGTTTTGCTGTAGTGCTCTTGTATCTGTTCAAGGACCGTGTTCCAGTTTCTCTGCATGATTTTTTCCAGTGGGGTAAAACAGATACAAACGTAAAGACCTCCTCGTCATCCAGTCGTCTGCTACATGTTCCAAACAGGTGAGAATCTACGTAAATCAATGACCTCGAGAAATCCACAGGCAGTCCAATCATAAATTATAAATTCGCTTATGAGGGGGTGGGGTAGTTGGAAATTTAGAAAAAATGGTTTTCTCATACTATGAACTTTAAGATATTCTGGTTCTATCCTTGGTCATTCCTAAGAGGTTTACCATCCTTTTTCATTTTTTTTCACAATCCCATTTTTTGGTTTTAACCCATTTATGCACATCTTCCCCAGTTTTTTTGAAAGGTGTAGCTTACATTTTTTAAATAGAGTTGTTTGCATCCTTCTTTTGTGAAATTTAACGCTAAAAAAAAACCAGAGGAAAAGTTGTAAATAAACCTCATACTGCATGGGGAGCCTTTAGATGTTTTCTTACTCTGTTAAAAGATTCTAGCATCCCTCCCCCCCCCCCCCCCCCCCCACACACACACACACTTAAAAATGTGCTCCACCCAGTCCGTGCACGAAAGATAAGAACCAAATTTATAATGATATTTATTTTTCCATTCATTCATTAATTCACTTATAAAAAATTATTTCCAGCTGGTTCACCCACTTTTATATAGTTGGATTATTATGGACTATTGGACTTCTCTACTCAATCCACATATTTTGCAACAAAGAAAACACCACATCATGGCTATTCTTCTTCGTCTCTCTCCTGACCCCAGACAGTCCTTACACCAGTGGTATTGACTGTGCAACAGTGGTCATTGGTCTAGTATTGCTTCTTATTCAAGTATTTCGGAGGTCCTTAGAGTGTCTTTGTATCAGTGTTTTCACTGGACGAATTCATTTGGCTCATTATGCTGTTGGCATTGTCTATTATCTTCTTGCCGGGGCTTCCATAGTTGCTCCTTTCCATAACACTTTTACATCAGGTATGTTAATAATCCCAATGAATATATATGTTAAAACAATAGGATTGCAGCCACTCCCTCTCTCCTCCTGCCAGCCCCAGTCACCCACCCCAATGCACCACAACATAAGCTAAGTTACTGTAAGTACAAGGGAAGGTTGAGGACCACAGAGGGGAAGGAATTTGAAATTTCTTAATTTTCTTTTTTTAATTATTTATTTATTCATTTATTTATTTTTCCCCTGTCCACAGATTGGTGTATCTCATGTGATAATATTTTCTCCAGCCTTCACTGGACACATTTCCTTGCTGGAACTCTCTTTGCATGGGCTAGTCTACATCAGTACAGATGTCATGTCATTCTAGCCCAGCTACGATCACCTGGCTCTAGCAACAAAACTATAAGAGTGTACAAAATACCACATGGAGACTGGTTTGATTATGTTTCAAGTCCACATTACTTTGCTGAGATTTTAATTTACTTGTCATTTGTTATCTTACAAAAAGGAATGAATTTATATTTATGGTTGATGTTAGTATTTGTTGTACAAAATCTTAGTCTTGGAGCAACAGTAACTCAGAACTGGTATCATAGCAAGTTTAAGGAATACCCTAGAAATAGGTTTAGAATTATTCCATTTGTTTTTTAAACACTGTTATCAGTAGAGCTGACCTTCATAGAAAAGCCAAGGACAGCCAATATAGACCCCTTACACATGACATCAGAGCAGCTCAATTTGAAGGGCAAAACAAAAGAATTTTAATCTCCTGAGAATTGGAACCTATTGTTTTGCCCTCCAAATTGAGCTGCATCCCCACATGCTGAAAGGGGTCTGTACCATCAGATGCATTATCTACAAACCAGAGCCTCAGTTTGGAACATATTATTGGGGATATAAGTACTGTGACACTCCCACATGCCATGACGTAGATTTTATTAGATGGTCAAACAATAACGCAAGGTTAAACAATAAATAATTTGATTTTTTGGCACCTTGTAGTCTTTGATTGTTCTATCAACCAATAAGTTAAAAGCTTCTGGCAAGTAATATAAAATCAGTTTCCTGAGCACTCAACTGTATTGGGAAAGGAGTATAATATTATGAAAATTTGATAGTTGCATGTCACGCCGCCTACTGAAATTTGGTTTGTGTTCCTGTCAATCAAAACATAATCAGTCAGCGGCACCAGTGATAAACCAAATAGACCTCATCGGCTTGGGGTAATGTTGTCCCATTTCAGACCACGTGTCATTCTCTTGAGAATAAGATTCTTTGTTTGAGTTGTATGCATATTCATGTATCTTCTCATGCGCAACCGTTAAACAATGAAATGATACTCTGGGGAATGACACGTGGTCTGAAATGGGACAACATTACACCCAAGTCGATGAGGTCTATTTCAATGGACAATCCACAACTACTGAGTTTGCATAATTTTAAGAATTGCTGTAAACTAAAAATTACACATGATTTGCCAGTACAAAAATATACTTTATTATACAATAATCCATATATACAAGACAGTAATAAGTTATCTATGCAATAATAATATTTAATATATGAAAACTGCAACAGGAAAAGTGTGTGTATGATATTTTTATTATTCAACAAGGTTGAAGAGATTAAAGTGAATTTGGTGTTGTGTTGTTGATAATGAAGGTAGAGAAAAGTATTCTGATATTTTTCTATAGAGTGAATTTCATGACCGGGAAAAGTCACAACACACAGTACAGTCACGGCATTGATGACATCAGCTCGACCAATCACATGGTGTGAGGTCACTGTTCGTCCAATCATAATGTTACGAGACAGCACCATCACAGTCACACATGGCATGTCTGTACTGTTTTTCGCAGTCATGAAATCTGCTCTGGAGGTTTACTGTGATCACATGATGACAACCATGCTGGATGGTAGGAACAACAAATGAGAAAAAATTCAATTGCAAAGTCTAAGCAAAGGGATCCTATCTACCATCAAACATTGCTGTCAACATGTGATCATGCAAACCCTTCTTTCGAAATGGAAACAATTCTAATCCCGAATTAGTCATTTTGTAAATTTACATTTACATTGGCCATATTTGTAGCCAAATGTCATTGTTTTTGTTATAATCAGAGTAAATTGTGGGTGACTAGTTGGTCAGGACAGCATGCTACATATGAAGGTGAAGGAATTTCACACAACCATTTCAAAGCATGCTTGGTGACAGCTCGTCCAATCAGAATGCTTGAAATAGCATGGTCTGGGGATGGATTTTCAAAGTCATACACCATTGCCTCTGATTGCCAGTGAAGCCCTGTTATAGTAGTTGTAATGTGAAACCAAAAAAAAGTACCTCATTCCTTAGGGTTTAGAGTAATATATGAATCAATCAAGAACATTGAATAAGCACAATAAGCAGCAGGCAAAACGTAGTCATAGCAACAGCATGCAATAAAGACAATAAATTTCTTGGAAACCTAGTTGCTCCATGTAAGTATTACTTTATAGTAAAGCTTTCTTTTGCAGCTTCAAATGCCATAAAGACAAGCTAGTGCATAGAAAGAAGAGAGAAACAAGGTGTCCAATTATATTCAATATTATCATAATACTGTAAACTGTTTTGCTTACAGCGCTTTTCATATTTCTGCGACCTACTGACTCCAGACGTCTGGGATTTTGGCTTCAGTCAATCAAACTATGATGGGCCGATTTCATTCCAAGTGCAAGAGATAAAGAAATTCTCATGTGAAAATGGCTGTCTAGTCACAGGAATTTCCTTATCGCTCAACTGGAATGAACTTGGCCCGTCATAAATTTGATTGACAGGGGCCAAACCACCAGATGTCTGGAGTCAGTAGGTCACAGGATTATGAAAAGTGATGTGAAGTTCATTAAAGCTTTTGTTAGTATGAGATCATCATAATATAAACTTTAATTTTCCTAAAATAGAAATGGTTATTCTGCATGAGTATTACCTGTCCGGCAGGGTTAGTATAAGTGACTGTTAATTATTTACAAGGACTACTGGGTTGAATAAATACAAGTCAAAATCTTCTCAAATCTCAAAATAATTCCACAAATTCAAAAATTGGCACTAGTAACGAAATCTAAGCACAGATAGACTAACTTTAAGCAGCTAAGTCAAATATAACTGCCAGTCATGAGAGCATAATATTTAGAATCAAACATGGAATAAACTCTTTCTTTTGTCACCATATGTTTTTAAATTACTAAAGAAAACATCTCATAACATTTTTGTTTTAATCTAGAACCAGGGATCATCTTGATCAGTTTTATCTACGACGAACCTTGAGAGAAAAAATATTACATACCCTTGGCTGGACTCGGACCTACGTCTTCGGTATTCTAGTACGATGTGTTAACTACTACACCACAAGTCTTGATTATTTGTGGTATTTTTGTTATAAATTTTCAAAACTCACACCATTTTTTACAAACCCAGAATTGCCTGTAAATAATCAGTGGTCACTTAGTATTATCAATGTTAGTACCTTAGCTGTTCAAGAATTAAGCCCTCTGTGATTATTAATACTAATAAAAGTAGAAGACTGAACAAAAACTCTTATAAGTACAGTACTAATATGTACAGAAAGTCTAGAGTGCAGGTCATATATCAGTGAAACAAAACTAAATGTGTATTGTCTAACTGCAATATTTCTTGTACAAACTAGTACTATCACTGGAGCAGAACAGTGACAACAAAGGCATCATACCTCGATTGGTCTTTGTGCTTCTTTGTGTGGTTCATGCCTGAGTACATTCTTAGTTAGTTAATGACTAAAATAGTTGATAACTAAATACTATTTCGTGCTAAATAGTTAGTGATTGTTTCATGGATATATGGTGTGCACTCTATTGAAGTCAACAGCAACCATAGCATGCAGCACTAGCAAGTATTTGAAGCTCTATGTTCATTATACATGGCTAAGATTAAAAATATCATGAATTAGATAATCAAAATTTATCAAGTGAATCTATAATGTGTATCAAATACTTTCAAACTATGAATGAATATTATGAAGGTAGCAACTAAGTGATATTGTATTTTGTGTACTATACAGCATGATGTGGGCTATATATAAAATGGTTCAAGCTTATCTTTCAAAATTTGAAATAATTCTTTATATTTTTTGTACAAGAAATATAAAACTCATTAATTTTTTCTAGAATGTCGAGTTATGTTAAAGTTTATGTCAAACATACCAATTCTTTGTTATTTGAAATTCCTGCAGTTCAATTTGCTTGCAAAAGTGGCAACAAGATTTATTGTTAAAGATTCAGTAAATGTTTGCAATGCAGAGTTCACACCAAAGTTTATAGGAAAATTTTTTTAAGGAAAATAATAAAGTATTGTGAAGATAGCACTGATGTTCAATATTGACTTTTCAGCATAATGTAGATGAATTTTTCATCAAATTTGTTACACCACTACTTCTATACATGTACTTGTAAATTAAACTTTTCGTATATTCAACACAAGTCAGAAAAAAAAGTATTACAATTTTGGTTACTAACAAATTGTTTTAGGGCCGGAATGAACAAAATTTATCAAACCAAACTTCAAAAACTTTGGCCGGTCCAAATTCAATTTCTCTGATGTCATCAAGGTCCCAAGGTCAGTGTGAACTCAGCATTGAAGTCAAATGCCACTTGATTGCAAGACAAATTTTCAGAACTGCAAAGTTCTAAATGATAATATTACTCATGCACATCGAAATCTAACACAAGAAGTTTGGTTTCTTCAGTACCATTGCGGCTTCCAACTGCACAGACCAACTTCTTTTCATCACACTTTACTCGCCAGACTACCCCACCGCTGCCCCCACTTTCTAACTTGACCAGGTCTCTGATAAACTCTCCTGTGTGTAAGTCCCAAATTTTGACCGTTCCGTCATCGGAACTAGTGATAACAAACTTACTACTGAACTGCAGGCACGTGACGGCACTCTGGTGTTTGTTAGACCCTGCTAGGGTTTGTAAGCACTGCCCAGTTGTGATGTCCCAAATCTTGACTGTCGAGTCGGCATTACCTGATACCAATGTGTTGTTCCGTAACTCCATACCGCTGGTTAGTGATTGGTGTCCTACTAAAGTGTGCAAGCACTGTCCTGTTTCCGAATGCCAGACACGGATAGAAGTGTCTAAAGACCCACTCACTATGTAGACGCCATCAAATTGTAGGGAGTATACTCTGTTGGTATGGCCTTGTAATGTATGAATACACTGTTCAGTTTCTGGGTCCCAAACTTTAACTAAGAAGTCATATGCTCCACTGACAACCCGTCTACCATTGTATTTAACACTGAAGATAATAAATAATTATTAAAATCTAGTACTCATATGCCATGATGATGGAAATCTAAGTACTGCTGGTAAGTATAGACCTTTCCATAGTCTTCCCACAATCCCTTATGATCCCAACATGAGGTCAAGGTCAGGGTACAATTTGCATAAAAATGTATAAAAAATATGCAAATTTTACCCTGACCTCGAGCTTGCGCTGGGATCATAAGGGGTTGTGGGCAGACTACGGAAAGGAGCATTGGTGGCATAGCAGTGAGCTCTTGCCTGACACCAATGTGGCCAAAGTTTGAATCTCACTGAGCACGATGTCCTATGTTAGTAGAGTTTCTTGTTGGTACTATCTTGTGCTTTGAGGGTTTTTCTCTGGGTTCTCCTGTATTCCTACTTCCCCAGAAGGAATTCAAGCAGATGCGAAGCCACTCTGTCTATGAAAGCCAATGCTAAACCCTATCCATATTTTATCTTATAAAACTCATGAATAATTAATGAGGAAAACACAATAGAAATCATTGTGTGTGGAGGAGGTTGTATATCTGATACAAAATCGTCCTGATTTGCATAAACTTTAACTCCAATTTTCTCAGCCAAATTCAATTTAATCTTTAAAATTTTAGTAGAACATGAATGGATACACCTAGACGTTTCATAAGTAATATACAATACCAGTGTCTGTGTTGTATCAGCTATACAATCACTTGCCTTTGGCTTGTGGTTGTATATCTGATACAACATAGCCATTCATATCGTATATATTACTTAAAAGATTTCAAACTTACCATCTTACAGCAGCTAAGTGTCCAACAAGAACATGCAGGCAGTTTCCACTTTCAGTATCCCAGACTCTAAGCGTACCATCCCTTGACCCACTGACTACTACAGAACCACTCATATCCATGCACCGTACAGTAGATGTGTGTCCATATAATGTATGAATACAGTAACCGGTGTCCGCATTCCAGACTTTCAGTGTCCTATCAGTTGATCCACTGACTATAATGTTCCCACTCAACTGAGATGACCACACACCACCTGTATGGCCAACAAGAGTGCGTAGACACTTCCCCGTTAATGCTGACCAGACCTTGAGCGTGCCATCATCCGAACCACTCACAACTCTTGAACCAGAAAACTGTAAGCAGGTTATAACATGGTCGTCATGGCCCTTGAGTATCTTAGATGGTCTTATTTCCCCACATCTCCAGTTCCAATATATTTTTTGTTTAATCATAAAGAGTTTCTTAAAGGGACTTGGAACATGCTTTGTGGTTTGTGGCGATGATTCTTTGTTATTGATGCGTTTCCTAGGAGATTTGGTCACACAAGCTGGTTCGTCATCAATTCTAGCCTCTTTACACTTTTGCTTCCATAGCCTTGAAAAGAAAAAATATTTAAACATCACAACAACAAAAATATATTTTATCTACTAAATTTTACACATGGAACTTCTTAGATTTTATGCTTTAAAGCAATCGCTATTGTACATAAATTGAATGAAATTACAATATCTATGATATAAACATTTACAAGTTCAAGGTTTTTTTGAACCAAAACTTTAAAAATCCTCATCATGGAAAAAAATAAATTACTTTTCAAGTTTTTTGTCCATAGCAACGTCTAAACACTGTTATCAATAAATTCATGAAGCCTGTTTGTAGTTTGTATTTAATTTCTGGTAATAGATAAGATTTAAACAAAGGCTTTCTTAAGATACTTTTAGAGTGATAAGATAATGAAAAAGCTTTTGAGTCAGAATAAAACATTCACAAGGTGCGTTCAGATAAAATTTATCTGCAATCTAAGAAGTTTCAAAACACTGAAATATTATTAATTGCTGTTCTTTTTTGCAAATATTTATATTTTTTTCCAATTGTAAAAGTAAGGAAACAATATTAATGATTAATAGTCCAATTGAAAACTCTTCGCATTGAAGAATAAGGAGGATTAAAACCACCATTTATCAAAATCAAGCCTTGTACCATCTGTTCGAAAAAAATAAAAACCTTGCAAATTATGCCAAATGAATATAAATTCCTTGAAATTAAATTTTTCCCCCTGATTTCAGAGGTTTTTGTACCTTATAACACTACTGAATATGAAGTGTGCTGTGAGAATTTATTTTCTTGTTTATATGGAAAATATAAAGTTAGAATACTCACAGATTATCATCACAAAGAATCTGCCAACACTTGCAGGTTTGGGTTGCTTGAAGAAGATCCTTAGGTCCGAGGAATGATAGGACGTAAAGTGCGAGCTCTCTTGGAAGCAGAGAAATAAAGTCCCTCTGGAACCTTGGTTCAATAGTGCCCATCATATGTCTAACTAGGGTGGGCTCGCAAGTATCTATTATTTCTTCTAATGCATATCTCTTCTCTTCTGTGCCCCATTGCTGAAACACTCGTAACCACTCCTTCAGCCCAGCTGGTGGCTGGCTACATAAAGAGGTCCTCCTACATCTCCCTTCGCCTGATTGGACCACATTCAAGTCTGTTTTAATTCTACCATAATTCTTTAGAGGAAGAACCCTCACAGTTCTACTTAGTTGATTAGCTGTGCATAATTTCTTAGGAGGGCTTGGAGTTCCCTCTGTTGGTTCAAGCTTGCCGGCAAACTTGTGTTTACGTGATAACTTGGTGTTCCCTTTGAATGGAACTTTTATCATCTTTCGAAAAAGCTCTCGTCGTGGTTTGAAATCACCTCGGCCTCTTTTCCTGCTGCTACATGATGAAGATCTGGTCTCCCTTGTAGTAAGGTTTCGTCTAGCTGCAGAACACAGCAGTTCAGTTTTATTGTTTTCAACAACATGTGGGCCAATTCCTGGGACTTGCTGCAAGTCAAAAATGCTACTAAATCCTCCTAATGCATCACGATATTCACATATAGACTCGGCTTTGGTTCGACCAACACCGCTTAAGTGTTCTAGCTCCTGTGGTGTGGCTTTGTTGATGTCAATAGAGTGTCCTCGGCCAGCCATTGGACGCCTTTACTGAAAAGACCTAGTTGGATGCAACAACAATAAACATGATTTTACCAATTTTATTCTTTTAAACATTGAGGATAACTAAAAATATAACCTGTAAATTCATTTCTAATTTCTACAACGCTCTAAATTAACACCAAATATTTTTGGCAAGCTGTTGTGGGACATGTACTCTCGTAAATGTACGCCCTAAACAAACACACAGAAAATCTTCCAGCAAACGCTTGGAAACTAAAAATAGATTTATTCGAAACTATTAGAAATTTCTTACGCCAGATAAGGAAGAAGTAGAAATTTGGTCATGCTTTCTCTTGTTTTTTTCCCCCAGCGATGTACCATAGTGACACGAAAGGGCTGCTTGCAAGAGTTGAACTGGTTGATTGAGTTGCATACAGAAAATGTGTTTTGAAGCTGGCAACCAGCGCTTACCGGCTATTTTGTAATTTATTTATGAGAAAACAATTTTTCTCCTTTAAAAATCCAAGGAATTAAAAACCCTCTGCCTCAAAATTATGAAAAAAATTTCCTTGACTAAAATATTTCTTGGGATATGTCGAAACAACCTAGCGACAGCAACAGCAATAAAAACAATAAAAGCCTTCATTGTATTTAGGAGTTTCTTTTTCGAGTTAAAAGTTGAATTTAAAGGTGAAAGCAATATATTCTTCTTTCATACGTGATAGAGTCGAAAATATGTTTTTTGGGAACAAAAGGAAGCCTAGGAGGGGAAAGGTTATCCAAGATATCCAAACTTATCACGCAGGAGAAAACTTATTATGACGAACTAAAATTATCGTCGTTAAACGACTAAGTTCTTACCTCAACAACCGAGCGAGTAGGTCCAGAAGGGACTGAAATACGTGGCAAAATCATAGGGCCATTTATGAGCTAATTGGTTTTGGGAAAAGGTGTAGAAGTTCGTGGCAGAATCAGCGAAAAAGTAACCAAATCCTGCCAACGATGAAACAAAGATGGCGCGTTTCACGGAAGTCCACGAGGCTTTCAACGTCACACCTTGACCTTCGAGGGACTGGCGCTACATGACTCCATATATGGAATATAATAGCTAAATCACGAACACGAACATTGGCCGATCGTGACACGAAGATTTTTAGCACATTCTATTTATTTCTCTGTCTCATCTATTTTGTATTAACTGAAGAAAACTAAAAAACAAATGATTTCGCATATACATCTTCGTATTTTATTAAGTAACAGAAAATGGGCAGTTCTTAGTAAATATGTTGGTAGCTAGAATATTCTATTGAAAATAATACAATGAAAAAAGGGTAAAGTCTCCATTATGAAACGTGAGTACTTGATTGTCTTTTGTCCTACATTCCTCTCATTCTGAGTGCCTCCTCAAAGAGCGGGATTCTTCTCATTCCGATCTGGTATCCCGAGGAGATGACGAGCGTTATACGATCTTTCGATTTCGTCGTACGAACTCTTTCCGGAGATTCCACGAACATCTTCCGGTGAACACTGAATGCATCCATCTTAGCTTAGTTTAGTTGTGATAATTTTTCAAGAGTTTTTACTGTTTCCTTAAGCTATAAATCAAAAAGCTTAAAATGGCTAATGTTACGGGAAAGAATGATAACTTTCGTCGGACATGGGACAAAGAAGAATACTCGAAAAAAGCGAAGGATAGACTCAAAGGAGAAGAAGACGACGACGAGGAATCTTCTTCATCCAAGCGACAACCTCCAGTCAAAAGAGAACTTTTAAAAAAGAGAAACTACGATGTTGATCTCGAATCCAACTTGGGAAAATCAGTCGTTATTACTAAGAACTCTTCTATGTCTCAGAGTGGTGGTTACTATTGTAATGTTTGTGACTGTGTCGTGAAGGATTCCATCAACTTTTTAGATCACATTAATGGCAAAAAACACCAAAGAAATCTGGGAATGTCGATGAGAGTAGAGAGGTCTAGTGTTGATCAAGTGAAAAAGCGTTTTGAACTTAACAAAAGGAAAAGAGAGGAAGAGAATCAGAGGAAAGACTATGATCTGGAGGAGAGGCTGGCTATCCTCAAAGATGAGGTATGAATGTGGAATTTTTTTCAACCAATTGCTGGCTTGCAATCATTACCAAGAGCAGGGCTCAAAATAAGGGTCAGTCATATGCCGGTCAAGATGTCTGGCATATGATATTTTATTTTATTCATTTTTCAAATATGACTGGTCAACATGTCCGTTCAAAACCATACTTGACCAGTCAAGTACCAAATTTGGCTGGACATTGATCGTTGACCGGCCATTATTTTGAGCCCTGAAGAGAATGAAATAACAAAAGACATGGCAGCCATGTTGGATAATATAACAAAAGAGACTAAAGAAAAATATTTTGTTAAATTCATCCAAAAAGGGTGGCTATGAAAACCATCAATAGTCCCCTTCACAGTTCCCTGTGCCATCTTCAAAGGTAGCTGTGCCTTTACATCAAAGTGAGACATGAGGTGACCTTGTAATGAACAGGCCTTTTTTAACACCTTTGACAATTATTCACTTGTCTCTATCATTGCAAGGTCACCTCATGTCTCACTTCAATGCAAAGGCACAGCTACCTTTCAAGATGGCTATAGGAGGGAAGGAAGGAACTATGAAGGGGATGATTATTTCTTTTCTATATCCCTGTACAAACAATGTACCATATAGCTTTCAAAACTCTAATGACCTGGAGACGAACACAGTCAAGGCTGTTACCACTGTTTTAGACAAAAATCACAAGGTTACTGGGTGATAGACTACTGTCAATCAAACAAATCATTGGAGTATGATCCTAATTTACCTTTCTGTACTCTGTCGATTTATTTGATTGACAGTAGTCTACTTGTCTAGATCGGCACAAAGTTAAGAAAATAGTGATGAAGTTTTTTTATGCTTCTTTGACCTAGGTTGTATACACTTATTTAAAAAAGGGTTGGAAAGAACCTTGAACGGCAAATGGCTAATTGCACAGCTGAAAGAAGCCAGAGTCTTTAATATTCTTCATAAAATTTAATACCTCTTGTGTGCCAGAAACGAGTGTTCATACTTCAATATAATAAGTTATTTGTTACGGTTACCATAGTTCTTTTTGGAATAAGTGTATGTAGGAGGAAATAACTATTGGTTTTTAAATGGCCAAGGATGGATGGAAACTACAGCACACGAAAAAGTACTATGTGTATATTCTGGATTTCAGTGTCTTGGCTGCAGAAAAACGAAACATACTCTTACTGCAATCCTCAATATTTTGCAAACTTGGTAGTAGCAAGCTGCCCATTGGAATTTGGTTTTCACTGTCAGTCAGACAGTCAAAATATGAAAGGTGTTTCAACTGATTAGTTTTGGTTGTCAGCAACGAAAAACCAATTTCACTACAAGTTATTAAAATGTCTGAGTTTGCAAAATACCAAGATTGAATAAGATAGCATTCTCTTATCTAATTTTAATTATCTGATGCATTAGCCTTTTCAATCTAGTCTTGCTTTTTTGACATCTCCAGGAAGAGCAGAGAAAACAACAAAGGAAAGATTTCAAGAAAGAAAAGAAAATGAAAGTTCAACATGAGGCTGAGGAAGGTGTTGATCCTGAGGTTGCAGCGATGATGGGTTTTTCTGGGTTTGGTGGCAGCAAGAAATGAATCATGATAATATCAGAAAAGACATTATGTTATGAAATACTAATGGAAGATAGGGACCATTGGACCATTTTACCTCCCCTCCCCTCCCCCTTCACATTCAAGAAAGTAATGTGTCACCATCTACATTGGTCAATTCTGAGATGGCATTCCATAGCACTGTTAAAAGAAAGCAAAACACAGCTACATAGTTGCCATAACTTTTCCACCCTTCAAAATCTGGTCTAATACTCCAGTTCCAATAATTTCTCTAATGCTCAGGGTTAGCCTCAATTTTGTGTAGAATATTCACATGTTCCAGTGAAGGTCCGTGGAATTTCAAAGTGTTTTAATTTTTGAAGTTGAGCATTCTTTACCATTGGTATTTCAGGGCTTGAACTAACAGCTGGTTCACAGACAATGTCCAGCCAGAATTGGAATTGGTGAAATCTATGACCAAGTTGGCCGGTCTTCATGACCAGCTGTTATTTCAAGCCCTGGTATAATTTGTGAACATTTGATGCTGAAATGAGGTTAACCCCAAGTAAATGAGTTAGTGACCACCAAGGAACACAGCATTATGTTACAAATTTGAAAATGGTCTCTTGTGAAACATCATTGAAAATATTGCATAATGAAAAAACAGGATTTATATTCTCACCCCACTGGGCACCCCATAGGTGTGTATTTTTATCTTTTCAGAAATAATAGTCACTTGTGAGTGTGAATTACAGCAAACTACTGTATTCTTCAAAATTGCCACAAGAAAATTCTCAAACTCAAAACTGAAACTTTATTATTTCATATCTGCTGTAAAGTTATGTTTCTTTTATTGATATTTCTTTGAGAATAAAATAAAATATGTTGTCCTCAAAGTTTGTGTCTAAGATTCTTCCCCTCTAAACATAATTTACCAACCAGAAGAACTTGTTTAATCTATGCTGCATCTTTTACAAAACAATACTTTAAAAAAATTTAGTTGCAAAAATAAGCAACATTTTTGTCAGAGTTCCAGCTGAAAGTTTCTCCAATAGACCTCATCGGCTTGGGGGTAATGTTGTCCCATTTCAGACCATGTGTCATTCTCTTGAGAATAAGATTCTTTGTTTGAGTTGTATCCATATTCATGTATCTTCTCATGCGCAACTGTTAAACAATGAAATGATACTGGGAATGACACGTGGTCTGAAATGGGACATTACACCTGAGCCGATGAGGTCTATTAAGGACAAGTTGAATTTGTATCAGATTTAGTTTGCATTGAAATAATAATTTTAAGTACACTTTTAGGTATCTATGTTTATTATCTAAGTTATGACAATGTTTTATAGCTGCCAGTTTGGTTGAACTTGACCAAAGATTTTTTTCTTTGGTTTACTGCGAGCTTCAGTTGATTGTGGCAAGGCAAGAGTTTTAATGAAAGGTTCAATGTAATGCCGAAACTTTTGACGTTGTCAAAGAAATAGCAAACAAAATGCATGTGTATTTCAATGATGCATGATTAGATTTCTGATTGTTTGAAAATTTAAATTGTGTTGTTTTAAGTAGCACATGCATTTCATTCACAACTACATGATTCGCCTTGACAATAATTCAATGCTTTGACATTAAATTGATAGATACTTTTGAGGTCGTCACTCTTCAACAAAACTCATGCCGTGGCACATCCAACCAAAACATGCAGTACATTCTGTTTAGTCAACCAACACGTGGTGGCCATACCGTTAGTTTTGATGAGTTGTGCACAAAGAACGCCATCAAAATGCTTTGGTGCCATGCATGCTTTGTCATCTTCATCAAAAAGATGTTTAACTTTGGAATATTTTAAACAAGTTTTGTACCTGAACTTAGTTATGATATTGACTATGATGCTTAAATGAAATGATATAATTATTTGTTAGTAAAAATGTCAACAGCATAGTTCTAATGATTCTATAAATTATGATGTATTTGTGCCCTACAACCCAACCAATGTCTTTGAAAAACCCTAAATGTATGTACAAATACAGTATTACCTGTATGAGAACGATGAATACCTATGTACTGTACATAGAAAAGTGATAAATTATGAATTGAATGCTAAAACACAGGGAAAAGAAATCAACATCATAATTGCTATTTTTGGACCTCGAGTGCTTCAACGAGTAAAAATTCTCATCTACATTCTCATTTCTATTCCTAGTTATAGAATGGGAATTCACCATTCCCATTATCACATCTTGATACCACTACCACCAGAATCCTCTTCAAATTCTTTTTCTTATTCAAATGTTTGAACTCCTTTGGGAGTCACAAGATAATGGTGTTAATTAGGCCAACAAACTATGAAAAGGATTCTGGTAGTAGTGGTAACAAGTCTAATAAGGGGAATTGAGAATTGAATAAAGAAATGGGAATAGGAATGAGTGTTAATTCCATTGCTTGTTCTGCGGTGTTCTGACTTGTTCCTATTAGTAAGAAAAAAAAGCCTAGAGTACAAACACTAAAAGCATGCAAAAATGTTTTTACTAAAAAGTGATATTTTATGCTAATTCTATTGTTTTCTCTTGTTCAATTAGTACTAGTTAATTTTAACAGGCTTTTACTGTTTGTACTCTAGCTTTTGAGAACGTTTAACAGCCACTATAAGGATAGTCTCCCCCGCAGCTGTTTTTAGGGTCGTCATGCAATGCTCTAAAAATGGCTATGGGAGAGATTACTATATAGAAAAAAGAGTATTTCTTTGATTCATTGTATTCAGATTTTTTGTTTCTTGAGGAGGCCAAAAGTAATGCAATCTCCGCTGACAAGAAGCTGATAAAAATATTGTCTGGTTCAAAATTTTAACACAATAATTATTATAACCAGCATGCTTGGTCTCTAAAATGATTGCATTTCTTCTCGTAAATTCAAAATGAGTTGCATGTGAGGAAATTTGCAACACAAGCATGTCTGACCAATGTTTGACGTTTCTGCAATGATTGCATTTCTTCACATCAAAATTAATAAAAATGGTTTGCAATGAGTATTTGAAATGAAATTTGCATCATTGGCATAACTAATGTGAAAACTTTCTGCAGCAAGAGCATTACTTTATGTTAATTAACAGTCGAGGAAATGCACCAAGTCTGTGTGAGTTACACTACCAATTAGGGTCAGACAACTCAAGCATACAATGGAATCCAGTAACACTTTAAAAAGCTCATAAATGCAGGGCTAAAAATAATGGTTGCTCAATGGCCGAACACGATAACTGGCTACATCATTCTGATCAACATTAGACCAGTCAATGTGGCGAGTCAAGAGGACCAGCCTAAGAAGCGTTTGGCTGACAAGTGCTATTTTTGGCCAGTCTTGTCAGTTGACCAGCCATTATTTTTAGTGCACAAATGGAAGGGTTGGATTTTCACCAAACCCGTGTTGGTGTCAGACTGCACCTGTGCCCATTACTGCGATTCTCAATATTCTAGAACTCAGAAATTTTAACAGCTTGTCTTGAAATTGGTTTTACGCTGCCATTAATTAAAACTAATCAGTCAGTACCTTTTATATTTTTGACTGGCGGCAGTGAAAATGAAATTCCAACTGGAAACTCACAAATAATGAGTTCACAGAATATTGAGAATTGCAGTAACTCTTTACTTGAATGGGAACCAAAAACTAATTACCTTAAATCGTGTAAAGTACTTCATTAAAAATATAAATATATTTTCATTATCCATTTCAAATGACTTTGTCCTAAACAAGAACAAAATTTTCAGTTTGCGATGGACATAACTAACGTAGGGGGCTTTCATTTTTTGAGAATACTCTCTTTCAAAATTAATTTTCTCAGATCTTTCTGTGGAAATGCCTTCCATTACGAATTCTCCAGTATCTTGCACTTTCTTTAACTCAACGTCATCTCCAGTTGACAAAATTTCATGTGTCATGAACAGTAACAAAGGATGAATTTTTAGGGAATTTTTAAATTAATCTGTGCCTGTTCTTTCAGGTATACTTTCTGATTCTGATTTACTCGAAGTTTCTTGTATTTTCTCTGCTTGTTCATTATTTTTATGACTTAAGTTGTCATTCATTTGTTGTGTAGTATCATCAGTTGATTGACCAGTATTTTTAGGAGATTTTTCGTTGCTGCAGGGCTTGCCTGTTGCTGCACACAGCACTTCATCGTCTTTTAGGGTTATTAACTTAGATTTGAGTTCTTCATAATATTCATTAATATCTTTATCGTCACCACCTCTTTTCATCTTAATTAGAAGTTTATGTTGAAGTTTCACAAGCATTTCTTTGGTCAACATCTATAAGAAAAATGAAAAAGGTTTAACAAGTGTAAGTCCATTATAGAGCAGATTTTGTACGAGTTTGATAAGTCACGGCACACGGCACCAAATATTGAGTGATTTCATGCATGGCATGGCACTGATGCGATCATGCACCACTGTACTAACACAAAACCCATGAAAAACTTAACTACATTTTCATGGATTTTCACAGGTTTTTCATGGCCAAAATCAACTTTTTATCCTCTTACCCTACAGGTTTTGTCAAAGATTTAAAATTATTTAAATGATGGTAAGGAGAGCATATACAAACCTGTGAGTGTTTTTCTAAGTCAGCCACAGATATCTTCATATTTTGAATAACTTCCATTAGTTCTCTGTCTTCTTCAGTTAGTTCATCAGTTGGTTGTGTTTCTTCTTGATTGCTGCCTTGTTTTGTTGTCTCTTGATGGCTTGATTCATCTATGATATCTTTTTCTACAGGTACACCTGATTTGTCTCCTTCCTCTGGAGAACTTTTCTTTAAAGCTGTTTTCATAGAGGGATTAAAGATAATGTGAATCCATTCTTCCATCCATTCATTCAGTCATTCATTTATTAACTTAGTCAGTCAATCTGTCTGTCTGTAAGTCAGTAGCCAGGGTGGTCATTCAGTCAGTCAATCCATCTGTCTGTAAGTCAGTAGCCAGGGTGGTCATTCAGTCAGTCAATCTGTCTGTCTGTTAGTCAGTAGCCAGGGTGGTCATTCAGTCAGTCAATCTGTCTGTCTGTTAGTCAGTAGGGTGGTCATTCAGTTAGTCAGTGAGGAAGTCTGTTTGTCAGTCAGTTGGTCAGTTGCTCAGATGGTCAGTAAGTTAGTCGGTAGATCAGCTAGCCAGTCAGTTTGTTGGTCAGTTAGCTGGTTAGTTGGTCAGTCAGTCGGTTGGAAAGTCAGAGTCAGTTGGTAAGTCAGTCAGTCTGTTCATCAGTCAATCAGTCCATCAGTCAGTTGGTTGGTCGGTCAGTTGATTGTTCGCTCAGTTGAATGGTCAGTCAGTTGGTTGGTCGGTCAGTTGGTTGGTTGGTCAGTCAGTCAGTTGATTGTTCGGTCAGTTAGTTGGTTGGTCAGTCAATCGGTGGTTTGTCAGTTGGTCAGTCGGTCAGTTGGTCAGTCGGTTGGGTGGTCTGTCAGTTGGTCTGTATGACAGGTGTATTTAAAAGTGTTGAAATTAACAGCCTAACATACCTGCGCCAACAGCTTTAGATGCAACCCTGACTTTAAGGATTTCTTCTTTATCTTCCATAAATAGAATGGCTCTTTTGAGAACCATTCCTTCTTGGTGAAAGACAAGGACTGCAGGAATCTTCACATCATTCTTGGTACCATCACCAGCCATGGCAAAAATGGGCTGAGTATCACTTGAACTGCCATCATTATTGTCTGGTAACAAATTATTCAATGGGATCAATTATTAGATCCCTTTCATGTGACCTCAAAGCAGCTCAATTTGGAAGACAAAACAAAGGAATTTCAATCTTCTGAGAATTGGAAACCTATTGTTTTGTCCTCCAAATTGAGCTGCATTGTGATGTGCTGCAAGGGGTCTATATTGAAGACCTAAGCTTCACAGGAGTCGAGGGATACCAGTGAATATGTGTGAATTTGTAGTTTAATTCCTTAGTACTGTACTAAGGCTGTGAAATATAACCTTACTCCTGCTAATGCATGAGTAGTTGAGGGAGTAACTGCTTAGTTAAATGAATGAATGAATGAATGAATGAATGAATGAATGAATGAATGAATGAATGAATGAATGAATGAATGAATGAATGAATGAATGAATGAATGAATGAATGGAATGGATGGATGAATAGATAGATTGATGGATGGATGAATGAATGGATGATTGAATGAATGAAAGGATGGATGAATGAATGAATGAATGGATGGATGAATGAATAGATGGATGGATGAATGAATGGATGATTGAATGAATGAATGAATGAATGAATGAATGAATGAATGAATGAATGAATGAATGAATGAATGAATGAATGAATGAATGAATGAATGAATGAATGAATGAATGAATGAATGAATGAATGACTGACTGACTGACTGAATGAATGAATGACTGAATGAATAAATGGAATTAATGCATGGATGGATGAATGAATGAATGGATGAATAAATAAAGAAAACTGAATGGTATAGGAGTCAAATATTAAAAAGAAACAAAAGATGAAACAGCAAGAGTTTTCTTCAGCCTTACCAATAATGATGACTGCCACTGCACCTGCAGCCTCAGCTACACGAACCTACAACATCATCAGGTTTTAACATCAATGATAATAATGAATTCACCATACAGGCTATACATCAGTTCACTGGTCAAACACAAAGTATTCAACAAGGCTTCAAGGTAGTTTCAAAGTATTATTCAAATTTGAACCTTGCAGCCTCAACTGAATGCTTTGTGTGTGAACAGTGAACCAATGTATGGAAAATGGTTCTTAAAAAATGTTCTTTATCAGGTGTCAGCCATGGTTGTTATCAGTTGAGAATAAAAACCTTTATTCATGTCCTACAAATGTTTTATGATACCTTGTCTATGAACATGCATTCTCCTCTTTCCATGATTGCAATTCTGTGTTTTACACTTTCTTCATTCTTGAGGCTTGTACAGCCCTTGATTGGATCAGCTACAACAGTTTCAGCACCAACCTGTGAAAACAAGCACATGTATGAGGAAAATAATAATCATGGGTGGAAGGCAGTGTCAAAATTTTGGGTAACTTCTTGGGGTATGGGAGTAATTAGATGTTTTGAATAATATGGGGGGGGGGGGGGGGGGGTGCCATGGATAAGGATGGTAAGACATGAAAGGGGTGTTACAGCATATACACCCCACCTCATAATATAAATTATTTTGGCCTGGCTATTTCTTCATGGTATTTTACTGCAATTCTCAAATTTATTCTGTGAACTCATACATTTCAACGGCTTGTTGTGAAATAGGTTTTTCGCTGCCGTCAATCAAAACTAATCAGTCAGTACCTTTTATATTTTTGACTGGCGGCAGTGAAAAAAAAAAAAAAGATTCCAGCAGGCAACTCCCAGCTGCTGAGTTCGCAGAGTATGGAGAATCTCAGTAAGGCACATGCTGTTATGAACTGATGTGCATCTAACTACTCACCCCTACATCTCCTTTGGACAAGTCAAGACCAAACTGTGCAGGTCCAGCGTTCAACACTATACTACCATTATATGGAGGGGACATGAGTTGTACAACACGTGGATTGGCACTGGCACCTGAATAGAAAACAAGATTAAGAACAGTAAGGAAACTATTGAATTCTCAC
Source organism: Anthopleura sola (assembly GCA_023349425.1). Taxonomy (NCBI): domain Eukaryota; kingdom Metazoa; phylum Cnidaria; class Anthozoa; order Actiniaria; family Actiniidae; genus Anthopleura; species Anthopleura sola. The sequence goes on along the minus strand of JALHLI010000010.1, from coordinate 8,964,894 downwards.
CTGACCCACAGACAAAACACTCTTATCTTGTGTCCATCGGGACCAGTAACCTGGGGAACCACATAGTCTGACACTGACCACTTGGGTATATAATAGATGGCTAATTTTTGAACACTTGTTCGAGAACCGCTCAAGGATGTTGAGTGAAATCAACTCAGCCACCTTCCCACAGCAATTACCATTGCCAGCCTAGGCCTATGTTCCCTTTTGCTCTGGAGCTGGCTTGTCCCCATAACTTAATACCAAAGGTATAGCTGAAACAATTTAGTGTTTGTCACTAGCTGATAGGAACTTGGGAAAATCAGAGTCCCTGATAGGAATCAAACCCATATGACCTTCCAGATACTGGATGGATGCTCTAACCACTGAGCTACAGGAAAGAGTCTTGATAAGCTATCCTTTACTGGGGCCATTATGACATATGGCCAGCACATACTGAAGATGTTTGGGAATAAGGGTTCAGTGAGGATCATTTATTGTACTTGGTATGAACAACACATAAAGATGAAGTGAGCACTTGTAGTATTATAAATGTACCTCCGTCATCGTTGCGTTGCTTGGCTAACTCAATCATTTCCTGCATAAACTTGATGCCATCCTCTGCATCAGACTTGGAGTAGGCCTTAAAATACATCAATCTCATGCTCAGTGATATACTTAAAAACAGGACATGTATACAATACTATCATATTTCATAACATAATAAGATGATTATGAATACCGGTATGTGCAAATTTGTATCAAATGCTAGGATTATTTTTGAATCATATTTATCACAACTGTATTAAACAAATTGAACTTTATTTTGCATTCTTATATAAAAGGAACGAATGATTATGGTTCTGAACCGCTAAAATCCATAAAGATTTACAACTCTTTTTTCCTCTCATTTACTTTTTATGCTATCTAATATTTTTGAGAATTTTACATCGTAATTGTATAAATAATCATAGATTTTAATTGTTTATATTTTGGAGGGCCATAATTAGTTAGATCATAGGTTATCATGTACTGTGCTTTTAAAATAAATATTTTGAGCAGCAGCAAAATTGTATATTACTTATAAAACTCATGAATAATTAATGAGGAAAACACAATAGAAATCATTGTCCTTGGAGGAGGTTGTATATCTGATACAAAATCGTCCTGATTTGCATAAACTTTAACTCCAATTTTCTCAGCCAAATTCAATTTTATCTTTAAAATTTTAGTAGAACATGAATGTATACACCTAGACGTTTCACAATCACTTGCCTTTGACTCATGGTTGTATATCTGATACAACACGGCCACTCATATTATTATATTACTTTCAAGTGTGCTAAAGTGAGTTGATACGTGACAATAGCCCATGCAGTGCTCAACTTACAGTACAGGTACATGAACTTACAATTAGTACAGTATGCTCATCAGTCTCATCATTATTATTGGGTATTTCCTCAGTCAAGTAGAGCTGAATGTGCAAAGTCAAATGAAAGGCATTTCTGATAATCCTGATATCTCATATATTCAGCTACTCAAATATTTTTCTTTATATGTTATTATTTTAATTGTTAAATTGAAAATAATGTACTAAATTAATATTTCCCTCAAATTTAATGCTCAAGTGAGAGTTATTGTGGCAAAGCTAGCAGATGTAAGGAGGGGACTTGGCCCCCCATTTCAGTGGCGGATCCAGAATTTTACAAAGGGGGGTTCCATTTCGTCTTCACTCTTTCAACGACTGATACGTAAAACTTCATTGCAGGACGCATTCTCATTATTTCATATACCCCTTTTCAAAGGGTCTGATGCTCAAAGGGGGGTTCCGTGGAACCCATGGAACCCCCTCTGGATCCGCCACTGCATTTGTAAATCTGAAGAAGTTTTTTAAGCACAAACTAAGCTCCAAATTAGAGTGACCAGTTGATAAAAATTAAGTTTTAGAATATCAAATGGTTATATTTTATATCTCATAACATACTGGTTAGTAATAATTTTTGTAAAATATTTGCAAAGTTGTATGCAAGCTAGGATAAAACAAAATTAATGTCAATTAACATTCAATAGCGATGTGTTGACATCAACACTTGTCTACCTGAAGTATCAACTGATCAACTGACCAGCCAACCATCTGCCGAGTGTTGATTGACACATGTCAGTTGGTTGTCATAGAGTACATGATTACTGTACACCTATTAAAGGATATCATTTACTAAGGGTTATGATTGAGAAATGTGACAATACTCACATTAGATGCAGAGTGCATTAACTGGATTCTCCCTTCTTTCGTATGTGCTACAGTAATTCCCATGGATTTTAATATTTCAAGGTGTTCTTGGTTGCCAGGAACAAATTGTTCAGCACGGAGACGAGGAGGTCTGATAAAGATGAGTTGTCATCAATATTGGTACATCAAAGAACTAACTTTATAGATAAGTTTTATGAATAACATCAATAAGTATCATTACCCAGGTGATTAATATATAAATTTATCAGAAAAACAAACGCAAAGAGATTACTACGTTTCGACATCGTCCGATGTCATTATCAAGTCAATAAGATATAAGTAAAGCGTGTATAAATATGCAGGATACAGTTGAATGATACAATAGTCAATTAGTTAAAAAAAAAAAGGCCATGTAAGTCCGTCTGAACGTTCAGCATAGCAACTTTCTCTTAATTTAAAAAACTCATGAATATCTAATGAGGAGAGCACAATAGAATCATCGACCATGGAGGAGGTTTAAAATCTGATAAAATATCATCTTTATTTCCATAAACTTTAACTAGGATTTTCTCTGCCAAACTTGGTGCATTCGTAAAAAATTCAGTAAAACATGTGAACATACACCTTGAGGTTTTTTAAGCTGTTCAATAAACTCGCAGATCATGTTTTATTGGGTCTAAAACCTCTCGGCTTCACCTTGTGTTTTAAACCCAATAAAACACTCCTACTCATATATTAAACAGTACGTAAAGCATCTCATATATTAAACAATCAAGCTTGCTTATATAAATCTTACTTATTTGAAGAGAAAGCAAATGTTTTCTTCACTGGGGCACAACTTTCTTGGGATTTGAGTAACACTTGATTTCGTATACTCTCAGCATACTTGACTTTGTCGCCTGAGTTTCCAGTGTTGGGACAAGTAAAGTCATGTTCATTTTCTTCGTTTAGTGTCACGTTATAACGTAATTCCTGAAACAGATGAGAATTAGGATTTAGTAAAGTATGTTACAGATGTATATCGGGAAGCACTGGGGCGTAGCGGTGAGAGTGCTCGCCTCTCACCAAGACGACCCGAGTTCGAGTCCTGCAGGGCTCGGTGTGAGTAGGGTTTTCTCTCCTGTGCTTCAAGGGTTTTTCTCCGGGTTTTCCACCCTCCACAAAAATCAACTTCTAAATTCCAATTCAATCATGGCATGAGGGCCACAGGTTTGTTAGACACTGGCTATTTAGTGCTACCCTCATAAAAAAAACAATTTTTTTTAGTATCAATAGACCTTTTCCAAATTCACTTGAGTGACCATGAAACAATGGCTCCAAGTCGATTTTACAGTAAATGTATGAATGGGTGTTGTGGGTGTTGAGAGGTGGGTGTTGTGGGTGTTGAGAGGTGGCTGTTGTGGAGAGGTGGCTGTTGTGGAGAGGTGGCTGTTGTGGAGAGGTTTCAGTTACAGTATTATTATCTTGTATGAGCTCAATGGTAAATGAAACAAAATTTCCTGGCTGTTGGATCGAAGTGGTCATTGTGGAGAGGTGGCTGTTAGTGGAAGTTCGCCTGTATCTTATTCTCAAGAGAATGAAAATAAAATATGGACTGTAATGGGAAAACACTACACCCCTGCTAAAAGGGATTCAATAATAAGACATTTTACCTGGTAAGCTGTTTTGTTTGCTTGGATTCTAGAAAGACTTAAGGGTAAAAGATGAGCTTCTGTTGTGAAGATAAACTCATTCATGTGTAAGGGTGTGTCTTCTTTCTCAGAAAACAGTAGAAAAAGGTATTTGAATGTCTCGGCAAGAACAAAAGAATCCATCCTGGAAAAAAAGAGAAAGAAAAAATAAGATTACTGGTCAGGTAAACCAGTTGTTGTCTGAAGAATATGCGGAAAAAAATAAGATTTCTCTAAAGAAAGTAAGGAAAAAAAGTCCCTCGATTCTTTGATGACACCCCACCACACCTAAGAAGCCAACGGCAGGGTGTGGATTTTTTGGGACCTTGGAGTTATTTAATATGAAATGTATCAAGGACAATGATGAGGTGATGGATGTCAAATTACCTGTCTTCGTGAGTGAGTGTTCTAACATCCTTCAAAGCAGCAAATCCACAAGGGACTCTAGCATGCTCATTGATCTTGTCTACAATATTCTTGCCAACCTCTAGGTAGTAAGGATCCCCTGTTGCCTGAAGAAAGAAATCAAAAACATTTATAATGGAATGTACATAGAACCAGACTTGTTCTTTATTCAAAGCATAACAATTACTTTTTGCGGCAAACATGTACCTACGTATTATACTAACCTCATATAAAAAGTAAGTACTTTCAACTAATTCTGGACGAAGAGGGTGTTCACCCCAGTGGACCTCAAAGTCAGTAGTAAATGCCTGTTTGAAAAGGTCAAAATACAATCAGAACATATTCTACAATGAGTATGATCAGTGAGGGGAGTAGTTAATATGCAAATCCCAAACTCCAGGATGTCCAAAACAGCAGAGCACTTTTGAATTGGGAGAAGGTCGCCTGAGATTTGAAATTATAGTAGACAAGCCTATACCTAGTCTACTTTGTAGCACAGGCCAAAACTAATGACGACTGCACTGTAAAGGAGACTAGCATGATATGTACCAGACTAATATAGGCTGGACTGACACTTGACGTTACCTCAGGTAGAAAAGTATGCTTCTTGGCCACTTCATATAACATGTGATGAGTTTCAATGGCTTTCTTGATATCTCCTTTAAGAACCTGGAAATACAAGATAGAAATAGTTAACATGTTATGTCAAAATGGTCCATATCAAGACGCAGTGAGCTTTAGCAGTGGCATACCTAGCGGCGGTGGGGGGGGGGCTACTGGGGTGCCTGTGTCCACCCTTTTGTAGAGAGGGAGTGATAAATAATAAAAGAATTTGAGCAGTAATGATAAAAATAATGGGATTTTTGTATTATGATGTCCATCACAATCACCTCCTGAACAGTCCAACAACCAATAACTAGCCTTTGGTGCCTGTCAAAAATTCTTTTTTTAATGGGGTTCGGCATTCTGGAGGGTAGGAAAAAAACAAGATGGCTGCTTTTTGGATTTGAGTTGATACTTACTTGTAGACCTGGCCAAAAAGCCTGTAATGCATCCATGTAGGCATGGGAAGTTCTTTCTGGTTGGTGCATTTGGACACTAAGAAACATCGCTCCTTGGTTTATATACTGCATTATAGACTTGTAATGCTGGTAAATATAATAATATTGAGTAAACATTAATTTTGGCTAATAGAGAATTTTCGTATGACTATGAAAAACTTATGTCATGAACCACGCCTTGCTGTGACCGTGTCAGTTCCCTGCTGTGTAGGAAAACATTCAACATTTGGTATTGAGCACTTCAGGTGATCTTGAATCTAGACGGGTAATGCATTGTTTGTCACAGCGAAAATTTCCAAGTGTTTTCTATTATCTCTTGCCAAAATGAATATTGTCCACCAACAATGATAAAATATGCTTTTTCTAAGAGGTATTTGGCGAATCTTTGCACAGATGAGTTTTATTTTCTTTATTATTGAGCAAAAGCTGTAAAATCGATCGAGCCGAAAACCGGGAACTAGGAAACATTGAGCTACAAGCAAAATGTTCGCTGTTTGGCCAGAGAGAAGCGAGATCACCTGGCTCTCACCACTACGCCAGCCATGCTTCCAAAGAAAGAAAAAAGAAATCAGTTTTACCTTGTTAAATCTTTCTAGGTAGGTTACATTGCCAAGTAGAATATAAGCCTTCAAGCAGTATTCATAGTATGAGTCAATGCCTGCACCAACACCACTATCTGGTTCAAGTAAGAGAAAAATATTACTATCAAGGTATGATCTATGATCAATTGAGTATTGGGCTACCTGTGGAGTTCACCACAGGGTTCCCTGTCTAGAATTATCTTAGAGACAGACACATGAAGCAAGCTGTAATATCTTACCTCGTCTAACCCAGTCTCCATTATGAATGTTAATCACTGTACCCACAAGATCAGATGCTCGACTTCTAAACCTCCACAGGGATTCCATAGCTCTGCTTGCCTTTTCCTGGTAAGCAGCAAATAATTATGATACTTGTTAACATCCAGTTAATAAATAACATGGGAACAACAAACAAGTTGCTGTCCCCCCCCCCCCCCTCCCAGGTGGGGTGCTCCTATGGACCCCTTTCACATGACGTCAAAGCAGCTCAATTTGGAGTACAAAACAAAGGAATTTCAATCCCTTGAGAATTGGAACCTATTGTTTTGTCCTCCAAATTGAGCTGCATTCCGATGCACTGCAAGGGGTCTATACAAAAATATTAACAACTCCTAAAAGAGAAAGTTCAGACTTTTTCTTAGGGGTTAAATTTATTGCTTTCAACGATCATCCCAATCCTTTTCATATGGGAGTACCCCCAGTTTTCATTGATAACAATCATGTGCTTGGTGCTGTCTTAAGGCAGTGATGTTATATTATTATTTTGAAAAACACTAGTGTGGTGTTAAGAGGATACCTCAAATATTGGATCACCGGTCAACCTGGACAGGGCACCAAACTCCATGATCATTGTTCCTGCACATGCCGTACATGTATCAGACTCGCTTCCTGTGCCTGATTCAGGATGATGAATGCCAAACTTTAAATTAACCTGAAAAATATGGAGATATTTATTACTATTATTTCAATACTTCTTTGTACTTGCAGTTGTATCCATGCTCATGTTTCTCCTCATGCACAACTGTTAAACAAAGAAATGATACTCTAGGGAATGACAAATGGTCTTAAATGGGAAAACATTACCAGATACACCCAAAGTAAAAGAGTCTTTATTTTAATACAGTTAACTCTAAAACATCCTAACAACAGACATGTGATGCAATGCATTTATTCTCCAAGCATTTATTGGATGGCAGTCATCTTGTGCTTTTATTTATTAGTGTATGGGGGGGTCGGCAAAACCATCTGTAACAGTAATTACCCAACCCCCTTTCCTGGTTAGCAAAAATATCCTAACCCCCATATATTTTGCCCAGTTTATCACTAAACCCCTATATTGTAACACTTCATACAATTAGCAACAACCCCCCTATATAGCTTTTGAAGATAATGTGACCCCCCCCCCCCCCCCCAATAGTGCTGAAACTCCCCAATACAGTAATAAATGAAAGTTCCCTAAATTTAATTTAGCACTGAGCCTCATACTGAAACCTCAGTGCGTGACAAGCAAAGCATATCTAGGAAGTGGACTATTGCACCTGTTAATGAATGCTTTTTCTCACTCAATACAGCCACCTAATTAAGTAAACCATGATCCACCTACTTGAAATTGTAATGAAATACCTGAGAACCCTCATTTTTGTTAGTTGACTTACTTTAGGATATGGGATCCCTGTGGAAGTGTTGAACGCTGGTAATAATCTTGTTGCAATATCTTTAGCCATGTCAAGAAGCTCTCCATTATACCATGCCATTCCTTTCCCATCCCTCTTTAAAGCCGCAGCTGCGACATGTCCACCCAGTAGACCGCTGCAGGATGAATTTGAAAAATACTTTAATTATTAATTTATTGTGGGAATAATTATGCTTTCAAAGATTGCTAAAGTAGAACATCTACTAAGTGGCCATTCTCAGACAATTGTCAAGTGGATGCTAATTAATACTTATTGATGGGGACCGAGGGAAACAGTGTGTTCTGTGGTCCTGAGATGACGATGTTTCCCGAGGCATAGCCAAGGGAAACATTGCCATCGAGGGACCACAAAACATCACACCAAAAGGGATTAGGTCTGTTTCATACCAGTAGAACTGTAAAGTGTGACTTTGTTAACTAAAGTATTTGAAACAAGATTAAATTCCAATCCGGCAGCTGATTTTAGCACAGCAATGAAAACAGGAGAATTGGGAGAAAAACACTTGAGGCATATGAGAGGGTCTTAAGAGAACCCATCTCACATATATAGTACACCTGATAGAGAGCACTCAAATTACTGTTGTAGCTTATTTACAGAGCTTTAAATACAGATTTTCTTAGGAATCCATTAAAAACCTCCCCTCAAATAGGCCATCTAAATATAAAACAACAAAAGGTATTCTTTTTGCCAAATCTGCTGAAACAACATGATAGAAACAGCATGGGGGCCAAACAAAGTTGCCATAAAAGCAATGAAATTAATGAAATCTGCATGTAGCAATGACAAATTTGGAAGTTAATTTTCAAAGGGAATATTTCATAACTTTTTTATTTCATCAGGATATCTTTTCCATTATTAATTGTGATTCAGTGTGCTTTACGTCAATAGAGCCAAATCATGCCTTCTATCAGCTGCTCTGCACATAAGATTGATATAGAATTTGTGACTTGTAGAAATGAATAGAATTTAAGCATTAGACAACTTACCCAACCATTCGTATATTAGTCTCAAACACCGACACCACAAGGTCACTGTCAAATGTCACATCTCGTATTACTAGTTTTGAAGCTCTTTCAAATTCTTCTATATCACCAAGAACCTAATATGGGATAAAACATATAAACATGAAGTGAATAGACCTCATCGGCTTGGGTGTAATGTTTTCCCATTTCAGACCACATGTCATTCTCTTGAGAATAAGATTCTTTGTTTGAGTTGTATCCATATTCATGTATCTTCTCATGCGTAACTGTTAAACAATGAAATGATACTCTGGGGAATGACACATGGTCTGAAATGGGACAACATTACACCCAAGCCGATGAGGTCTATTGGGCAAGGGCATCGGGAACAAGCTAGCTAATAGTTTACAGCCCTTTTCATATTTCTGCGACCTAACCAACCCAAGGCGTGGAGTTTATTCCGATCAAGCAATAAAAAAATTCCTGTGATTAAACACATATTTTCACATGGAAATTTCTTATCGCTTGCTATTGGAATGAACTCAGCCTGTTGCAGTTTGATTGATGGAAACCTAAACGCCAGAAGTCTGGAGTTGGTTAGGTTGCAGAATAATGAAAAGTGCTGTAAGCTCATTTAAAATCCATGCTCAAGCTAATTCTGATGAAGACCACTGATAAATGGTCAAAATGTCTAGTTCTTAGGAATTAAAATCAGAGACAAACCAAATATCATTAATGAAGGGTAAATATACAAGAGCATTAGAAGACTGAGATCAAAAATTCTAATACAATGATTCTAAAACATAATCAGAGATTATGATACTCACAGCTAATGTATCCAAGGTATCCACAAGAGTTAAAGAAAATCTATTATGGATAAAAATATAAATAATAATCTAAAAAACATGATACCAATAAAGAAAGAAATAATATTCAAATGTATACACCTCTTTACCTTGGGTGTAATGTTTTCCAATTTAAGACCATGTGTCATTCCCTAGAGTATTATTTCTTTGTTTAACGGTTGCACATGAGAAGACACATGTATATGGATATAACCCAAACAAAGAATCTTATTCTTAAGATAATGACATGTGGTCTGAAATGGGAAAATATCATGCCAAATACTTTTGAGAGTGATCATGACATCTCAGAATCAAACTATTGTTGACTAGTATGTTACAGAGCCGACTTGACTTTACACCGTACTTACTTCCCAAGTGCATCATCTACATCTCCTCTACTTTGATCCACACCTCTGACCCGTCCCTTACAGCTTAACGGCATCAGTTCATCAGCTGGGTAGGCATATTTCTGAAAGAAATCGACAAAGCAATTAAGTCAAATAATTTAAGATAGAAACTCTGGGATCAATAATGATAATATTTATCAACCACACTGCTTGGCAAAAATAATCATGACAAAATTGCTGCAAGTGAGCGAGCAGAGAAAATAATCATGCAGAAACAGACTTTCGGCACTTTCAAAAATTAACAGATGTATGTAGTGAAGATTTTCTGGTCTGCAGTAGCAATTTATTACATGCCACTCACAACACTTCCCTTTTGATAAAACACATAAGATATTACATGGTCACGCGGAGATACAAATTTTATCTTCGAGTGTTGATATTATCTCTCAAGAGTGAGAGATAATATCAGAAATAATATCAGCACGAGAAGATAAAATTTGTATCTCCAAGCGGACATGTAATGTTCTGTTTATTATATGAAATCTTCAATGAAAAATAATGGAGAATTCGAGACTTGCTGAGCAAAAAGTCGAAATTTGACACCACCAGTGTTGATATAAATTGTATCCCCACTGGCCACTGGTGGGAGTGGGGATATCAATTTTATCATTTTGATGTCACTCAATATCACACTCTATTTCATATACAAATAGTAATTTATTTACCGATATTTACAGTACATATTAAAGTAAAGAATTGTGAGGACCCTTCAGACTGTAAATCACTTTGTGACGTTGGCTACCTCATTAAAGATTATTATAATAAAAATAATAATAAACGAAGTGTCTAGATACCCGGCACCCGGGATCGATTTTCAAAATACTAGATACCCGGGAGTTTTTAGTTTTTATTAAAAATACCAGGCTATGGTGACTTTTAAGGATTCAAAGACTCATAACTTTGTTTAGAATAGGCAAGCGCTTCTGAGAATCCTAATACAGTCGAATATTATTCATTCGCCGAGTCTCGGCATACTATAAACACGGCGTCCAAGTAAGGCACTTAGAAATATTTCGATAATCATGAAGGTCACGGGATCGATTTTCAAAATACTAGATACCCGGGAGCCTGAAAAATACTGAGAAATTCTCGCAAAACAGTCAAGTCATCTATCCAATTGCTGTGAACAGTTCAAAAATCATAACAAGTGTTTAACCGAACGAAAATAACTAAGTTATCCAGTCATCCCATGACTCCCGGGAATGATTGCGAATTACTACTACATACCCGGCAGTCGCTTAGATTTCGTACGAAAATCCTTCAAAGCGTGTAAAATTCTTTTGAATCGTTAGGATATTGGATTACTATACGACTGGAAAGCAGTTATGTTATTTTTTAAAGACATTACTTTGTGTATTTCTACACAAATAGTATTCCTGAGGTCTGACCTTCATGATTATCGAAATATTTCTAAGTGCCTTACTTGGACGCCGTGTTTATAGTATGCCGAGACTCGGCGAATGAATAATGTTCGACTGTATTAGGATTCTCAGAAGCGCTTGCCTATTCTAAACAAAGTTATAACACTTTGAATCCCTTAAAGTTCCCCTGACCTGGTATTTTTTATAAAAATTAAATACTCCCGGGTATCTAGTATTTTGAAAATCGATCCCGGGTGCCGGGTATCTAGACACTTCGAATAATAAAAGCTTTATTTCATGAAGGTCAACTTTCAGCCAGAGGCTCAGGTTTACAAAGTGCTTTCAAATATCATTATTAAGCATTATCAACTAAGATTTCAGGATATGTATAGATTTGCACTATATTCCTTAAATTTATAAATATGTCAACAAAATTTTGTTTTTATGACCACATTTATATCATGATACTTAGCACATTTTGTACAATTATTTCTTCCTGTGAAAAATCACAAGTTTAAAATATAAAATTTACCAAGAAATTATTGTTTACTGTGGACCAGATGATCAAATGATGACTCAATGTCGACAAACATAACTTTGTTGACTTGTTGTGTAAGCTTAAAAATGGCTTAATTAATATTAACAAACTTTGACAAGGACTCAAAAAATCATATTCAAAGCGTATTCAATGTTTAATATTTTTCATGCTATTTAAGGGAGCACAATTTTTGCGCATTTGGAGTGAAAAATGATTATACAGAGATATTTTCTTAAAAGTTTTTCACAAAAAAGGAAATTTTTAATACCCCAAACAGCTGTTCAAATTGAATAAGCTTAACTTAAGGTTAATTGGGATATCGAGTTGTAAAGTAAAATATGAAATTTGAGTCAAAGGTTTTGATAGAAAAAGAAGAACTCCTGGCATGACGGAAACATAAAGCCATTGTAAGATGATACTAGGGTCATTAGAGAGCCAGACAATAAAGGAGAGTTGAATCACTTGAAGTAAAAACAAAATAAAGCGACGACAAACATGTACTACGGTATGAAAAATAAACTCACCATGTACGAGCCATAAGCATGTTGGAACATCTCCTTTACTTGGTCCCTAAAAACACCCAGACATTCAAGAGTTTATTGAAATACTCAACACCTTTTCGACCTCAAAATATCAAACTTTTCTTACCTAATTCTGATCTTCTCTCCTAACGACATTGCTGAAGACTCAGAACCCGACGTTGCCACCAAAAGTGACACCAAAACAAGCCAAAACATTGCTCTTCTCATCATTTTGGCACTCCAAAGGTTCTGATATTCAGCAATATCAATTGGTGTTGGCCTAGAGCCAGGTTTTATTGATGTTAAGTGGCTTATAAGGACGGCATTTTGTGGCTTTTAGAGGACTCACTCACTCTTCTTCAGAGATTCTATATTTCGCCATTTTGTCTTCGTGGCAGTGACGTCAATAAGGAGCCTGGAGACAAGTCTTATTAATAATCACGTGACGTACATATATCGAGGAATCCGAGGTTTCCATAGCGATTAAAATTTTCTAAAAAATTATCAACCAAAATACATTGTTTTGGAAAATTTTTATTTTAAAGGAAATTCAGTTGAGAATAAGATTCTAAGAAATCCATCCTAGAAAGAAAAATAGCTTGTGACAGAAATAAAATAAATTGGAAAAAATGGGTAATGCAAATTTTCGGTTGTCCAATGGTTTCACGGAAGAAATTTCAAATCCAATACAACTTTCATTTAACAATTTATTGAGTAAAACAGAATGAATTTTTTTTATTTATATTTATTACGCTTTCAACAGAGTTGAGTTGAGTGGATTGTGTTGGTTGTAATTAAAAATAACTCTCATTTTTTTATTTTTTCTAAAATAAAATAAATTGGATGGTCTGAGATGGTCTGAGATATCAGGTTTTGTTACATGAAAGTGCTAGTATTTGGCTGCGAAATTGGAAATTATTATATTAACTTTCAAAACAATAAGCATCAAAGATGCCATGCATAATAGGTCATTAAGAGGGGTAGTCCGTAAATACCACCTGAGGGGTGCAGAATGAAAAAAATCGAAATCGCTCAAATTTTGTCAGAATGTAGGCCTTAGTGAATTATAACTGTTGTGTAAGTTTCACTTCGATCGGATAAATAGTTTAGGAGAACGGCACCGAAAACCATTTTTTCTGATCACTTCCGGTTTTTTCACTCGATTTCACCACATCCCCAAAAACCCTAAAAATCACAAAATTCCTTTCGCATTCCTCGGCAAACAATTTAATTTCATGATTAAGAGATCCTAACCCTCATTTGGATGGACTTATCAAGCATTTTGCTTAAAATGGGAATATTTTATCGATTTTTACATTATTTTAATTATTTTGAGCAATATTTTATACCATATGTTGCAAGGCTAATATCTCCAATGGTACATCGATTCACATAAATTAACTACTACAGGGAGAAAGAGCAATGTTTTATCTTTACTTTTCTCAAATAAAATTTTGGGGCACTCTAAAATTCGAATTTTGGCAAGACGAAATACAACCCCTATTGACCCCCAAAATAATGACAACTTGAGTCTTAAGCGGTCACGCTTTATGCGAAAGATAAATTATTTGGTCCATTAAACTGCTTCTAACAGACAAGAAACTCGATGGTGTAGAAGATAAAACGTTTATTGACATTCTCAGAAAATATTAAAAGAATCCAAGTGAAATTGTTATTGTTTTAGGACAACCAAGTTGAGTCTTCTTGTTGTGTCACTCGATACTAACGATTTACCCCTTCGATTTTCGATAATATTTGGTATAGATTGTCTTCAAAAAACCTCAACAACAATATAACAACCTTACTAATACAGTATGAACAAATTGTACCTTATTACACTTGGATTTGTAGAAAATAAACTCGTTGAAGCTAGCCAGGTGCCATGCGAATAACTCAATAGTCCAACTGACTTTGCAGGATTACGTGACAAATATTACCACAGGTAGCCCGTCATCACTCCATCAGATTTAACTCGTACGTGGACGGCCTTGCCGTGGCATCAATTGTTTTTGGTTTCAGATGATTTTAGACAATAAAAGTCTAAACAAAAGTTAGCTGTAATCGTTTGATAGCCATGCTTTTATCTGTTGATCTCAGAATGGTCTTAGTGTTTTACAACTTTCAATCATTAACAAATCATTAGCCCGTCATCACTCCATCAGATTTAACTCGTACGTGGACTGCCTATCGCCAGATATTTTAATAGAAGTATTTATACAACACCATAGAAAATAAAGCAAATCAGAATGCAGGAAAGCCGTTGTATATTCGTCGGTATTTCACTCTTCCTTCAAATCATGCGCATTTGTGTTTTCTATGGTGTGGGATAAACTGGTTATACAATGGTTTCTCGTGGCATACCGTGGATCCCGGGGGTACTCCCTATAATTGACTATACGGGGAAGCTCCGCCCAAAAGGGGTACTTTTTTCAGGCCACACGTATAGAAAAAGGGTGGAAATTTGTGAGTTTTGGTATAAAAAGGGGTAGGTTTTCTTCAAAGGTATATAAAAGGGGTACCTTTTCAGGCAAAAAGAGGTATAAAAAAGGGTACCTTTTTGCTGAAATTTGGTATAGAAAAGGGTAAGGGGTCAAGAGTCCGGGCGGAGCATCCCCGTATGAAACGACCCTAAATGCCCCTACCCCCTCCCCTCTTCCCTGGGCCGTGTATATCCTACTCGTCACTTTCATTTTCTTTGGTATACACGCTCGCCCTAAAGAATGGTGTATATACTAGAAACAATCGAAACAATAACTTTCATTTCAAATGGTTCTAAACCTTCATAAAACTCTTTTTACGCACTAAGTCAAACGTTTTAAACTTTTTAAGGAACTAGTTTCTTTTGAAACGTAGGAAGGCTGAGCCCCTCCAAATTCTTGAAGGGGGTGGGGGGGGGGGGGGGGGGGCTATAGCCCCCTTCTCCGCCGCCTCTGAGTTTGTGATATAAACTGATGATCTTGACAGAAGCGAGCTGAGTAGCTGTGTTTAACATGGAACCGAAAACAAAACAAAATTGTTTGTAAATTCTGGCACTACTGTCTTGCGTTTTCTTGGTCTCCTACAGGATACATGGGGAGAGGGAGAGGGGTCATAAAAACTAAATACGACATCCAAACTAAAAGGTCCCATTCGCCCCACCCTAAATCCTCCAGTTTCGATCCTTTAACTGATGAAAAATGATGTTTATGAAGCATAAATATATTTTCATAAAAACATGAAGAGTGTGGACATGGGTTACGTTCTGCGACTATGACACACAGTTGCATGTTTTCCGCAATGGTCTCTATCAGTATTTAGGTTGTTTTTTGTAGTGATGATATTGCAGAAGTGACCTGAAAACATTTTATCCATGCATGTTACTGTACTGCATTTGCTTCTTCGTGCAGTCTTGCACTTTTCCAGTGCCCATCCTTGTTTCTGGATAGTTGCGTTGGAAGGCGTGGCATCATTTGAATGAGGGTCTCAATTGGGCGGTAGTTTTTGCGGCTAACGATCAAAATTTTGGCTTCTTTTTAACGGCTAAATGTTAGGTTTGTTTTCACTTACGGTTAACAAAAAACTTAAATACATTTTTCATGTTAAAAAAGTTAATGATTGAAAGTTGTAAAACACTAAGACCATTCTGAGATCAACAGATAAAAGCATGGCTATCAAACGATTACAGCTAACTTTTGTTTAGACTTTTATTGTCTAAAATCATCTGAAACCAAAAACAATTGATGCCACGGCAAGGCCGTCCACGTACGAGTTAAATCTGATGGAGTGATGACGGGCTACCTGTGGTAATATTTGTCACGTAATCCTGCAAAGTCAGTTGGACTATTGAGTTATTCGCATGGCACCTGGCTAGCTTCAACGAGTTTATTTTCTACAAATCCAAGTGTAATAAGGTACAATTTGTTCATACTGTATTAGTAAGGTTGTTATATTGTTGTTGAGGTTTTTTGAAGACAATCTATACCAAATATTATCGAAAATCGAAGGGGTAAATCGTTAGTATCGAGTGACACAACAAGAAGACTCAACTTGGTTGTCCTAAAACAATAACAATTTCACTTGGATTCTTTTAATATTTTCTGAGAATGTCAATAAACGTTTTATCTTCTACACCATCGAGTTTCTTGTCTGTTAGAAGCAGTTTAATGGACCAAATAATTTATCTTTCGCATAAAGCGTGACCGCTTAAGACTCAAGTTGTCATTATTTTGGGGGTCAATAGGGGTTGTATTTCGTCTTGCCAAAATTCGAATTTTAGAGTGCCCCAAAATTTTATTTGAGAAAAGTAAAGATAAAACATTGCTCTTTCTCCCTGTAGTAGTTAATTTATGTGAATCGATGTACCATTGGAGATATTAGCCTTGCAACATATGGTATAAAATATTGCTCAAAATAATTAAAATAATGTAAAAATCGATAAAATATTCCCATTTTAAGCAAAATGCTTGATAAGTCCATCCAAATGAGGGTTAGGATCTCTTAATCATGAAATTAAATTGTTTGCCGAGGAATGCGAAAGGAATTTTGTGATTTTTAGGGTTTTTGGGGATGTGGTGAAATCGAGTGAAAAAACCGGAAGTGATCAGAAAAAATGGTTTTCGGTGCCGTTCTCCTAAACTATTTATCCGATCGAAGTGAAACTTACACAACAGTTATAATTCACTAAGGCCTACATTCTGACAAAATTTGAGCGATTTCGATTTTTTTCATTCTGCACCCCTCAGGTGGTATTTACGGACTACCCCTCTTAAGAAGTTCAGCACTAAGGTGGACAACAGTACAGATGTTATTAACTTTTGAGAGAAACAGAATTTCCAATGTATGTAAATTTTCACGCCTTGTTTGTTTCGCATCTGCATCAGCTGAATCATATTGTACGTGTGCAGCGGGGGGCGACACTTGACAGACTGGAGTTGTAAGAGCTACCGGCGCTGCGTATGACCTCATCGGCTTGGGTGTAATGTTTTCCCATTTCAGACCACGTGTCATTCTCTTGAGAATAAGATTCTTTGTTTGAGTTGTATCCATATTCATGTATCTTCTCATGCGCAACCGTTAAACAATGAAATGATACTCTGGGGAATGACACGTGGTCTGAAATAGGAAAACATTACGCCCAAGCCGAATAGGTTTATTCAATAGAGCTGCTGCGCAGACTGCACTATTACAGTGTGTAAATTTAGATAATACTCAGGAAACAAGCCGACCCAGTCAGTCGACGTTAAAAAATGACACTATCTTATCAATTATGTATGGTATCTTTTAGGGTTTTAAAATTAGGCCACGGTACCTTTTATTTCGAGGTATTTTGGAAAAATTTCGACAAACATCCTCGCCGGCGATGTGTTTTTACCCACGAGTCACCCCCCCCCCCCCCCCCCCCGTACACCCCCGAATGTCCCATAGAATTTTTGGTACAGTTTTAAGACCGTTAGCGCGAAAGAAATTTAGAGCTAAGCTACAGAATGAATGAAAGTTCACATCCAATGGGAATGAGTAAGAATATAAAAAATCTTTCGTATCAAAGGCGCGATTATACAGAGCAACTTTCTCTGCAGCTTGTCGATTGCGTCTCGGTTGTAAGAGGGTTAACACGGTGCAACCAAGATGCAATCGATAAATTGCAGAGAAATTGCTCTGCGTAATCTCGCCTTTAGTGATGAGAACGGGACATAGAGGGAGAAGTCTAAGACAACGAAAGGCTACACAGTTAACTATTTTCAATCATTTATTATTCTATAAATGTTTATACTTTGCTACGCTTTTGAAGCGTTTCTTCTAAATTTGTGTATCTAAATAACAAGATAAAAATAACATGATCCTTTGTGTTAACGATAATACTACAAAGTGTTTTTAACACTTTCTTCTGAATTAAATATAATTTCATAACTACGATATCCCAATATCTACATGTTTCACGCGACGTCAGAGCAGCTCAATTTGGAGGGCAGAACAAAAGAATTTTAATCTCCTGAGAATTGGAACCTATTATTTTGCCCTCCAAATTGAGCTGCATTCCAACGTGCTACAAGGGGTCTATTACTTTTCTGCACTAAAATTCAGAAGGGGAATCCCGTCTAAGATATCAGGAAAGTGCGTCGTATCTTTTAGGGCTTAAAATAGGCGTTTTGTTATCTTTTATGGTATATTAGAATAATAGAAGAATAATCTGTGCATATTATATCGCTACGACTTTTCATTTTTTTGTGGCCCAACAACTCCGAACTTTTGAAATATTCCAATTAATACCCCGACACTTTTACACCCCTTGTATTTTAGGCAGAAGATTGAATACAATATGAGTAGAAGAGAAATGATAATAACGTGACGATGAAGTGCCGAAGTGAGCGCAATGACTTATGGGAGCATAGTGAGACTTAATTATTTTTAAGAACGACGAAAGTATGAAAAGAGGTCTCTGTGCTACTGCAGTCCGCACTCCCAAAGTGAGCTTGGCATACCTATGGTTATGTGAATTTATGCTTCAGACCGTAGACCCCGGTAGGAGCCATCTGCATATCTATCTAGAGCGGGGTATTCTATGATCTACCCCTCAAGAAATTATAGCTATACACCCCTTGCAGCACGTCGGAATGCAGCTCAATTTGGAGGACAAAACAATAGGTTTCAATTCTCAGGAGATTGAAATTCTTTTGTTTTGTCCTCCAAATTGAGCTGCTTTGACGTCACGTGCAAGGGGTCTATAGCTATGTGGGTCGCGTGATCATCATGAATCATGAAAATGGATGTAAAGCTAAAACTTTACACAGACAGGGAAAAGAAGGTGCGTGACGTGTTATAGCTCTTTCCCGAATTTGCTCCCTATATTAGGAATTATTGCCTCATTACGACCAAATAAGTGCCATATATTATATGAAAATATTACATTTGAATGGACCTCTTTGGCTTGGGCGCAATAATTTCCCATATTAGACCACGTGTCATTTTTTGTGAATAAGATTCTCTAGCTGTATTGATTGATATTCACGCGTCTTCTCGTGTGCAACCATTAGACAAAGAAATGATACTCTAGGGAATGACACGTGGTCTGAATAGGAATAACATTATGCCCAAGTGTTTGGTCCATACAGACAATACAGGATCGCCAAGTAACTTTAATATATACTTATTTCAATGAAGTTAGTCATCAAAAACCTACAGAGCTGAGACCGCTGAGGATCATGGGAGACATTTTATGTCTAACAAGTCAAAGCTTTTTGATACAAAGTGCAGCTTGAGGATGCCCACAGGAAGTCAGACTATAACTGGTAAAAGATCTCTCAAAAATAGTTATCAAGCGGTCGAAACATGTAAAATGTATCTACCCATAATCCTTGCTGGTCTCAGCTTTGTAGATTTTCTTGAGACTAACTGACTTTATTGAAATGAGTATATATAGAAATGTGCTGTTGTGCTTCAACGGTCAATTTAATTGACTTTTCACCTTGCAAAACATTGTAATAATCACCACCCAAAATGTATGCTTGCCACATGGACTTTATATCAGAGGCTGGAAAAATAAAGTAGCGTAACAGTCAAAAAATAGGATAAAAAGTATATAAAAAACAGCCGTAAAGATAAATATTTACCTGATTGTCTGATCCAAATTCCCTCATCATTGTGTCAACATCATCCGGAGGAGGAGAGATTAGTATAGGACGGCCGTTATAAGCTGAAATAAGATATATGAGGAAAAAAGGTAAGGCCTAGCCTTTACTTTTATCAAACCCTGAAACAACCTCTGGGCTGATCTAAGTCAGGGCATTGCTGACTCACAGATTGAACCCTGAAACAACCTCTGGGCTGATCTTTAGAAGTTACGGCACAACTAGTTTATCTAGTTTATCTAGTTATCAACTAGTTTATCTAGTCTCTACCATATTTAGAAGTTACGGCACAGCTGACTCACAGATTGAATTGGAATTCAGCTTTTTAGCAGGCCCTTGGCCTCGTGAGGGGAGGTTCCCCTCGTGAGGGCCTGTTACACAGGCTATCTTGATTTCGGCCTCCCCAGTCATTTTCTTGTTCCCCACTGTGTGTTTCTGGACCTCCTATAATAGCTATATTCTCACCTCTTCTGTGATCTTGACCTTTTGAAGTTTTACCAAACTGTATAGCCAAACCAGCCACAAACAATATTGGAAGAAATGAAAAAACTGTCCAAGTGTACCAGCATTTTGGAATCATGGAAGAGTTGACAGATCCTATCGTAACAACAAAAATTAACTTGTAATATAAATAAATATGCTATTTTTATTTTCAACTTCTAAATTCGCATTGGAATTTCAGTGGATGATAGCTACTCAGTAGAGATACCACTGCTATCCCATTTATTTATTCTTAATTTCTAATTCTAAGCATAATTTAACAATCACTTTCTGTGTTCATACTGTGCTTCTTGTTTCTTGATACATAAAGTGTCAACTGACTGATGAAACATCCCTCAAAACAGCTCCATAATACAACAAATTTCTACACATCCAGAAAGGCTAATAAACTAGGTGCCACCATACATATATAGTAATTATACTCTGTCTCCCTTCTTGTCAAGGGATTAACAGCAATACATATATATATGGTAATAATAATAACATATTATAAATTCTAATATTTATTAATTCTATAATTTATCTATAAAGTTATAATTTGCTTTTCTTGTAATATTACCACTTATTATGACTGCTTATAGTTTTTTCCTTCTCTTTTCATCCTATTTATCCCGACCATTCATAGTCAATATTGTATATAGCTAATTACCTCGATTAGCCTTAAGGTTATTGTAATTAGCTAACAACCAACTTCTAAGTTTTAATTATTTCTTTTTGAATATATTGTAATAATAATTAAGGTTGTAAATAAATATTTTGTTGTTGTTGTTGTCTAATAAGGGATAACAGCAATACATATATAATATATATATATATATATATATATGGTAATAATAATAACATATTATATATTCTAATAGGCAGCAATACTGACGGTAACGATAACAGTAATACTGACATCTTACCATGTAAAACCTTGATAGAATAATATAAGGTGACATTATTCTCCACATAATAGTCAATACCATTGGTCAAACAGGCAGCACCAATAAAAGATGTGGCAATGATGATAATAACCTGGGGAAAAACATGTTAACAAGAGTGAGCCATCTTCTAGACAAAAAACAGACAACAATAAATTATTGTAGAGTCATTGATCATCATTATCATCAGAGCAGATTTTGTAGGTGTGAAAAGTATCAGCAAATGACACAGTTATGGCGTGGCATGGACACAGCACCAAATGTTGAATGTTTTCATATACAGCATGGCACTGGCATGGCAACATGTAGTCAATACCGTAAGTTCTTCATAGTTGTATGAAAACTGCTCTATGTAATCATAGATCTTAAAAATGTTAATCATCTTATCACCCTTATTTTGAGGGTGGTATCTCACATGGAACAGCAGTCCTGTTTGTACCTCCCTCCTTGGGTTCACCATTTATCTCAAGGGAATGTCATGTGGTCTGAAATGGGCAATTGTACTGTACTGTATAATTATTATCTATTTATGCTGTTTTTTTCTTTCTTGTTAACCAATAATGCCATTAAAAAAAACATTCTATTCTATATACAACTTCATAGATGATAACGATATCATTTACTAACAAAAGATGGCAAACGTCACCACCAAAACATGTCTAGCATGAAAAATCTAACTAAAGTTTGTTGTTGTTTCATTGAAATTCATTTGTTATAATCATCATATATAATAGCTGGGTAAGAGGATCCACTGGTCCTCCAGGTTAGGGGGTCGCGCACAGGGCTAATGACCCTGTCTCGTAAAATAATTGTGTAATGGAAACAGCAGCAAAGGAAAAGACTCATCCTTTGCTGCTGCCCTACATGACAGCTGGGAGAACAGGCCATAAGTAAGTAATCATCATCATTATTACCTTTTGTAAGCACAATATTAACAAACCACCAAGGATCGCACATCCAATCAATATAATCAGTGGCAGCCAGTTGTTTTCAGCCAAGTAAGATGAATGTTCATGTAGTACTGGTAGAAAAGCTATGCCGACAAACCAACCCATGGTGGCTCCTGCAAAATACAGTCAGAATATGTAGGTGTATAAGAAGGATAAGACATTTTGGTGGTAAAATGCAAGATCAGCTCCCCATTAGCAAATGCCCTGTTGACTGACTGTTGGCAGCTTTACATGCTGTTTGTTGACTGTTTCTGGATGGTATGGTTACCATTTATTGGCTGTTCTATGGCACTCCAACTGCCAGCCGTTTGTCAATGTTACAACGGTAGGCTATTGGCTGCGTAATGGTGAACTGTCGACCATTTCATGACCGTAAAGTGATATAAAGAGTAGATTGAAAAGTAGATGAGAGTTAAGGCACTAGGCCATGTGGGATAGGCTCAGAGATAATAATATATGTAATGGATAAGTTGCGAGCCTTAATGTGAGCGACTGAAGAAGATTGCCGTTGGGCCTTTGACAACTTCAAGTCAACTGAAAAAATGAGCCAGTTCAACTAGAAACCGTGGACAGCTGTTTCGGCCTGTATTGGGCCTCGTCAGCACGGTGTGTCTAGTGAACTGGCAAGATTGAAAAGTGGAGATATTAAAAAATATGTTAAAGTTGCCGAACCAAAATTGGACCATTTGCATTTTACCAATGGTGAATAAAATGCTCTGAATGCATGGAGCCTGATACTTAGGAGTGTTTTCCAAATATTTGGGCTGGCAAAAATATCATTTCCTCACCTGTATTTCATCCATTTTATTACCAAGCCCTTCTAAAGCTGCATACAATATTATTAGTAATATAGAGCTTTCAAAAATAACGTGACCCCCTTCCCCCACACACAACTTTGCCTACCCCCCCCCCCCCCCCACTAATAAATGAAAGCCCCCTTACTCTAGGACCAAAATGACTGTATCTTTTTTAAAAACCATGCCACAAAAGACAGAGTAGACTAGTTTTTATTTGGAGCTTAACTTAATAATCTCTAATCAGAAAAGGATACCTACCAAGAATAAAGAGACCAACATAAAAAACACACAGAGCAACAATCCCGAAGATGATACCAGTCGCTGCTGCTATACCCAGGAAAACCTTGGAAAATTATAGAAAAATATCTTATTAATCAAAAAATGGCAATGGCTGATTACAAGGGTTCAATTTCAACCTCAGTAAGAGCGCTTCCCTCTCACCAAGGTGACCTGAGTGCGAGCCCCACTGGGCTCGGTGTCGTATGTGAGTAGAGTTGTCTGTTGGTTCTTTCCTGAGCTTCGAGGGTTTTTTTCTGGGTTCTCCGGTTTTTCCTCCCTCCTCAAAAATCTTCTAAATTCCAACTGGAATGCAGTGGAGTAAGAGCCACTCGGTGGATTCCACTGTTAATTCTCGTTATTATTATAATTATAATTATTATTATTATTATTATTATTATTATTATTATTATTATTATTATTATTATTAAGAGTGTATCGTAATAATATGTATTTTAATTTGCTGACTCACACGGTAATTCAGTTTTGCTACAAAGTGTGTTAATAAACTATTATTGATAGATCATTATTGATATCATTAATTATTATAATCAATATCATAACTTAATTATTTTTTATAAATAGCATCTAAGACACACATCAGATTATCACCTGTTCCTTGTTTTCATCCAGCTGTGAGCCACTAAATCTTGTGATGTACAGAGCACAGAGAGTGTAGGCAATGAAAAATCCAATCAGAAAACCAGTACAAAACAAAACAAGCTTGAACAGTTTGTATCCTGTTAAGATAGGAATGCAAAAGAGTAAATTAATCACAAAATAAATGCTAGCCAAAATTAGGACGCATTGTCCAAACTGCAGGTTGCTAAATGTGTACTGTAGGTTATTTTTGACTAATATTCAAAAAAAAAAAAATTTTTTTTTACATTTTTTTATCTATATATTTTTTTTACAACCATCACTCCCCCCGGGGCTCTTCCATGAGGTTCGCTCCAAACACATTACCTCTACATTCTATATTTACAACGTACAACACTCAATTCACATGTTGATTTTTATGGAGGGAGGAAAACCAGAGAACCTGGAGAAAAACCCTCCTGGCAAGGGAGAGAACAACACATCAAACAAACTCAACTCACATATGATCCAGCCCAAGCCTGGGCTCGACCCGAACGTCAGTGGTGAGAGGCGATCTGTAAACCACTACGCCACCCATGCCACCCTATTATATTCATATTTTATGAGAATGATCTACTCTACAAATAATATCATTGTTAAATACATACCAAAGAAACATACAATGATACCAAGGACAATGCCGATAGATGCAAGAACACAAAACTGCACTGTGTAGGTATTCCTTAGTTTACAGTCATTAGTATCCCCATGAAGGTGGACGTTGGATGTATCCATGCTGGGCCAATCTTGCAGTAAAAGGAAGTTTCAATTCTCTTTGATACCACAAAACAATACTTTCATAGATTGTATGCAACTGAAAAAAACAACAACTTTATGTTAATAATAGATTGATTCTGAGTTGTGATGATCGCTGTCAAAAATATCGTGAGTAGCGTGAAAGTGAGGCAATTTTGGGCAAAAATTTACCTGACTTACCATACTAACATGTGACATGGGCCATTTTATAAGCATATCTTGCTTGTCATATGAACAATTTACAATAATTTCAACATGCAAGCTACACTATGTTATTGCTGCAATACACTACACTAGGCAAGAAATGTAAAAGATTTGCGAGGGGGTACTCCCATATATTTACTATAGGGTTCTGTGCTGGAGTTGGTATGGTTTTTGAGCTTATAGTTGTCTCTATATAGCGTGTACATAAGGTATACATTTCAGCTTATTAAAATTGTCTTGAATAGAGTATATAATTCTGGCAAGGATCATTATTTTCAAATTTTTTTTACTGGGTTGCCATGGTGGCAAACCAGTCTTAAAATGAGGGCCATTTTTCATGCCTTGGGTAGACCATAAAGTCTATTGTGAAGTCACATGTCATGATTGGTCAAGAACTTGTAACCATGGCAATAGACTGTCCAATGAAGTTGTGTTGTGTTATGTATTTGTGTACAAATATGATCAACGATTTAATAGAATTTAACACATGATATCGAGCACAAGGTATTTATAGCTTTCAGTTTTTGGTTGCCATTAATTCATTCGTTCAAGGTTCGTGAGGTATGTTGTCTGTAGGCATGTGGCCTACATGTGGTCTTTTATAAGCTTTTTTAACGGTACGCTTAAACTACTTACAAACGCACAAGCTGTATGTGGTAGGCCCACACTAAAAGATGTTATTGAGCGATTTTGGAACAGGTTGGTCCACGTACTCAAAGAGAGAAGTCTGAGTATCTATGAGCTATCTTTTAGAATCTATGAGGAAATTATGAGAATCATAGAACTAGACAAACTAGTCAAAATAGACTAAGAGAATCTATGAACTATCTAGCTATGATCAAACTAGATCTTGCCAGATCTTAGATACAAAAAAATATACCGAGACAAACTACAAAACAAGTGACAAACAAAGCTGACTCCAAGAACTTGTAGAAGTCAGACGAGCTGATAGTGATCTACAAGAAAGCGAACTGCCAAGACTCCTTATTGAATATTTCCATTTATCATATGACCGTATTTCACTGTACACGTGATTCTAAGAAAAACCTTTGGGGAAAATGGGGTCAGCAAAAAAAGTACGCTTTTCCGAAAAGTGTAATAATTTCCCATTCGGACTCGCCGTTCGGACTCACTGCCGATTTTGATTCGCATTTATTAAAAACGCTTTGAAATCGATTTTTTATTTGTGGTCATATGATAAAATGCTTATTGACTGAGTTAAGGTCGGTCCGAACGGGAAAATATTTGGCTCTCGGTCCTTGGCACGGAACTCGCTGCGCTCGTTCCGTACTTCAGGACCTCGAGCAAAATATTTTCCCGTTCGGACCTCCCACTCAGTCAATAAGTACATATTATGAAAATACAGAAAACAAAAACTGAGGAAAAACAAATTACCAGTTAAACACATTTTGGTTAAGAGTATTTACATTGATAAAACGTTTGTTTTGCAGTGAACAGTTTCGATACTGAAATAGATATGTTTATCTCATCAACTAGCCTTGAAAGGTAACGGTACTCTAGTAGGTCAAGTAGAAACCTAGCTAATACGCATTGACGAGTCCGCAACACAACACTAATGTCTTACTAGAATTTACAATGTTTTTAATAAAAGGGGACTTTGAACTCAAAAGGAACACTTTCGTGTGAAATAATAAAGAGTATATAGGATTGGCGAGTGGGCAAGCTCTTGCACAGGCAACCCAGTGAAGAACTCTGAATATTATTCAATCCTTTCTCGACATGACTTCATCAAATATCACCACGTGCACTAGCTCTACATTATTTTTTAAAGTGTTGTTGAAATCTTCCCCCTGCAGTGGTTTGTTTTATATACAAAGTCGGGGTTTAACAATAGTAAGACGTCTTTATGAACATAGCTAAAAAGCTAAGGCCCCACGCAGAGATATAAAGCATTATTTCACAACAAGCTTGCTAAACGAAACAGCGAATCTTGATAAATATTTAACTAGCTCAGAACGTGTTTCTTACTTACAGTGCGACTCGAAAAACCGTGGGCACCCAGAAATATTTCAGAAATCGTTTATCGTTCGTTGGCCAGTCTGAAACAACTCTCTATAACTAAAAGAATGTCGACTGATTTGTAGTCAGATAAATTTCTTGTTGTGGCCTGTAGTTAGTTTCAGATTGTTCAACGAACAATAAACGATTTCTAAATTATTTCTGGGTGCCCACGGTTTTTCGATTCGCACTGTAAGAAATGTTTTCATAAAGCTATAAGGTCTATAAATACTGTGTATGATAGAGTTACAGAGCTAACAGATCTTTTATTTACCTTCAGGAGAGAATCCACACCAGTCTTCCTGTTCCAACATGACACTGATGCAGTTGAGCAGCTCGAGTGTCTTGACCGAATATTGCCCGGGTCTAACCGGAACTTATCGGCAGAACATCGACTCTGTTTCGCTTGAGTTCAAGATCCGTGGTTAGTCCGAACTGGAATACGAACCCCGAACGATTTAACGAATTCTTACGATAGAACTCCGAACCAATCCGAACTAGTACGACTAAGCAGCGAGAAGCGAAAGCAGCAAGAAGCGGGAAACTTGAGGAGAAAGCGAATGGTAGATAATGCCATTTTTGCCATTGTTCTTGTAGTGGCATCTAGAAAATGGCTAGGAAATATTTGTGCACATGTGCATTTTTAACATTTTAAATGACAGGATTCATGGTAGTTTGTTTGTAAGGTTTCAGACTTCCCGAGTCTTAACACAAAGGTTTGTCGTTCCAATAATCTGTTAAATGTACATTTACCAAGCATGGCATACATTACACAGTGATGATCCCATTCACTATTTATCAAGGGGGGGGGGGGGGGGAATGGGTGAGAAAATTGGGTGACACGCCATCAAAATGCCACTGCAGGTACTAAGTACCTTTGATGCCTGCATCGCAGACTGTCCAGTTTGTTGCTGGCATGCTTTTGAAAGTCGAGTCTTGCAGAATGTAGGAGGTGGAAGGCATCCTAGGTAATAAAAGTTACCTGCAGTGGCATCACAGGCATGTTGCCGACATGTGGAAATAAGGCTTTCAAAATGTTGGAAATAAACAGGGGGTCCAAAAAAATTGCGCATACTAATAGATGGGAGGGGGGCTCATTTCACACCCATACCCCCTCTTCGATAAAAAAATTTAAAAGTCCAAAATGCTAGATTAATTATTATGGTTTTTCTAAGTCTTCATAAATTTACTGAGTCGAAGAAACAATCAGATATAGATTTTTCAGTGGTTTATTTCTTGCAATTGTCAACTTTTGTGTATTTACATTTTTTGATATTTACAAGAGTTATAACTATATTATATACATGGAATGTAAGGAAAATTGGTGGATGTACATAATAAGCCAATTAACAGTTTCAGAATCGTTATCAGTGTGCATGTGATTTTATCCCGAATTTCTCACCTTTTGTTTAATTGTTTAAACAAAAGAAGGTGAGGAATTCGGGATAAAATCACATGCACACTGAAAACGATTCTTAATCTGTGAACTGGCTTATTATGTCAGCAACTGGATTTGGTCAATAATGTCATTGAAACAATGCCAGCCAGAAATCTTGGATAGAAAATTAAGAGACAAAATTCCTATAGGTTCAAACTTGAAAATGGTTGATCCCCTAGCTGCTCTTGAAATATATAATTAATTTTACTGAATTCAAAAATCATCTAACACCTTGACTGATAAAGACTGTGAGATAAGTCGAAATATCTCTAAGCAGGGGCAGAATTTATTGATGACACTATATGGTCACTTTTTTCATTTTGGACACCCCCCTTGCAAATTTCTGGATATGCTCCTGTTAAGTAAGTATTTTGCTCTGAGTCCAGGATTTTTGTATTCAGTAATCTAATTTGTTTAAAAGGTTGGCTGAATATTTACACCAATTGACATAATTTCCTACGCTAGCTGTCATATATAAGCAAGCACTAACAATATGTTACAATAAGTATATCCTGCAGAGTATATTACAAACTAATGGAGTATTATTGTATTATTACAATATTGTATATATCTCATATTGAAGACAGTCACATGTGCAAAATTGTCCATTCCAACAAAATAGGGTTTTGTAAAATTGGACTTCAATGAAAGTGTTTTAAACTATATGCTTTTGATCAATTAAAATATGAACATTCTTTTTTTATTACTACTGCACATGCATAATACTGGCCTGCAGAATGCTTGTCATGTCATACAGAATAATTTAAATCTTATATACAAGCATGTCTTTTCTTTATTCTTGTTGCAAGCCATATATTACGGCTCTTAGTTGTCTTACTTCAGTGTAAGCTTGTGAAATACAAATAACTATTATTCCTTTTCTCCCACAAAAACATCATCAAGAAAATAATGAAATCGCAACAGAATCAAATATAGTATATATTGATTATGTGATTTTTAGGGTCAGAACTTTCATATTAAACACAAACTGGCGAACCCAGTGCATATACATTTGATGCTAAGATATTTTTCTAGTTTTATGGGACTTTTTGAACTTTCAATTCCCACTCATCGAGTTAATTTGAAATAATATAATTTTTTTAATGTGCAAAAGGGGTGCGTGCATGAGGGTGGTTAGGGTGGGGGTGAGCATGCATGTGGGGGGGGGGGGGGGGGGGTTGACTGGTTACCCTTCTCTCCACTCCTTATGAATTAAGTCAGCTAAATCATCTCAACTATACCTACTTCTCAGTGCTGTTAGGTAATACTCTTTCATGTGTTTTATGTTTACTACAA
The DNA here is from genome assembly GCA_023349425.1 of Anthopleura sola. Lineage (NCBI taxonomy): Eukaryota > Metazoa > Cnidaria > Anthozoa > Actiniaria > Actiniidae > Anthopleura > Anthopleura sola. Next base: position 8,935,237 of record JALHLI010000010.1, on the reverse strand, counting down.
AATGGCCAGTTTTACTTAGAGCGTCATTCAAACATAATCAGCTTGGTTCATTTGAGCATCCTTTAATTGAACTACACTGTTTAATTTATTTTTATTATAGTAAGTTCGGATTGTTTCAATGACGTCTTTTCTTCCCAATTTTTCGAGAACATTGACAAATTTGCAAAGTGTCAACTCTGGTTGACAAGATGCAAGCTTTATTAGGAGCTGCAGCCCCTGGTTAGTACCTCGTTTTTGACCTTCACCATCAATTGCTCGTAATTCACCTTGATCTAAATTGATCTGGCTATCTCCTCCAATGGCACGCCAGCCATTGACTACTGTTGAGCTTTCATGATCACTGATGAGGTTGGCAATATCTGAACGCAGGACTTCTGGAATATTACTGAGACGAAGGGGTTCTGGCCAATTTGGGACTGTGGAATATTTAAGAGATTAGAACATTAATCAGAGGTGGTACAAATATATAGCACATATATTTAAGAAACAGTTTTTTATGTACTTGAAATCTATACAACTTCCAGCCAATGGAATATTTTAATTTTAATTCTAATTCTCTATTTTACAGTGTGGACACAGAGATTGAACTGATAACAGCATTCAGCCAATCAGATTATCTTGTTCTCACAATCTTATTAATAATGGTAATAGAACTGAGTGGAGTGCAATTTGGGCTAAAATCGCAAAAGTGATTACAAAATTGCATGACCGCACAGTGGGAGTGCAATTTGTTAATCACGAGTGTTATTTTTATAGATTTTTATAGTCTTTTCAACAGCCTCAGTTAATATCTTTTGAACCAAAGCTGAAGTAATCTTTTGAACCCGCTGAAGTATACTGTTGAGTGAATTAGTACTCATCTTCATTAGTATTCTTTATATAAAGAATACTTATAAATTGAAGAAGAAGACATGAGGTACAAAGGTCAATGCACATGACGTGTATGCATGGTCACTCCAATTGGACCAAAGGCTTATGAATTACTCATGATTTTTTGAAAATTATTTATCCACCTGCAACCATATTCATTTGAGTTTTTTTCCAAATTAAACTTCTGGGAATTACAAATTATTTTAGTAACAGATGTCATCAATATATTGTAAAACCAGATTTGATATTGTAAAAAAATGCTTCTCAGCTACAGAAATCTATAATAACAAACATAATTAAATCTAGTACCTTTTGAAGATCTTGGAGATGGAGAATCTTTATTATTGCTGGTCAATGCCATTTCCTCATCTTGCTTCCTAGCATTTTCACAACGAAAGCAGGCCACTTGTCTTTTGTAAAGGAAGTACACCACAAACACCACTATTATTGCTAGGCAAATCACAAATACCACTACTGCAATGCCTGTCACTGTTAGGATTATTTTGTTATCCCCAGAATCATCAGAACCTTTGCTGTTTAATGGCAGCCCATTCCTTCCAGAAGTGTCAAGATGGACAGGCTTCGTGGTTACACGTGTTTCCCTTTGAGTGTTTCCGACTTGTGTTGTGGTAGTGTCAGAAATTGTAGTCTTAGGGATGGTTGTTGTCTTGGGCAAGTTGGTACTGGCAGTTAGTTTTGCTGTATTGATCTGTGGGGAAGTTGTCACAAATGAGGGGTCTGGAAGGCATTGGTCCACAGCATGGCTCATGATGTACCCTACTCTGCACTTGGTACTACAAGTAGTTTCACTCTTGGGTGTACATTTCTGCAGGGTCTTTTTACCACCACACTGTTGACATGGCTGACAGGAAGCGATGCTGTATTCCTCAGAATAGCTTACACCACTGATGCATGGGCTACACATTATTATGGTACCATTCACATATCTTCCACCGCATTGATGACTTGGTCCATAACCTGCTGGACATGATATGCACGTCTTACAAAAGCACTGTTGCCAGTCCTCATCTGCACATATCTCTACCTCATCTGGCTTACACTTGCCACTTACTGGCTTGGCATATAGTGCAAGCAAAATGACTGTAAATACCGGTATTGCCTATTTATAAGAAAGAAAATTATTAAACCTTTATTGAATAGCTATTATATTTTCTTTGAAAAAACTATTAAAATCTTGAAAACTCAAGTCAAGGAAGAAAAGAAATACTAAAAGGAAGAAACATAGAAAATGAAGAAACCCAAGAATGGAAATTAAAAGAGAGAAGATTAAGATGCTATTTAATATAAGAAAGAAACAGAAATTACAGTGCTACTCAGTGCCCTTAGAAATGTTTCAAGAATGTTTAGGTTATCTTTTCATTGTCTTGTGGTTAAAAAGTCATTTCTGATGGGCCAAAAAAAAGAATATTTCTGGGTACCCACTGTAAAGAAAAGGTGAGGAAAGATAAATAAATAAAGACAATGATATTTTCAATAAATAGTCATGGAAACAACAAAAATAGAGAAATTTAAGCATAATTGTCATAATAATTATGTGTTGCCGACATTTTTCGAATATCTAACATTGGAATTTCGTTGTGATCTGTCAAGATTTCTGTCAATACTGACGTCTCCAGCGAAATTTCTCTACTATCTTACAGTCATGTGAGGTGCTTGTGATGCATGCAATGTCATGACTCTAGATAAGAACACTGAACTAATGGCGCAATCGTAATTCGCAAAGAAAAACAAATTCTTTCAAAATTATTGTATACCATGCTTGGGCTACCTGTGTTAATCATAACCATTATAATTTTGTCCAATTGATGTTTTTCCCCTCATTTTTTGAAAATTAAAATTATTCAGTTTTTATCGAAAAAGAGCTCATAGGAAATGTATAGAGGTTATTTAGAGTGATTTTCATTAGAGTGATTCTCATAAACCCGTGAAATACACTTTAGTGTATTATGCATTACTTCACTCTAATTCTTTTGTTTTCTATTGTGTTTATCTGACTATTACACTTTAATAAGCACACTTTGTTTCACAGGTTAATGAAAACCACTAACCTGTGAAACAAAGTGTACTTATTAAAGTGTAATAGTCAGAAGCTAAAGTGTATTTCACTGGTTTATGAGTTATTCTATTCAAAAACCATGCTTAAATTAACTTGACAAGAAACATAAAGAAATTAAAATGGAAAAAAAGATATGAAAAAGAAGAATAAAAAAACTCAAAATTATGATTGCTATAATTATTTAATGTTAATAACTTAAAAAAAGAAGTAACAGGAAGAAAATGAAAGAAGAGATTTTTTTTTTTTAATTTCTTCTAACATTTTCCAGATACCTAACATTCCTAACATCAAAATGTCATTGTCTTTAGTCCAAAGTTTCGTTGATGCTGTCTCCGGTTTACTATTCGTTGACCAATAGAAAACGAATAGTAGTCTGGTGAGATGCTCGTGATCAATGACGTCATAGAAGCATTTCCGATTCATTCAGCTGACCCATGCTCATATCAAAACTTTGTGACGCAATTTTAATTCGAAAATCTAACGGTTTGCAGCTTTTTAAGTTCAAAAACACCTTGAAAAGAAATCATATTTTCTGTCTAGGCTATCTAACTATGTATGTTTTAAAATACGAAAGTATTAGCCGAAGATTTGAGTGTTTAGAACTACAGTCGATGAAAGTGTCTCGTTCTTTTAGTTTCCCGCGCTTACATGTAAACATAACACATCGACGGATTCGAATTATTTCTCTTTAAACGAGAAGATCACTAAATAATCTTAAATTCTTTGATAAAAAAGTTTGTATGTTAAAGTCAAAATTGTAGAACAATAAAATAATTTGGGATTTGGATGTTTAGGTTTTCTTGGCATCAATGGTTGTATTTTTACTACGCAACACGTTTGCTTACTCAACCGCCGGTCATCATGAAAAAATATGTTACCGCATATTCATTGAAAGCTGTACACTCACCACTTTAGTGGAACTGTGAATCCAGATTTTCTATTAAAAAAAATAAAGATAGAATTTTTTTTACTAATATATTGCTGTAATATACGAGATTTATCAAATGACGTTATGTTCGAGATTTGGCACGAACCACCAATAACATGCATGGCCACATCAGTCAGAAACCTCAGAACAGCATCCGAATGGCAATAATGACCGGTAATTAGTAAAAATTGCAGTTTAAGAGGGTTAAACCTCGAGTATTTGATTATTAAGCATAAACCACTAAAGCACACATACCTCCATTTTTCGCTTGCAATTCAGCAAACTCGAAATATGATTGTCTTTCTTCTTCGCTGTTAGGGGTTCAAGGGCTTCCAACAACTTATTTTTTATCGAATAATTTCTTGTAGACGTGCATCAAATGCGTATAGGAAGAAAATTGATTGTACAGACCTACACGCATCGCGAGTCACTAGGTTCTGAATGAATCGTATCGTAGAACCATGCTTTGTTGCCATTAGATTTAAGCGTACTGCATTCCAGTCTTATGACAAGCCACCAGGGGATTCCCCTAAATTCTAAATTATATTCAGCCAATCAGCTGCTTCAATATCAAATATTTCAAATTTTATTCATTACTGGAGTACGTGCTCGCACATTGCTTGAATTAACAAAAAAAATAAGACTAATAAAAAGTGTGTACTTGTAAAAGTACAATAACTACGGTATACCAAATAAGAATATTTTAAAAATGTAGCAAAAAAATATGCTTCCAACGGATGATCAGATTGCGTGGTTCTGATCCTGTAAGACCGGTTTTGGCGTTACGCGCGTAAGGTGTATAATTGAGTGGCTTTTGTAGGTTGTGACTTTTACAGCACACATGACGTAACATCGAAATGGCTTCCCATGTCTTCCAGTATTTCATCCAATAGTAAAAATATACATTTACAATACGACTACGAGTTTGCCGCCTACACCTTGTGTTATTACGAAACGACCGAATCCAAAAAAAATTGCAACAATGCACTTTCCCTTTGAAACTTTTTACGCCACGTATTATTACTAGTACTGGACTGAACTTGAGAAATTAACATTTGAAATTCATAGAAAATCAGACTCGTAGGTTTTTATGAATGATTTCTAAATATGTATTCTACTTTATTTCAAATGAAAAATTCCCGACTTCTGCTTGAGCGAGTGGCCTACAAAATGAGCCAATCGTATGAGACAATGCCATCCATCGGTAAGAGAATATTACGCAATACTGGATGATGCAAAAGCATATAAAGATTTCTTCAGACACTGAGTTGTATCGGAACGTAAATTAAAACGTCTTTTGTTCTTTTCAATCTTTAAAATAAAGAAAGACAAAAACATTTTGATATCTGACTCAGTTTGTTATTATTCCGCTGCTCCCCGTTTCAATGCTGGAAAGGATAGGATGTCATGACCGTTTTTTCCTTCCTTTCTTTCTTCCTTCCTTCCTTCCTTCCTTCCTTCCTTCCTTCCTTCCTTCCTTCCTTCCTTCCTTCCTTCCTTCCTTCTTTTTTCACTTGACTAAAGGGAATTTTATCCAGTATCACTCTAGTCAAGATTTTTTAATTTTAACAGTTAGTGTTAAATTTGGTCCATTAGTGATCAGGGCAATGCAGGACTTTGCAAGTATTGATCATGAAAAATGAAGAGTTTGACAAAAAAGTAAAAATCAAAGTTATGTGAGACTTTAAATTCAAGGAATTTTTTCCAAAATCCCTTTAATTCCCACCTCAGTTTTCTTATGGACACATTGAAGAACAATGATTAAATTCCTGATAAGTTTTCTGGCCTTATGTCAGTAGACCCTAAATTAGCCCTACTGGCAGCCAAAACAACAAACAATTATTGACAAAATCAATCCCCAAGAGAGAGAAATTCTTTTGATTTCAGACCCCCAGGATGGAAATTATTATTTTTATATTTTTATTACTTTTTGCATTGAATCCCATTCTGAGTGAATGACCAACAGGGGTAACCTGAGTATCCCTTCCCCTAGAGCCTGATCCTCAGGTTACAACAGAAGCAGATCCAGGATTTTCTTCAGGGAGGGGTGCTGTGTTGGGTACTGTGTTGGAACCCCCCCCCCCCCAAATCAAGAAATAAACATGATATCATCCAAAAAAGAGAAAGTTATTACATGTTGGATATCATCAAAGCTGCAGTAGGCCAGGGCACTGACAAAATTGACCGAGGGAGGAGTGCACCCCTTAGAATCAAAGGAAAAAATACTTTCTGTTGGTTATCTCTGAAGTAGGAGGACAAAGTCGACCTCTCCCCTGGATTCACCCCTGACCAACAAAGTAGAGCATCGTATACTCCCCTCGCACGATGACAGAGAACAGCTAGATGTATATAAGCCTCTTTACCAATACCATCACCAATGAGGTATACACATGTGTACATCTTGTATCCATAGCAACTGTTATAGAAGGACAGCGAGTAGAATGAAGGGTTCCTTTCGCTGATGGATTCACATGATCAAAACCCATTTTTAACAATCTAGATGGATCCCCGTCCCAGTTTTCACATTCAAAAAAGACAAATTCTTCAATCCATATTTAATGTTTTATTTTCCACTAAAATTGACACGTTCTAATGTACTAAATCTGAGAGGATTTTTATACATTTTTTCATGTTACTCTACAAAATGATGTATTCTCTTTTGAAGTGAATTTTAAAAATGTTTTACAGTAAAATGTAGCAAGATTCCTATCAACTAGATGTCCATGTGCATTAGCCCAATATTTACAGTATGCTAATATATTAATTATTATATACAATACTAAATATGATCAGTTAATGATGACCATGATGTATATTACCTCAGGGCTCAAAATAACTGCTGGTCAACAGAAATGTCCATGCATGCACTCTTACAGGCATGCAATATTGGCCATAACCCCTCTTAGCTAGGCTGATCTTCTTGACCAGTCACATTGTAATTGACTGGCCTGCACATATATTTGATCAGTCCAATGTGGTAGGTTGACCATCACATCTGGCCATGCAGCCATTAATTACTTTAAGCCCTGGTAATCACCTAAGTTGACTGTCATACAGTAGTTATTTATTGGCATCTATTTTTAATTTTGGCTTCAATTATTTCTAAGGAAACTGCTAAAATCCTTTTGGAAGAGTTAAATTTGTTAAAAGATTTAACAAATTGTAAAAGCAGCCAATCTAGAATGGCCTTGTCGTCATGTATTCACTGAAGATTTCCGTGGAAATAATATATATACAAGCCAGATTACAAAATAATTATGTTTAAAATACTATGATGGAATTTGAGTCACTAATTAATATTTGTGCTTATATTATAGGCCTAGCTAATTGAGAATGGTAGTTGATTGGCTAAATATATAATTCTAATTCTAATTATATATATACAGTATATATGTGTAGCTTAAAAAACTCATGAATATTTGATGAGAACAAAATTAAGAATCATCAACCATAGAGGAAGTTTTGAATCTGATAAAATATCATCTTCATTTGCATAAACTTTAACTAAGATTTTCTCTGCCAAACTTGGTTCATTCATTAAAAAAATCAGTAGAACATGCAGAGTGGTCATACGTCTAGAGGTTTTTTAAGCTGTTTAATAAACTCGCAGATGGTGTTTTATCTGCACGTATAAACATACATACATCAATGTCTGCATGTGTATATAGATACACAATAATAATTACTATTAAAAGAAAATGAAAACTGACACCTGGTCCTGATTTCATTTTTTCAGATTGATATATGATCGATGTTCCTTTTTATACTGTAAAACATAACCATTGTTCTACTGGTTAATTATGTACTTATATAATATTAACCACTATAATACACAACAAGGCTCAAAATAATATGGTTGCAGGTCAATTCCATGGCCAGGCCAATTATATCCAGCCAAAATGTTTTTTTTTAGCCAGTCCTGGCCTCATGGTCACATGTTGATCAGTCCATTGAGCATGGCTCAGGTCAATCATGTGCAGCCATTAAAAAATGAAGCAGCCGATAAGTACATGATCTGCGAGTTTATTGAACAGCTTAAGAAACCTACGAATGAAACAAGTTTGGCAGAGAAAATCCTAGTTAAAGTTTATGGAAATGAAGATGATATTTTATCAGATTTAAAACCTCCTCCATGGTCGATGATTCTCTAATGTTCTCCTCATTAAATATTCATAATTGAGTTAATTATTTTTAGCTCTGGTGTATGCAATGTATGACTGTGCAGACAATAATATCTAGACCTGGTTTCTCCTAAAACCTAATCCACATCATCATGTGTGACCATTAAACTCAGGAATTCAAATGTAGCTTTCAAGACTTCATATTTACATTTGCAAATCTCCGATCAAAACTCTGATATTCCAAAAAAAATTCAGTTAAAAATTAGGTTTTCCAAAAGATTATTTACTTCTCAACCACATCGCTATGACCACATCGCTAAGTATCAGCTTGAAAGTCTTTATTCTTAAGTTAAAAGTAAAAGTTGCCAGAATTTTGATCGTAGTTTAGATCGTAGGCACCTAGATTTGGAATGTCAAACAAAGCTGCAGAAACTCCAATCAATATATATAAGAGTTAATGGTCATCAGCATGACATGAATTAGTTGTAACTGGAGTAAAATATTCTAGCCAATAAGCTTAAGATTCACCATAGTAATGATTGTGGCAAAAGTTAAGTATTGGCAACATATATTCGTGAGTACACTATACTTTCATTATATTTGTCATCATTAACTGAAGTGTAATGCAATGGGTACTGATCTCCTCATGATCAGTACTTCCATTATTTTTTTCTGGCATTTGCATTTAACAATTGCCATTGCAGATTGTGGTATGCATTACCAGAAAGCTGCAAACTGTGGCATGCATTGCCAGAAAGCTGCAAACTGTGGCACATATTACCACAGCACCATTACTTAATGGCACACATTGCCAGAGAGCTTTTGCCTTGTGGCACACATTGCCAGAGAGCTTTTGCCTTGTGGCACACATTGCCAAAGAGCTTTTGCCTTGTGGCACACATTGCCAGAGAGCTTTTGCCTTGTGGCACACATTGCCAGAGAGCTTTTGCCTTGTGGCACACATTGCCAGAGAGCTTTTGCCTTGTGGCACACATTGCCAGAAAGCTGCAGACTGTAGCACATATCAGATGGTTGCCATACTGTGGCACATATGGCACAGCATTACAACTGGCTTGTGGCACATTGATTAGTGTGCAGCAAGGTTGCAAGGGTTGCAAGGGTTCAACAACAAACATGACATCCATATAATTTCAACATATTTGTCATCATTAAGTGGAATGCAATGGGTACTCAGATCTCCTCATGATCAGTACTTCCATTATTTTTTTCTGGCATTTGTATTTAACAATTGCCATTCAACAATGAACATGACGTCCATATAATTTCAACATATTTGTCATCATTAAGTGGAATGCAATGGGTACTGATCTCCTCATGATCAGTACTTCCATTACTTTTTTCTGGCATTTGTATTTAACAATTGCCATTCAACAATGAACATGACGTCCATATAATTTCATTGACATTTTACTATACTGATCCTCATTAGTACTCCATATTTTCTGCCATTTGCTTTGCCATTCAACATCGACTATCATGACCAATATAATTTCGTATATGTCATCATATTAGTGCAATGATTACATCATTGGTACTTTATACCGTGCATATATAAGATGCATTTTGTGATCTCATACACCACATAATAGCATATATAGCAAGTTATTACCATCATATACATGCACAGTAGAATGGGCAAAGTATTTAATGTCAGGGAGGCTTGTAATAATACCACACATTATCAAATATGTGATTCAGGCATAGTATAAAATGTTGTTTTAGAGAATTTTTTTTTAATCTTAAGAGTGCTCCTCTGTAAAAATTGAGCAGCGTTGAAAATGAACAAGTTTTTTCAAATAACATTTTTAGAGCCGACTCATAGTAAGGAATAAAATCAATCTTTAGAAAACAAGAAACTACTAAGCATCCAGAATTAAGTGTCATTTTTGGATAATAATTATTGATAAATTTAAAAAAAATTCATTTTCTACCTTGCAGCTATATTTTTACAGCGGACCACTCGTAATAATGGACTCAGATCATAAATATCAGCTGTTTATTATATGATTATCAATGAAATATCTATATTTTATTATTTCAAAAATTTAATATTTTCACATGTGAAAATATCATCACTATGGTAACATACTTCTTATAGCAGAAAAAGCTCAAAAAAGGTTTATTTTCTTTTTCATTGATAATTATATAATAAACAGAATATTACATGGGTGCTTGGAGATACAAATTTCATTTTCTTTTGTTTAAAATCTCTCACATGTCACTGTGCTCACTCGTGAGAGATCTTTTCAACACTTGAAGATAAAATTTGTATCTCTGTGCGCCCCCTGTAATATCCTCTATTTGCTGCATGAAAACTGCCATCAAAAGTAAAGCTTAATATTTATGATCAGTCCTTTTAAAGTAACTATAAAAGGCCCAATCCAGATACTGCTTCACTCACTCATTACTAATATTCCATTTAAAAGCTGAATCAGTTTGGTAAGATGTTTTTAATTTGGAACAACAAATGCAATAGACTGTTAACAGTCTTTCTTTTCCCTCCACTGAAGTGTCGACTCAGTTGATTCAGGTTTTCCCCCATCTTGGACATGTGGGGTGGGTTTGAATGGCAAGCATGGTGAGGAAAAGTAGGGTGTCTACCTTTCCACTTCTGGTGTGTGGTTTAAATTAATTCCTGCTCCCCAATAATCCAAGATGTGGAAAACCCAACTCAACTGAGTGTGGAGAGAAAAGAGGAACTGTTAACAGTCTATGAATGAACCACAAGCAATTCAGAAGACAGTAGCTGGTTCAAATTCAACACTGGTTCAAAAAATTCTTAATTACATCAAAAATTATACATGACAACTGAAAACATTGGTGTAGAAATGCAAATGAATTTAGTGGCATTAAATCATTGTCACTTATTTTGATGAGTGGAGTAGCACCTGGAATGGTTTTATAAATACTAACATCTAAATTATTTCCCAGCAAGCAGAGTCTGTTCCCCCTCTTTCTCTCCCTTCTTCAGCCGAGTAGGAGAGATTCTGCCGATGTAGAACATTTCTTTTGATATACCGCCATCCACAAGATGGTGGACAAATAAAACCAGTTTTAAAACCAGTTCTGAACCGGACTACACGTTTTTTCAAATCAATACTCATGAGCAAATGTAATTTGACTATGTGGCTGTCAAAATCATGTGGAGGATTTTGACAGCATTGCTAATCTACCCTGGCATGTGTGACAAATATAATGCCCTATATCGGCAGATAGAGTCTGTTCCCTCCCCTTAATTGATACCAACCAAAAAATAGACTCTGCTGGCCTGGCAGGGAAATACATTATACACATTCTCTAAGTATAAACAATGATTACTTACCACATTTTTCATGGATATAAACTATGACATCCTTTCTTTCAATATGATCAAGTGCTTCTATAAATTCGTTTATAGTAAGACGTGGCCTACTTCCCTGAAGAAATTCCAGCAAGAGTTTACCCGGAAGCTTACCCTCTCCATAAGAGCATATGGTTTCAATTTCGTCCAGTTTATCCTCAGTTACCCCTAAAATTGTTCCCATCTCTTTCCATCCTTTCAAATCTTTTTTGCTTATTTTGAATGAAATATAATGTTTCCATTCAGGTGAGAGGTCTTTCAATAGCTGACCACACAGATCAGGGACATCTAGTAAAAAATATGCAAAGAGGTTATAATTTTAATATTATTTTAAATAACTGTTTATACCCTACCCAGCAGTATCTTCAAAGACAAATTAAACAAGCTATTTAGACCTTTTTGGTCACAACCCAACCCAAACTGTAGAACATTTAAGGTATGAGACCTGGGTTGGGGTCAAAAAAAAATCTCTAAATTTTTGTCCATGCCTAACTGCTTTGGTAATAGTTAAATAGATTTTTCATGGTTTTACGTCCATACTTCACCGCAATGCACAAAAAAAATAACGAAGAAGTTTGTATCCAAGGAAGCCATTTTGATTGAAATTTGAGAGAATTTCATGCGACTTGACCTTTCTGGGCATAAGTGTTGACAAACACGGCTTGCGTTCTTGGCGGTCACGCGTGTCCTTTCTGTAAAATTTCTTCTTTTTAACACATCTTTAACTCACAAAATATTATGGTAATTCTAATATATAATATATACAAAATAACAAATAAATAAGACTCGAATTGTAAGTTTAGGTCCCGTTTAGGCTATATAAGACCGCCATGACGAATCAACATTCGAATGGCCTCATGTTTCATTGTTATTACAGCGCATGCGTTCCGCCGTTGCTATGGTTGACGTCATTTGTTTGGGACGCCGTACTGGATTCGGATCACGCGACGCAATATCGAGGTTTTCCGATAGTTTTCGTAGTTCAATCAACTTGATATCGTGTGTTATGACGTAGGTCCATCTCGGAAACAATATGGCAGCGAATTAATCCGTTTGAAGTCCAAATTTGAGGAATTTTATCGACTTTAGGGCATTAAAGCACCACCGTCCTTCACTCGATCTTTGATAAACTCTTTCGTATTCATCCTACCATCATTATATTTGCTATAAAGTTTAAATAGACCTTAAAGAACAAAATGTAGGCAGCCCGGAGCAAAAATTTATTTTGATAAAATTTTACGAGTGAAAATCTTGACATTGTAGTTTTAGCTCGCCAAAAACATATTTTGCTCCGGGCTGCCCGCATTTTTTTCTTTATTCAATGTATTTCTTATAGCCGAAGTTAATTTTTTTATTGTTATTATTTCTAGTGAGATATTGATAAATTACTGAAAAAGAGCCTTGGGTTGCCTGCGTTTTTTTTGACACCTTAGGTGTGAAATTTCACACCTTTGACTTGTAATTTTGAAAAAAAAAATTATATATATATTAATTATGAAGTACTATTTATGGTGTATTGGATACAGTGTAAGTTAATTTCGTAGAAATGACAGCCACTTAACCCAGGTCTCATACCTTAAGGAGATATAAATATAACATGATCCAATTTATTTGATATATAGCAGCCCTAAACTATGAATGAAAAATTGCTGTCCCTCTAAAAATCCTTATTAAGCCCCCTCCCCCCCCCCCCCCCCCAACCATAATAAATTATGATCCCATAATTGTTCTTTTCTTTCAGAAAATATTTACTACAGTAGGTCAATAGTATATCATCATTACTATTCATTACTATATATATATATATATATATATATATACAGCTTTTTGCAAAAATTATGGCCGGTTCAAGTATATGTACAAGTATATCAAAAGTATATCAGAAATTATGGGATATCATCCCTGATATTTTTTTCAGAAAGCCCAAGTGATAGGCAACCCGAAAAAATATCAGCGATGATATCCCATAATTTCTGATATACTTTTGATATATACTTATATATACTTGAAACGGCCATAATTTTTGCAAAAGGCTGTATATATATATGTATATATATATATATATACACCGAATCCCTAAAACTTTGACACTTTTGCGATATATATACATATATATGAAAGACAGCGATTTCAGTCGTTTTTCAACAAACATTTGTTACCAAGTTGTTCTAGAATACCTAATGAGGCTTTTTAACATGTTTGCAGTTCTTGTTTACTTTTTATTTTTCAACAAAAATAGCACTCAAACATATATGTATATATATCGCAAAAATGTCAAAGTTTTAGGGATTCGGTGTATATATATATATGATGATTTATAATTAGGATTCATTGCTTCTTTTCAAACAATTTTAATGACTATAAATTATACTGGCATAACTTACCAGGCATTGCTGCAGTGGCCCCCTCTAAGCCTTCTCCTTGCTGCCCTGGAGGTTTTGAAATGGCAGCATGGTCTATTATTTGTACATCATCTGAGATGATCTCCACTGGATCTTGTCCTTGTGCATCTAATTGAGACCTTGGAGTATCCTGTTCTGTACATTCCCCTTGTTGCATTAGAGGAGTTGTGCTCTGATCTGAATCCATACCTCCCCTTTGTTTATCGACATGTATCTCTTCAAGCTCTTGTTCTTGACCTTGTTGATCCATTGATGAAAGTCTTCTGCATGAGCAGTATAAATTGCAGAAAAATCTGTAGATCTTCTCCCTTTTCTGAAAGCCAACAGCTAAGAGGATCAAAGGAACAACTGTGACCGAAACATAAAGCACAATTTTCACACTTGTAATCCAATTGTGCTTACGAGGAGCAGTTGTGGGTTTGATTCGTGTTGGTTTAGTTTGTTTAGTTTTGTTGACTGAGTCACTCGTTTCTGAAGCATTTATATTGCCAGGTATTTTAGTTAATGCTAACGTTGACTTTTCAGCTGCCGGTCCTTTTGTGATGTGAGGAGGACTGGTGGTAGGGGAAGGAAGTGCTTTTACACAGGTTTCATATATTTTATTCCACACAAACCCATCCATACAACCTTTCTTGCATATAGCATTCTGTGTCGCATTGCATTCTCTCGATATCTCTTGTCCAAAACAGTCATTACAAGCAATACACGATCCAAAATCATTTTGGTCTGAGTACATTCCATTTATGCAGGGTGAACATTTCATGGTCATGTTCCCCTTTAATGTCGATCCACATTGTGGATATAGTCCTTGTCCAGGTGGGCAATCCAAGCACTTCACACAGCTACAATCACTTGGATTACTACTGTTTTTGCATTGAAGAGTTTCATTGTATCCACATGCATTCACATTCACAATTGTAAGTGCCAGTAAGGTGACTGTGCAGAAAACCAAACCCTGTGATCAAAATGAGATTAAGGGTTTTTTAATTAGAATTAGAATAACATACATTTGTAAGGCACCTATTCTTGTTCTTAACTCAATTTAATTTTCACCAATCTCAATGTAATTTTATATACATGCATGTATGTAATTAATTCTACCATGCATTAGTGATTTATGTTATTTAGCAACTTCCCCCTACTCTGAAAGTGAATGGGATATGTCTCGGGGGGGGGGGGGGGGGGGGGAGAGGGGGCGTAGAGGGAGTACAAGAGCAGATTTCCCTCAAAAACAAGAAAAATAAAGAACTATATCAGTAATAAAAAAAATAGCTTTTTCACTCACTAGAAAATTGAAATGGTCAAAGAATAAATTGCATATACCAAGTGTCAAAGTCATGTCTCAAAATAACGGCTGAGCCTTGAAAGTCCATTTCCCCCCCTTCTCATTGACCAAGAGGGTACGTGTCACATGATGGTCATCAAATTCACTGTTTCCTGGCAACTATTCTGAGCAGGCAAAACCAGTATTGGCTACGCCACAGGAAACATTTTTGTCTCGGGATCACAAAACACTCTGTTTCCCTCAGTCCCCGTCATTAAGTGTTAAATAATTCTAAAATGTTATCTTTCAACATTCATTACAACCAAGTAACGTGACAGTTCAGAAATTTTTGAGACCAAAATTGAAATAAAACAAAAAATGAACAAGACTATAATTATGACAAGTAGAAGAATTAAAGTTGCTAGACGAAATGCTTGTCAAACACTTCCTGCAAAGACAACGATTTGATTTTAGCATGCTGCCAGCAAAAGGTCTTCATAAAAAATATAACCGGTTTACACCAAGTCCGGGATGACCAGTTTATACAAGTCTAACCAGTTTCTATCCGGTTTAGCAAGTCTACCGTCTGACTAGTCCGTGCAAGTTCCACGTACGACAAAGCATTCTCGAAAATTCTCGATAACCATAAATTTACAGTATTCAAAAGAAAGAAAGCCATGTTAAAATGCCCTAAAAACCTTTTTTGAGAAAACTTTAATTCTAGTCACAAGATCTGCGATTGAGTAAAATTTTGACAGTTCACCGCTAGCTAGCGCCATCTTGTCAGACTCAGTAAAACTACTGAAGATTAAGGAGTTTGAAAAAGTAAAATTTTCTTCTATTTCGTGATTGATTATTCCCTAAACTTGACAACTATCGCCTTAACAGTTGCTTTCTATTGCTACTACTAAATCTTAAAAGCTGTATCGAATAAAGGATTTGACAATTCACCGCATAAACCGGCAATTGATCATGATGACCACCGCCATATCAATAGGAAGAACTCAAAGATTATCTTGACGTACAAGCGAATGTTTCGTTTATTTCTGGATCGATACGGTCTCTAAAGTTAACCAAAATCGCCCACAACAGTTTATTTATATTGCTACTAAATAAATCTCGAAGGCTGCACAAAAATAAAGAAAAAATCCCCGTTCAATGAAAGTTTGAATGAATCAGCAAAATTTCAAATCAACATTTTTTGAGGTATGACTAACCGGCTTCCAAGATCTCCGTCTGCATCTGAAACCACCTTCCCTCTCAAGAATCGTCATCATAGATATACTGCCAAGGTTTTTAAGATCTTCTTATGGGGTTTTGGCCTGGTAAAGGCGAAAGTTTTAGAGAGTTTTTAGTTACTCCGCGAAGTTTTCGAGGGTTCGAAGAAGAGAAAATACGTAGGGCCGACGTCACATTTCTGTATGGATCGAACCGGGGATTCCCCCATTGCACCATCACTCTATTACCAGATCTTCGCGAATGGCTTTCTTGAGGCGAGTACTGAGGCGAGTACGCTGAAAAAGAAAAAGAAAAAAACCAAAACCAAAACGAAAAGAGAAGAAAAACAAAAAAGTAGCAAGAAACAAAAAAATAACAAGCCATTGAATTTACTATACTTAGGCTAAGAAATTTTAAAATTAGAATCTCATCGATTCCCGAACTCGTTGTCGTGTGGTATTGTCGTTCTATCGTGCTTTTTTTTCTTTTTCCTTTGTTTTCGAGGATCTTTCGAGTTCTCCGGTTTTCTCCCCTCGCAAAAAGTAACTGTTTTCAATTGTAATAGAATTCAGCGGATAAAGATCCTATCCGTAGAATCATCACTGACAAATGCTATTTCTGATTTGATTTTGATGGCAGTTCAAATTCAAAGTGAGCTGGTGGCCGGGATACAATCCATTGTTTTCGGAGATCTAAGATAAAACGCACGTGCCTTTTTTCACCGTATTGAATCTCTTGTATCCTGCTTGAAGCGATTGGAGTAATGTATAAACTATGCTGACAATAAAAGAAGGCTTATTATGGCATTTTGATAAGGATAATGATAATTCAAATAATCAGTATCTAACCATATTAAAAACTTTACAGTTTTTTGAGCCAGTGGATTCAAACCTACCTTGTAAACAGCTATATCAACTCAAAAGACTTACCTCAAAACTCGAACAAAATAGTTCATTCTGTTTACCTGTTTTGCTTACAAATTCAGAAACGAACTCAAGCTAGTATAGTGTATCCCATATCACGGTAGTCTACGAGTTAAATTTGCTGTTATTTTCGTGTTTTTTTGCCAGCTGGAATAGCGATAACCCTTCGAGTGGAGGTTATTTTATAGCGTTGAATTTAATGTGAACTTTGAGGTAATCTTACCGCTCTGTTCTCGCTACTGTTGAAAAACTTAAAAGTTTTTCACTCGGTAGCTAGTCAGTAGCAAAATGTAACCTTCATTTCCAAACCCTGTTGTTATAATAAAGAGAAAATACATACTGTTGCACCATAACAAAACATCTTACTCATCGCTATTCAGCGCGATTTTTCATATGGATATTAGTTAGATTACGTCTGTGATTTATAAATAGAATAACGTCATTCTATAAATAGTAGCATTTTAAAATTGCAATGTTATCCAGCTCCAGACAGTGCAGTTATCTTCCAAGATTCAAGAGAGAAAATCTCCTAGTCTTAGTTATTTTTTGTTTTCAAAACTAAGTGAAGACCACGACAGGATCAACTGATACTAATATTGTACGTAAAATTTTCAATGTTGTTAGTATGAGTCGTCGTTGTGTACTCCTTTCATCGAGTAGAAAATAAATTTAAAAACTGCACCACTCCGCAGAAAAAATGAACTGCACTAGGCAAAAATGGGAAATGTTCTGCAAGATTTCGATTTTTTTGAATACTTAAGTAAAAGATTGGATTTTAAAGGTAAGGCTGATAACTTCTGCATGTTGAGATCTAGGATTACTGATTGGTTAACGGCCCGTTCACTGACTGGGGAAACCCCCTGTACATTTATGAATTTACATTTCTGGTCTAAAGCTTCCAAGAATACAGTTCTTTTGTCACTTCCAGGTAATATCGTAAAATTATCTTCATTTAGATGCCTTATGATGAAGACAACAATTGAAACTAGTTTTATAAATGCAAGAGGGATTTCTGCTTCAGTTACTTTTAAGTTTCCTAAAATTCCCAACCGCTCATCGCTGTTTCAAATCATGACGCAAATGATACGGGGAAATTTGAAATCTGTTCTTCCATTAATCCACTTTTTTCCGTTTAGAAAAACTTAGGTTTAGTATGAAGATATTAGCGTAGTTAATGCTAGAAACAAACGACAGAAGAACCAGAATACAAACACTTTAAATATGCTATGCTATCAGGCAGTGTTAAATAAATTGCTTAGTAAGGCTTTCTTCCTTTCTTACCGAACTCGAGGTTTAGAGATGATCTTAAATTTGTTCTGAAATCCAAAATCAATTGAATTCAACTTCTTTAAAGCCTCATTAATTATTCTCGGCCGAAAACGTTCTAAAGTAAAGTACTTCATCACCATGACTGATAAAAATTGTTTTCCTTCCATTCCAGAGTTGTCTTTGAAGAAGTATGAAGACCTCGAGACTTGGAGCAGTTGTTCTGTTGTTCTTCATCGTGATACATTCAGACAAGGTATGATTAAAACTGTCAACTGACAGAGAACCTCGTGATTAACATCACGTACAACTTTGTACTACTATATACAAGTTACGAAATTATGTTTGCGCTATATTTAGTTTCTTTCGCGATTAGGTAAAATTTTTCCGGAAGGAAGCACAAAAGCTAGCATCTATTTCATAATATACATTGTATTTCGCAATAGCTTTGGGTATAAAACGAGTAAAGCTTTCGTACTTTTTTGTAAGCTTAATTTGAAGGCATTTGAATAAACAAATTAATATATATATTCTTTAATCTTTTCTTCCCTTTATTATTTTTCCTGTTACATTTATATTTATTGAAGCCTAAGTAACTAAAAGAACAGACAAACCGATATTGGCATTCACAAGTTTGTGGGAATTGATACCAAAAAAGAACAAAATCTTGGCCAAAATATATTATACACACACTAGAAATTTGACTATAAAAAGCTCTATAAAACAAAACGAGTAAAACTGATATGCATTCCGCTAATATTTTCGAAGGATTGGCTTAATTGAGGGAAAAACCCCTTGTAGTGGAAATTCTTTATTCATTAATCGGTTCTTTAAATACTAATGATTATTGAACAAAGTTGTTGGGGAAAAAACTCATCAATGTAATAACTTGACCATTATATTAAATCAAGCTTTGTAGCATTTTATTGTGGAGTATTTTTTGAATTTTTTGAATCGTAATTTTTGGCGATGCGGTTATTGCTCATATTTTTTTGCTTCAATTGACAAACATGACGAACTCTGGGTGTGCGTATAGACGCAATCAAACAGCAAGGGAAAAAATTTGAAGAATGTAATAATTCATGAGATAGAAAAATCTAGCTTGTTCGACTGTTTGATGTTGTGAACTTGTTTTTATTTGGTAACAGTTCATCAATTTTATCTAACCCTGAAACAACTTAACCTGGGCAGCTTACATAAGTCATGGATTGAGTTGTGATTTAGCGTGTTTGGTTTAGCCAGATTGCGTGAATGCAATATTATGACTGGACTACATTGGTAACTCATCTTGCATTATCTTTTCCAGCTGGTTACAGTAAATACAAGCCCTACGTGCAACTGGGACCAGATAACGCGCCTCAGTGGCAGCAATGAAAGCTGCTGGGATTGCCCCAAATGTCCAGAAGGACTTGGATTAACCCCACAGTGTTCATCATATGTCAGTTTCGAGGTGCAAATCCATTGTGAAGGTTGCAAGAAAGGAATAACATATTCAGATGTGAACGATATCTCTTCTTGTAAACCTTGTACGATATGTGGGGACAATGAAATAACCATAAGAGAGTGTAACATAACGCACAACGCTATCTGCGGCAAGTGTAAACCCGGGTAAGTTGTTTACTATTTTAATGTCGTGCATTTGTGTCACGCCACTTATCAGGAGTTCGTGACGAAATACCACAAGTTAATGATGCATTACGAAATAGCAATGTGATGAAGTTCATTAGAAAGACCGAAATATCTATAATGAAGATAGCCAAATCAGGGCTACTCATTTGGAATAATAACTAAAATACCATTGCTAGTACACCGTACCAAACAAACAAGACAGGAGGTATAGATCTAGAATATTTTGAGTTCAGACAATGTCTAGCGATTCAATTGACAACACAATGAATTGGGGGGATTCCCACAATAACGCTTGCTTGCACATTTCAGTTTCGAAACTCAAGCGTAGGCATATTCCATTTCGGTATTTTCACGTGATGCAGGATTAGGTTTTTTTTTCTTTAATATTTTGTTTCGTTTTTACACAAAAGCTGTGTAAAACCCCATAGACCCTTTGTAGAATTTCAATCTCCTGTGAATTGGAACCTATTGTTTTGCCCTCCAAATTGAGCTGCATTCCGACGTGCTGCAAGGGGTCTATCGACAGAAACTTTGAAAAAGTACACATGATTATAGAGGATCCGGGAGAGGTCTGCATGTGGCTGAACAAATTAAAGAATTCCTTTACTCTCAGGAATTTGATTCTTTCTTATGTAAAACGTTTGTTTTCTTCCTGACATCCAACATGACTGCCCGTCTTGGCCTCGCGCAAAACCAAGAGACCATGAAGGACAGAGAGTCCCTCATGGTCTCTTGGCAAAACCTATAAAAGCCGGTTATACGAAGCCTGGATAAAGTTGTCCAGCGGACAAGAGTTATCCAGAATTTGTATAGGTGCATGTTATCTGCTGGATAAAGATTTATCCGGTCAGTGAATAGCACTATTTAGGCTTCGTACATCGGCAGTGAATGCATTCTTTGGACAAATCACAGCGCGCAGTTCCACTGCTTATCCAATCACAATGCTAGGACACGGTTCCTTCAGGGTCACGGAGTGGCACGTCTGAATACCGTAAAGTTAATTTTCTAAGTCCGTACGAAAGTTTCTCTAATAGGACAACAGAATACGCAGGAAACAAATATGTCCGAGTACTAATTATTTTTGTACCCTGTCTTGCTTTGGTAGATTCTACCGTTCGATAACCGAAGACTGTTGGCCGTGCACCAAATGTTGTCCAGACAGCACATCAGATGAACTGGAGCCTCAGTGCACAAACCAAGGCTTACCGACCAAGCTCTCTTGCAGACTGGATTTTAAAACACAGGCATGTGCAAAAAAATCAACACCGAAGCCCAGCCACGAGGATGTTAGGAGAAGGAACCATAGAAACGATTCTATTGATGGTCGCGTTGGACGTAACGGCACGGTCATCGTGCGTTATCATATAATAACCAAGATAGATAAAAATATCTGGATATATATAGGAGTAGGTGTGTTTTTGTGTCTGTTGGCTGGAGTCATTGTTTATACGGCCAAGAACTGCCGTTCAAGAAAAACACCTCGTAAGTATCTTATAACATTTGGGCTGACTCAGGATTGAACCCTGAAACAACCTCGATCTGGGCTGATCTAAGTCAGGGCACGGCTAACTCACAGATAGAACCCTGAAACAACCTCTTAACCCGGAGAAATCTCTCGAATCAATGAACTGAGAGACCTAAAAAACTCTACTTACGCGTGATGTCGAGTACGGGGAATCGAATTCGCGAAACCAGGGGTGAGAGGCGAGTGCATTACCACTACGCCAACCTTATTATCCAATCTGACTGAACTCGTAAATGGAAAAAGAAAATAATCATCCACATTTCTAACGGTAATTTTTTTCTTTTTTAAAAGTAATCTTGCAAGAGGTTGGCTACGATAGCAGTGCTAGTCCTACGGACGTCTAAAACCAAGACATTCTTGGGATCTGAACTGGAGCTGAAACAAGAACTGAGGAAATGTCTGGAGCACAAAGATACAGTGCATGTTCTACACAAACGGAAGTAAAAGAGTAGTTCTTAAGACCAAATACAACACGTTCACAAACCAGCTATAGATGCACTGATGACGATGTATTCACGAAAAAAGAAGAATAGATTTCTCTGACATATCTACACGACTGTTAGTGTTCATGAAATCACGGTGTATATGATCGTATACCATACTGTGAAATGTTAGTGTTCAATAGTCGACTATTCAAATAGTTTGCTTCTAGAATTTCTGCGAAATAAGTTAACTTATCTAAACGAGAGAAAAAGGTATGAGCAAATGTACTGAGGATTAATCGGCTTTACCAGACTTTTCATAGTTTAAGAGTCAATTTTTTTTTCAGACCATGAACGTCATTTTCTTGAGAATAAGATTCTTTGTTTAAGGTAATTCCGTAGTTTTGCATTGCGCACGCGCTACTGCGCATGATTTTAGTTTGTTAAAAATACACAAAATACAGAAAACGAACCAAAACAACCAGGAAATTATCAATCGAAGGTATCTGGCATTGATATGAGAGTTTTGTATAAATTTAGAAAGAGATCACAGTCTTTTTGATATTTTTTTGTGTTAAACTCTCCCTAGTCCCCTCTCGGTCACTACATTTCGAGGACAAAATTCGTACTTTAGCGAGCTGTAGCGCGAAAACGAGCACGGTGACCTATCTTTTTTATTTTAGTAAATCAATACGGAATAGGTTTACCATAATATATCTGAATTTAAACAAAATTCTATGTCCAGATTTTTAGATATCCCTGAAAAGGCAATAGTATCGTGTCATATCGAAGTACGCATACACTAATGAAACGTCGCTATTTTTTACTACAGCTTCATTTTCTGGTCGAGTTTTGGCATCTGAATGTAAATTTAATATATTAAGATGAAAATAATATCAATAATTCAAAGATAGCAAAGACATCCTGCGAATGATTAATATTTTTCTTCCATTTTATGCTTCGAATGTTGCTCTCACACGTCACCCAAAACATCAAAATTTGACGTCATTTAGCGCCGAAACGAGCACGGTTACCCCCCATTTTTATTTTATTTCTGGAATGACTATAACTTGATTAATAAGTGTACGAATTTTCAGGGAAATTCTATGTCCGGTTTTATTTCTACGGAATTACCTTAAGATGTATTATATATTCATGCATGTTCTCAGGCCAGGTGATCTGAGCAAAGCGAATTGACCAGTCAGAGCGCAGTATGTGGTTAGCGAGAAAAAATCCATCCCATGATAACTTGCGATCATGTTGAATAAAAAAAAACAAGATGGCGGGCCTGAGGCAGAGATTCAAAATTCAAAACTCTACGAAAACTAACTAAACGTTCAAAAACTTCGAAGAATAATCCCAAAAATGCCTTTATTTAGTAACTTACTTATTATTAAATGCATTTTGGAATCGAAAAAGAGACCTCGATTCTATGTAAAGATCGAAAAACTTCTTCGTTTACACAATATTCCAACCATCAATGGTGGACTTCGAATCATCAACAACTTAGTTCTGGGGACTCACGAGACACTTTTTGCGCGCAAAGCTCTATGGGATGGATTTTTCTTCGTCGACCGCGCGCAGCGCCTGGGACATTTTAGAGATCACCTGGATATTAAAGTGGAATGACGTGGTCTGAAATGGAAAACATTATAGGTAACCCAAAAGGGTGTGTTGTATGCGAGATGTCCTTTAATTAAAGGTCGAAATAACTAGCTTGAAAAGCACCATATATATTACTAATATAAGTATAACCAATCTATAGGTTATTATAACTAAACATCAAGTTTATGTTAATTGAACTTACAAAGTATATCTGATTGTGAGGATTGAGATTCAAGAATATTATAATTTATACCTGCAAGAACGTTGTCATAAAAAAATAACAAATACGAATTCTGTTATAAATTAAAAGCACCAAGAAAGCCACTTTATGATTAGAAATAGGAATTAATTAGAAATATTTTTCTTTATTTTGATTCTAAAGCCCGCTACAGTGATGAAAATAGCTGTTTAGTAATTTATACCGACAATATTAGAGTGCATTCAGTAAAAGCATGAAACATTAGTAACACTATTTTGTACTATTTTATGCTAATTCTTTTGTTTTCTTTTGTTCAACTAGCACTATTTTGCACAATTTTACTAAATGCACTCTATCTCGAAAATATCAAAAACAGTGTGATAATTATTTCGTCTGTCTTGCAAAAATAATTATCGACTGACCTATTTGTTATTTTTTATTTTTATATGACAACGTTCTTGCAATTAGGTGTATACCAAAAATAATAATAACAATAAAAAATATAATCACAGCTTGAATTTATAAGTTTGTAAATTCGTCTTCATTCTATGATTTCATTTAGAGAGCAACTATAAACTTCCGTCCAAACGGGCCAATCCGGCTGCCTCAAGTAAGATGATTGTAAATCCGTAGTCCAAAATTCCATTATGTGAATTCCGGATCATTCCTCTGTTCCAGTCCACACAACACGAAGGCATTTTTAAAGCTATTTATAAACCCTTTTAATGTGACGTCAAGGCAGCTCAATTTGGAGCACAAAACAAAAGAATTTCAATCTCTGTTAAATTGTGACGTATTTCCGGGTCCAACTGCTCACAAAAACTGCTAAAATAGAGCGAGAAACGTACTCAATAACTTAACCTCCACCTGAAACAATTAAAACTTTGGACAACGAATCCTGTCATGAAGAAAAAGTAAGGAAATTCTTTATCAAACTGGTTTTCGTTTTCGACTCGGAAGTCGTTTTTCCACAGATTGACGTCACACGTAAAAGCTCAATTGTTTTGTCCTCCAAATTGAGCTGCATTCCGACGTGCTGCAAGGGGTCTATTACTAAAAGTAATACAGACATTGAAATATCAAGAACCACAATTTTAAGTTCAATATTTTAATATTATCGAATAGAATAGATTATTGAGGTTATTGTATTAATAATATTTTGAAAATATGCAAGAAAATATACCTATATTTTAGTTTTAGAATTTATACTTTACATAATATAAAGTGTTTTCTTTTTGCAGGAATCTATAGCAAAAAATGAAAAAGTCCTATACTTCGTTAGGTAGCAATATTAGTAATCTATTAATATTAGTAATCTATTAATATTAGTAATCTATTAATATTAGTAATCTATTAATATTAGTAAACTATTAATATTAGTAATCTATTAATATTAGTAATCTATTAATATTAGTAATCTATTAATATTAGTAATCTATTAATATTAGTAATCTATTAATATTAGTAATCTATTAATATTAGTAATCTATTAATATTAGTAATCTATTAATATTAGTAATCTATTAATATTAGTAAACTATTAATATTAGTAAACTATTAATATTAGTAATCTATTAATATTAGTAATCTATTAATATTAGTAATCTATTAATAGCCTTTTCAGAGCTACAGAACGCGTTGCATTATGGGCTGTTTGAGGGGAAGCTTCATACTTGTTGATAGGGAAAAGTAATAGAAAATCTTGATTTTCTTGTTTTATGTTCAAATTTCTCTCGTTTCTCTGACTAATGAAGCGCCCCTCAAAACAGCTCCACAATGCAATGCAAAGCATTTCTATAGCAACTCCGGAAAGGCCAATAGACCCCTTTTACGTGACGTTGAAGCAGCTCTGTTTGGTTCTCCAAATTGAGCTGCATTCCAACGTGCTGCAAGGGGTCTATAGACAGATCCAGTGATTTGTTAGTTATGATTGAGGTCACGTGATAGTACTTGACATCATTTGATGTGATAAGTATTTCATTTTAAATATAGCATGAAAAATATTAAATTTCTTAATTTTCTTCCAATTCAATCCATTAAAAAACATCCGTTCTTTCGATCTAATAATTATCTCCCAGGCTCTGACGTAATCGACGCCATCTTTGCTAGATCAGTGTCAACAAGACACCATGGTCTCTTGGTGTCTTGGTCTTTCGCTGGTTCCAAAATTAGCACGACATGTGCAGAAAAGATTGTAGATACTTTTATCTAATGACTGCGATGGCGTAGCCTCCAAACTGGGGAAATTGTAAGCAGGCATCAAGCAGCCATACGTGTGGAATTTCTCTAAACGTAGGAAATTATTCTAAAAAAAACTCGTCAGTCGAGCAAAGAATTCTTCAACCAACACAGTGGTTATTGATAAAACGAATTCAAATAATTCCTAATTGAAAAGGCTGACCATTCGTAAAACTCTTAAATACAAATACGACATTTTGCATCGTGGTGAACAGGGTTCTCAGTCAATGAAGCATTTTCGCCTTCAATTCTCAAAATATATTCAGAAAGAAAAAAAATATTTCTAAATTTCATTCCATTAAATTCTACTACATCGTTTCGTCTTTTAGTACTTTTCTTTTACCATTTTTATCCATACATTTTTTACCAATCTCTATAACAATCGCCAGTCTTCGGTCCACTGCTTTGAAATGAGGCGCAGTCAAAATTGGAGCCAGAGCGTCAGTATCTGTAGACTCTTTTAACCGCTGACCGAGTGTTTTGGATTTATCGCTGGCTATGGCTTTTAGTCGCAGCCATGTTGAACGCCGTAACCTGGATATCGTACAAATATTGTCAAATTAGCCACCGAAAATGGCTTATTATTGTGCGTGTTTGATGATACCGCGAATATTGCTCGCTTTTATAATAATAATAATAATAATAATACAATGTTTTCTATAGCGTCAATTCATATACTTTCAACAACGCTTTACAAATGGATATAATTAAGATAAAAGGAGAAAAAATTAAAGTTATTTAGTATTTTGCAGAATCTCAACACTTTTTGTAATTGCATATATTCACTTGACATAATATAACATTTTTTTTTTTTTTGTAATTGTAGATATTCACTTGACATAATATAACAATATCATTTAGCTTATAAAAAAAAAACTACTAACTATAAAAAAAAACACTAATACCTTAAGAAAATTTGTAAAAATTTAATAAGAACAATTTAAAATATTAATAAAAATTCAAAATGGGACGGATACATTGTTGAAAATGGAAAATTAAGGCATGTTGTAAGCACGACTGAAAAGCCAAGTTTTTAGTTCACGTTTGAATGAGGAAATTGTCTTACAGGACCTGATGTTAGGAGGAAGCTTATTCCATAATTCTGGGGCAGCATTTGAAAAAGCCTTTTGAGGCAAGTAGAAGGTAAAAAGAAAGTTTAAATGTTTAAAAGATGCACAAGTTTGTCTCGCAAAATAACCAGGGATTTCAATTCTTTTTTGTCCCTGTCCCTCTAAAGTCCACACATTTTCGCGTTTATCTCTGCTATTAGCCGTTCTTCCGAGGCATTACATTGCATTGTAGGACTGTTTTAGGGGACATATATTAAAGATGGTAATGGTTTTGTCCTCTAAAACAGTCCCACAATCCACTGTTACTAAATGCCAAATCGACCCAGTTTTTTTCTCAACATCGTAACGGCTAATAGTAGCTTTGGGTTTTTCGAGTATCTTCCTCCAAACATCAATCAACAATTGTTACTGAAACATTTTTGTGCCTCGTAAACCTCCTTGCTTCCTATTACCCGTACCGAAGTTGAGGAAAAACCTGGGTTGAGTTGGCATCACATTGCATTGTGGGGCTGTTATAAAGGACATATTTCCAAGATGGCGTCTATTTTATTTCGTCTACTAAAACAGTCCCACAATGCACTGTAATGCCAACTCGACCCAGGTTTTTCCTCAACCTCGGTACGCCAAATAACATAGTGAAATGTTACGATGGAAGGCTTATGAATAAAACGAAATTCCATACCTGCAACACTGATAGAGTGGAGCCAATATTGATACTTCGTCTTCCTTCGGATTACCAAAGCTACAAGGAAAAAAATCTCGTAAATTAACCAGATAACAGCAAAGTGTTCAGTTTGTTTATTCAAACATTGAGTTTTGACACCAACAAATATTTACGTTCAAATCTAGACTCCCATCTAGTGGCCATTTTGAAGTTGCATGCAAAACTGGTCGAGTAGAACAATGAATTATGGGGCTGTTTTAGGGGACGCAATTTTTTTTCAGTATGGCGGAAAGCTTAGCAAACTCCCTTGATAAACATACCGAAAACCAAAGTAAATTTGACTCGATTCAAATACTAAAGTCTGTAAAACGAAAGAGATAAATCGAGACCCCTAAAACAGCCCCATGATTCAGCGCGCGTCTTTACTCGTTACCATTTTTCGCGCAACCTGGGAAAGGCCAATACAAAGAATATCAGTTATTGTGTTGCGCGCACATTCACTGCTCATACCGGAAGCCAATCTCGTTCCCAGAGCCTGCGTTTCTCTTGGTCAGCACCGAGGAACGAGGGGTCGATTAACCTCTCCCTTATTAACCTCACCAAGGCGACCCGGGTTCGAGTCCCGTCGGGCTCGGTGTCGTAGAGTTGTTTGTTGGTTCTCTCCTGTGCTTTGAGGGGTTTTCCGGGTTCTCCGATTTTTCCTCCCTCCGCAAAAATCAACTTCTAAATTCCAATTGGAATCCAATGGAGGAAGAGCCACTCTTAAAATCATCGGTTATTTTTCCAATACCTTTTTGCATTATCCAAATGAACAAGCACACCATCTTCGTCACTTTTCTTTAATGTCTCGTAATGATGCCTGTCAGCATTACCTGCAAAAACATGCGATTATGAGCAAGGTTTTAATCGGAGGCGCTTTCTGATTGGTTAAGTAGCTCGTACCGAACATGTATCCATGGAAACAGCGTGAGACGGCACGGCACGGGCACGGTACGCAATTGTTGAACCAATCACAGTGCATACCATCATTGCTTATCCAATCAAAATACTGGGACACGGTACCACTACGGTGAACTCGTACCGCGAGATTCCCAGTCATTCAAGAATCTGCTTTAAATTATAACTATTTATAGTGTAAGACGCGGAAATACGAGCAACAAAATCGTGGAACTTGTCGCGCAACATTGTTGTGTCGCAACTTGCAGAGCGAATGCTGCTCGTGCTACAACCCCGTGCAACAACAAAATGTTTTTGCGCAACTTTGATACAAAAGTAGTATCTCTTTACTCTCTGTAACAAAGCTGAAATTTGTTGCGCGCGGGGTGATATTACGAGCAACATTCGTTCGGTAACTTGCAACGCATCAATTAATGTTGCGCGACAAGTTGCACAAATTTGTTGCTCATATTTCCGCACCTTAAGCCCGTCCTGCACGCGCGACGTTATCATCGTGCTTCGTTCACTGAAGAAGCACAGCAAATATTTTGAACAAAATAATAAAAGAAGTAGCAGCACCAAACATGATCTTAGAAGTTAGACTTACCAATGATAAAATCAAATATTGCTGTATCGATGATATCTAGTAATCTTGGTCCTTCATCATAAGGATACTTTTTAACTACCCTCTTACAGTAATTATTATCAACTTGCCATCTGAAAACACGAAACACAAAATTTCAACCTAATTCCCTAAAACTTAAAAATCTTTTCCCACAGTAAAATCATTAAAATACTCAAAATGAATCAGGAAGGAGGGGTATGGCAACCAGGTGTCTTTGTCCACCCCCTTCCCTCCCCATGGCTTCCGATCCTTAGACCTGTAACCTTTCATATATTTTCTCTTTTTTTTGATGGGTTTTCTCTGGGTCCACTTTTACCTTTCCACAAAAATCATTCCTTAATTTAACTTTAATCTTTGGTTTAAAAACTTCTAAAATATTTCATATACTCCTTTCGCGTGACATCAAAGAAGCTCAATTTGGAGGACAAGACAAAATAATTTCAATCTCCTGAGAATTGGAAACCTATTATTTTGTCCTCTAAATTGCTGCATAATAAGCTGCATTCTGACGTGCTGCAAGGGGTCATTGCAGATGGAACACATTTTTGGCAATATACATAGTATTAGACAATAAACACTTACATTGCCTTTTTGGATGTGTAAGTCCTTTGCCAAGGGTGTCGCCACTTTGCCAAGCCCCACCCTTGAGGCAGCCATATTGTCAAGGATCCCTCCATGACAGTCTTGTTAGCACAGGCTGCTTCTTCTTTTTTGCAGTAGTGACAAACCCCATAGAAGCATGTATTACCATCTTGGAAGAACAAGAAATGATTTGTATCAGGATATATATTACTGGTGGCATAAGTATGTATGCATGGAATCTAAGGATTTCATATTTGTTTGTTATTTTAGGGATTGGTAGCAAAAAATGTTAAATATAGAGTTATTGGTACAGAAATACGTTTTGAACATCAAATGTAGAGGAAATGAATGAAGAGGAGGGGAAGAGAAAAGGTTCATTCATCAATTTTCCTGGATTTCAACACTTTTGTGGCCAGCATAGACTCTTTCACGTGATGTCAAAGCAGCTCAATTCGAAGGACAAAACAAAGGAATTTTAATCTCTTGAGAATTGGAATCTTTTGTTTTTTCATCCTCCAAATTAAGCTGCATTCTGACGTGCTGTAAAATGTATAGTAAAATGTACTACAAGGAATTTTAGTATGATAGAATTCATAGGAAAGAGTATGAAGTATAATGCAGGCTAACATACAGTATTGCTAGTTCTGTGTCTAATGATTTGGTTTCCATAGCAACATAAAATAAATTGAGGACAATTCCATGTTATCATTCATACTTTTCTTAAAAAATGTCTTTTGTAAGTTTCTTTCTGCAATAGGTTCAACCTCATCTTCAAGGTTAACCTTACGACCAGCCACTGGAGGTGCCCTGTTGAATCCGAGTATCCTAGCAACACAAATATAAAGATATGTATTTAGCATGGCACATCTTGTTATAGTCTCTTAGACATTTGATAAGCAATCACATATACAATATGAGCATCGGGTCATTATGGGCTATAATAGAGAGCGACTTGCCATTGAAAATCAAGGCACCATAAAGAGGGAGGGGCATGGGGGGCTTAGCTGCCCCCACATTTCTGCTATGAGCTGCCTAAAGCTTTGACATGATCTTAATGCAATAAATATGTTGCAGTTGCCCCTCAAAACTGTGGCACTGGAAATTGCATTTCCAAGAGCCTCATCTTCCAAAATTTCAGGGGGGGGCCTTTCCTGATCCCCCCCCCCCCAGATTAGCCCCCCCCCCACTCAAAACAATGCTCTGCAATCCCTGAAATACCCATATTTATACAGATCACCAAGTTCACAGTGTACATATAATACATACAAGTATATCAAAATACTTTTGACTAAATAATTGTTATTGTTATTGTTATATACCTATCAAGATGAAAAGCAGCAATTTCTCCATTGTGTCTGTCATATCCATCATAC
Source organism: Anthopleura sola (assembly GCA_023349425.1). Taxonomy (NCBI): domain Eukaryota; kingdom Metazoa; phylum Cnidaria; class Anthozoa; order Actiniaria; family Actiniidae; genus Anthopleura; species Anthopleura sola. The sequence goes on along the minus strand of JALHLI010000010.1, from coordinate 8,903,939 downwards.
GGCTTTCCTTCAATTACATAATCTCTGGGATACCTGTGGTAGTATTGCAGTAAGGTCATGCAAACAATCTTTCATAATTATTAGAGCAGTTCTCATTATCCCATGAAATACACTTTTAATTAGCTTACTACACTCTTCTTCGCTCCGATTCTTTTGTGTGTGTGGTTTCTATTTTACTATTACACTTTAATAAGCACACTTATTTCACGGGTTAATGAGAACAACTCTAATTAGTGGAACACTTCATCAAATTTAAGCCTGTAGAAATGAGTCAAGGAATGTATGTAATATGTGGCATGATTTACTAAATGTAAAACAGACCTATATGCATGCAATGCTCTCTGTAAAGTCATATAAGCCTATGTACAAATGAGTCAAGGAATGAGGTGTCATTTGATAAATGTAAAAGGGCTATCAGTGTATATATTTTTTTTGCAGTGACCTCTTTTTGGAATGGATAAACTCAAATTATACTTTAGATGTAATCTTTGTACTATGATAATCTGTGTTAGTGAGTAATTACAGACAGATTATCTAAATATGAGTCAGGACAATTCCTTTTGAATAACAACCTTTGACACACCTTAAATAATGAAATGTGATATTCTCCAGACATAGAACCATATCTGTTACACTACAATATGAAGCTATTGTCTGACCTTCCCAGGAAAGATATCAGATGACAACAGTATATTATTCATCTGATATACAGCCTTTTGCAAAAATTATGGCCGCTCCAAGTATATATACAAGTATATCAAAAGTATATCAGACATTATGGGATAACATCGCTGATATTTTTTTCGGGTTGCCTATCACTAGACAAAAAAATATCAGGAATGACATCCCATAATTTCAGATATACTTTTGATATACTTGTATATATACTTGAAACAGCCATAATTTTTGCAAAAAGCTGTGTGTATATATATATATATATTATATATATGATATATATGTAACAGCTTGGTGCAAAATATTACAGAACTATAACATGACTGTGAACCATACCCTAGTATATCTACAAGATTCCTGGGAGAAGGGAGAGGAGATTCCATATGATAATTTAATAGACTTTATTTCTGTGTCAGTAGAATCTAGCTTACATAATAGTAAACTAATTGGGGACACCTATCTAGCTATAGCTAAGAACCCATTAAAAGCCCATATTGAACCCAATAAAATAAAAGTAAAATGAATAAAAGAGAAGGTAATAGCTGGCCTTCCCTGAACCCGTATAAACGTCTGGAACCAAAAAAAAAACAGTTAATGTCACATAAGAGAGCAGAAGTACTGGTGTCAGACACTGGATATATCCAGTATCAGATCCATTTCCCAGTCCTCCACCATTCCCCAAAAAATATTCATACCCCATCGCAACCATGGAGAAATCTGAAATTCCCCAGGAGTTGGGTGTCAGAGGAAAAAAAATTACAAGGTAGGTAATTGGAAATACCAGAAGGTCGGGGAATCCTTTTTTCAAATATCCTTCATAATGGCATATGGATAATTTTTGAAACCTGCACACATTATAAATTCAAGATGGCCTAAAAATTTTATTGCAAAAAAAAAAAAAAAAAAAAAATACTAGCATATCTTACCTCATTGGTTTGAACACAACTTTTTGTTTTCCATCTAGCAGGAACGTAGCCTTCAACTGCGTGCCCTTGAAGCCAACCCCAGCAGCCACAATAGGTTTGAATGAAAGCCCATCTAATATAGTATTAACTCCTTCTGGTTGAATTGACGTTAGTTCACGTAGCTTAACCATTTCTTTCCATGTAAGCCATGGATCATCAGGTTCATCATCATCATCATCATCATCATCAACATCTTTATGATGATCCTTTTTTTCATTTAAATTTTCAGTTGATCTTTTTTCTTTTGAAATTTGTGAAGATTTTTCTTTGCTTTCTTCTTGAATGTCCATATTAACATTATTATTATTATCAATATTATTCAAATCTTGGTGTGACCTAAACTTCAAACGTTTTCTGGGTAAACTGTGTCCATGTTCCATGCTGTTAAAATCTGAGTGGTCAGAAACTCGAAGTAATCTTATCGTCCTCTCATTCTCATCAAGTTCTCGTTCTTGGTATTCCGCTATGTGAAGCCATAGAAACGGCACAATTAGGATTCCTAAACAGCCACAAAAAATAAATCTCTCTTTCAACTTCATGTTTTTAAGGTAGGATGTAATGATTTTAGTCAAATTGGCGCTTTCCATATAGTTTTATCCATCGCTATTTACCGTGATTGTCTTTTTGTCACTTCCAAGTCGTTTTTGGTCAGGCGTTCTTACGTGGCATCGACCAAAACAATGAATGATTCACGAGGTTTTCCAAACCTTGTCGTTCACATTCGTTACACGTTCGATATCTCTTCGGTCTAAAACGAAGGCTACCGAAGAAAACCCGATAAATGAGAGATTTAGAACACAGGAAGCCCAATTTCAATAAAAGTAAAAGGTGGGGTAAAAATCAGAAAAAAATCCCTTTTATTATCATCATTTTTCATTTTAGGCCAAGATAATGTCCATCGTGACACAAGCGACTGAGAAAATCAAGTAAAAATGCAGTGCAATATTTTTCTCCGCATTTTCTCTACCTTTTTGCTAGATTGGGCTCCCTGTGAGTCAGAACGAGAAGAAAACAAAATGGCGGACAAAAGGGTCGCTATTGAACAATGTTTATCAGCTGCTAAGACCCTTCGTTCTTCTGTTTCTCAGGTTTTTGAAGACTTTGTATCGAATTCTGTTGGTAAAGTTGATTTAGAATCGTCAGATCTAGCAAAATCGTCAGAATTTGCCAACAGTTTGAAGAAAGATTTTGTACAAGTTCAGAAATCTGTCAGGTGTGTGTTTAATATTGTCTTCTTGATATCGAAAAGACTGATATTTTCGTTTAATAATTCCTTTTGTTGTGCCCTTTTCTTTATGTGTAGTAATCTAGAAAAGACTGCAGCGCAACTCACTCAAATTAAGACAGATTCAAGCTCCTCTGCTTTGGGTAACACTGGTCTTCTCAGTCTTGATCCAGGCGAGGATAAAACACCTTTATACAGACAGTTGATAGGGACATACAACTGGCATGAAAAGGTAAAACAAAGAGTAAATAAACAAATATTGGACAACATGAAGTCAGGTGCAAATCCAGGGTGGATTGGGGGAGGGGGTGTTCACTGGGTACCAGTGACCAGTGACTACATGTATTTCTTTCTGTGTAGAATTTACTCAAAATTTTATGGAAAATACAGTAGCACATCTTTGACTATGCATCCCCTAACTAATAGAGTTTCTCCCATGAAATAGTCTAAAGGATTTAATAGCTCTTCAGGGCTTGAAATAACAGCTGGTCAACAGACAATGTCCAACCAGAATTGAAACTTGTCTGGTCAAATCTTTGCCTTACCAGAACATTAAACCAGGAAGGGGGTTTGACCAAGCTAAACCTAATTTGGCTGGTCATCATGACTGGCAACTGACCGGCATTTATTTCAAGCTCTGACTGTTTGATAAAAGAATGATTTAGGGGGGCCATGGAAATCTATTATGGACATTCATTACTGGTGGTGATGGTTGTGAATTAAACGTTTTTATTTGTACACATTCTAGTATACCAACCAACTGCAGCAGAAATCACATGCAAGCATAGCCTTGTAAAATAAGCATAACTTAATAATAAAAGTATAAATATTTGTGTCTTTATCAAAAGCTACTTGGTCAATCCCAGCAAGCATTCTCCTCCTTAAAACGGAATCATCCCTGTTCTGCTAAAAGAAATGAAGACTGTGCTACCAAGAGAACACGCTTTGCAGGATCATCAGCAAAGAGGTAAAAAGATTGGAATACAAAAGGAAAAGTCGCCTCCATGGTTCCCTGTACTGCACCATCTTGAAAGGTACAGTAGCCATGCCTTTGCTTCAAAGTGAGACATGAGGTGCATGACCTTGCAATGATAGAGACATGTGAATAATTGTCCAAGGAGTTAAAAAAGGTCTCTATTTAACAATTAGAAGACGAACTCGAGATTTCTATCGGCTGATAGTTGACGAGGGGCTCCGGCCCCGAGTCAACTATCAAAGCCGATAGAAATCGAGTGTGAGTCTTCTAATTGTTTTAGTAAAATTCTCAACGAAACTATACAATTGCAAACAAGAGGAAACTTCACAAAATCGCGAAGGGAAAGCCGCCATTTTTTTAAAAACAAAGCCGGCTTTCTCTACCCACTATCTATCGGCTGATAGATAGTGAGTACGTTAGCCAATCAGAATGCAGGATTTGCAATAGTATAGTAGTAGAATTTTACTAATAATAATTATTGCAAGGTCACCTCAGGTCTCGCTTGGATGCAAAGGCATGGCAACCTTTGAAGATGATGCAGGGAACTGTGAAGGGGACTATTATTACATGGTAGATACTTCAATGTTGCCATAGCCCAAAATGCCCTTTTCGAGAATGGACTGGAATCTAACACCAAGCCTTACCCTAAACCTAACCAACCCTAGAATTGATTCCACCTAGCGATATGGTAAACACAATAGCCCAAACTCCCTTCATCGAGAAAGGATTAGAATGGGTTCTAGGGTTGGTTAGGTTTAGGGTTAAACTCCAGTTCTCTCTCAAAAAGGGCATTTGGGCTATGGAAACGAGTATCTACCATGTAGGATTATTACATCATGTGTATAATGTATAAATACTCATGCTCCCGACTTGCAGTTAAGTAAACTATGTATTTCTATGTCCAATTCTAGTGATATGGAAAGACTTGATAAACTTCTTCAATTCCTGAGGCAAAAACACTCCAATCTTCGTTTTTCTGTCTTTAAAGCTTGTGGTGCCCTTTTATTAGAGGTATATATGGCATTTATATACTTCTAAATGACTTACTATAGACAGACAGACAGACACACAGACAGACAGACACACAGACAGACAGACAGACAGACAGACAGACAGAGGGACAGACAGACAGAAGACAGACAGACAGGGACAGACAGAGGGACAGACAGACAGACAGACAGAGGGATAGGCAGACGAGTGACAGACAGACAGGAAAAAGACAGTGACAGACAGACAGATAAATATTCTAGCTAGCATGTAGCGATCAGTCAATAGTTGATTTTTATTCATGATTGGTTTTAAAATTTGACATAAAAAATAACATAAAAAATGCTTTATTAGCATTGAGTCCCTGCAAGAACTCTGAGTTGTAAACTTTTAAAATGTTGATCATGGTATATATTAAATGTAGATCACAATCCCAAGGACCCTCAAAGCATTGATTACTCTTAAAGGATTTGGTATTGAACAAGTCATGATCAGAGGAATACATGAAACTACACTGAATGATCAAAAGGTTAGTATACATGCCAAAGAACTCGGTTGGGCTTCCTTAGTTCCCCTAGGTGTAGGACTGTTCCAGGGAATCAAGGGTCGCACAGCCGTAGTGCACTCCCCTCTCTCCTCTGGGGTATCAGGTTCAATTCCTTGACTCGGCATCACATGTGAGTAGAGTTAGTTACTTTTCTCCCTTGATTCTAGGAATTTTCTTTGGCTACAGTACATGATCTTATCTCTTTCTAAAGAAATATTAAATAGAAAAGAGTTTGGAGTGTAAGACTGATATCTGTCATTGTACCTGTTAATGAAGGTTTTTATCTTTTTGATATACAGCCACCTAATTGAGTAAACCATCTGCCTCCTTGAAATGTTAATGAAATCTCTACTTATGTTTTTGGTTATGTTTAAAATGTCTTTTACAGGAAGATGTTTATACTCCCTCTCAACATGAAGTCTTCAAGAAGGTAGGGGGTATACAAGCAGGGCCGTAGCAAGTCTTAAAAAACTGGGGGGGAGGGGGGCACAAGGTCACTCCTTGATCACAAAAATGAATCCTCAATTTTTGATGCCTTAAGGGAAGCATGGGTGGCGTAGCGGTGAGAGCGCTCGCCTCTCACCAAGGCAACCCGAGTTCAAGCCTTGCTGAGCTCGGTGTCGTATGTGAGTAGAGTTTTCTAGTTGGTTTTCTCCTGTGCTTCAAGGGATTTTCTCTGGGCTCTCCAGTTTTCCTCCCTCAGCAAAAATCAACTTCTAAATTCCAATTGGAATAACAGTGGATGAATAGCTACTCTCTTAGAGATGCCTATTTATTTATCTAAATCCTATTTATTTATTTATTTTATTTTTTGATGTCTTCACTTTTTTGGGAAAAACTGGTGGGGCATGCCCTGGCCCCTGTGGGCAAACAGCCCTATTATGAATACCTGCCACTGGTTGGTTTATTCTTTCTTTCATTCATTCATTTGTTTGTTCATTTGTAACTGAATTCCTTTCTCCCTATTCAGTTAACAGCATATGCAACATCTGCAATGCTACACTTTTACACCACTAGTGACAACGTTTTCCAAGTCATCAACTTTGTGGTATGTTGTAGAAATGTTATGATGATAATGGAGCCTTGTTGTCTCATAAGATCTTTTGCAGTATTTCATTCTTAACACCATGTTCAGAATTGTGCAGTTTATCATCACAACAAAATAAGGTATTGGTGGACATCAATCGAATACTTGCCATGACATTTATTGCATTGTCAGAAAAACACAAAGTTTTCAAGGGCAGGTGCCTATGGAATGTCATGGAAACGCCTTGATTGACGTCCACCAAAGCCTACTTTGTCCAATAGTATCTTGCAAAAAACCTTCAAAATTTATCAATACAAACAACCTCTGGGCTGATCTAAGTCAGAGCATGACTAACTCACATATTGAATCCTGAAACAACCAGTGGGCTGATCTAAGTCAGGGCATGGCTAACTCACAGATGAAACCATGAAACAACCTCTGGGTTAATCAAAGTCAGGGCATGGCTAACTCACATATTGAATCCTGAAACAACTTGTGGCTGATCAAAGTCAGGGCACGGCTAACTCAAAGATGAAACCATGAAACAACCTCTGGGTTAATCAATGATGACTACAATCAAAGAACTGTCATCTACATTGATAACATCACCCGCTTCATCTCTAAACCCAAAAATTTCAATTCATTTTCAGAAATGGCTTGACACTTTTCAAAGTCTTTTTGCGAAAAAGTGTACTAAATGTGGGTTCCATTTGAAAGAGGAAGATGATGGTTGTCCCATACCTCCCTGCTGGAGAGCTTACGACACCCTTCAGCCATACCACTATAGCTGTTACACAAAACTTTTAAACTAGATTAACTTTGATGTATATAAATATAATAAAAAATGTAAATGTGTGCATTAAAACAAAAATTTATATTAAAAATGGTAAAAAATTCATTGCAGATGTTTACTTATGAGACCTTGAAACAAAAGAAAATAAAAGGCCTTATTAGTATTCTCTATAATATAGAGAATACTAATATCTAACCTGGGTGTCAAGTTTTCCTAATTCAGACAATGCGTTATTCTCTAAACAATAAGATTCTTTGTTTGAGTTGTATCCATATCCGTTAAACAAAGAAACGATACTCAACGGAATGACATGTGGTCTGGAATGGGAAACAGTGCACTCAAGTCAAGGAGGTTGATGATTGTTGATGCCATCAATTTTAAGGGTTTTATTTTATTTTATTTATTTTTTCAAAAATTTGATCATCGCATAACCCAACTCAGACAAGATCCCATGAGAAAGAATATATGCTTTTACAATATTTATAATTATTTACATTAATCTATTAATCTTTATCTTTATAAGAATGACTGTTCTAATTCTTGCTTTTTGATTGGCTGGGAGAACTTGCTTCATAAAAGCACACAGCAGGCCCATCACTAGGGTTGGTTCAATGGCTCCCTGCTACTCCCAGATCTAAGGCTGTAACTATGACTATGTGTAATATTGAGAAAGAGACTACTAAAGGGGAATGAACCACAGATTTTTTGCATGAACTTGATAGCTAGCTACACCACTGATTGCAAATATACATGACTTGTGATTTTTAGAGTACAAATATCATGGAATATTAAATATTATCCAGGCTTTCTCCTACCATATTTGTACTCTACCGAGTATTGTATAGCTGGATAATATAATGTAATATATGGTTTGGCTATCATGGATTGGATATCATACTGTACTACCTATTTACCATCAAATTCTTCAACTTCAAGAAACTGTTCCTTGATAAAAGGGCTTTTCTGTAAAAAATGCAATGTAAATTTCAAAATTATGAAAATTTAGTACATTCATTAAAGTTTGATTTGAAATGGGAATGGAATGGAATGGAATGTGATAGCTTCAGGTATGTGCACCCACAAAAATGGAAATAGCTTTGATTTATTAGGGGAGTACCCCAGAGATCATCTCTTGGACCTTTACCAGTAGCAGATCCATGGGTGGTTCTATGGATTGCATACCCCTTTTGTGAGGCCGATGATGTTTCTTACGCTCAGTATGAAATTGATTAACACAATCGCATCCTCGTTTCTAGTGCCTCTCAATCAGTTGAGGGGGCACTGAGAACGAGGGCGAGCTAGGGTACCTGCAATCGCGAGCCCAGAGTCTTCCGGCTTTTTGGTCAGCGGACTGACGACAGGAAGGCGCTGGAGGACTCTGGGTACGAGATTGGGCTACCTGTGGCTATTGTTCCTGGATCCACATCTGCTTACATCAAATTCACACCCCCACGTACCCCACCCAACCCCCTCACAAACAAACAAAAAGCGAATCTCTTTCTTACCGGTGTGTAATTAAAACTACTTAATTCCATTTCGTTGTCAGGACAACCAAGTCTTCTTAATCTGGCGGGGAAGATCAAAGCAAGTATTTAGTGGAGGAATCTCCAAGAATTTTTCAATGGGGTTCATCTTTCTATTTATTAGGCTTTTATTGAGAAAAGAATGTCCTCAAAAAAAGAAAGAAAGGAAGGAAGGAAGGAAGGAAGGAAGGAAGACCAGGCTTTAAGTTAGCGGTGCTTGATCAGCTCATGCAGAGGTTGTTTATGGGTTTGATAAAACTGATGGGTTGTGAAGGTTTGTTTACTATAAATTAATACCTACTTTTTCTCTGTCCAGTACGGTCTTTTCGTAAATGTATATTTACAACACATCATGACTTGAATCAATACAGCCTTCAGGGTCATGAAGATAATCTCCTGAAAAACAAAGACATACAAACTCTTCAAGCTTCACTGTTCATAGTGGTACGAATCCAGTTGGTTCAAGGCGCAGAATCCCTTTGAAAGAGGAGGGGAAAGGAAGGAAATGGAATGGAAGCTAAATGAAAGAGAGGAGAAGAGCAGGTTGAGAAGAGAAGAGAAGAGAAGAGAAGGGACACAACAAACAGTTAACAAAATAAAAATGGAAGCGTTACACCCCGTGAAGTGACGTGACGTGAAATGACCTGTTTATATTACATTGCGTTACGTTACGTTACGTTACGTTACGTTACGTTACCTTTCCTGGACAGTGATGGCTCTTGGGTGTGGCTACCTCACGATATGGACCATTAGAAAACACTATGTGGTGAAGAAGACTCTGTCAGAGTAAAAATGAAATAAAAAAGTCATAAATGGCGTTCGTTCGTTCGTTCGTTCGTTCGTTCGTTCGTTCGTTCGTTCGTTCGTTCGTTCGTTCGTTCGTTCGTTCGTTCGTTCGCAATTCATCAACCAGTACTGATACATTTACCATATCACCTCACCTCATCTTCGAATCTTGACGGCATAAATTCATCTGCTTTGTGGAAAACAGACGGATCTCTGTGAACAAGATAACAGTTTCCAATCAGGAGCTCACCAGTTCTGACTTGTACGCTTCCAGAATCCGATTTCAGCTGGAAATCTTTTCTATTATGATCAAAGAAAAAAAATGTTTACATGTTAACAGTTTTATAAGGCTGTTCTGTTTTATCAATCTTCTCATGCGCCGAACCTAATGACATCAAAGAAGACCGCCTTATTATCCACTGTTTTCAATGCGTTCGGCTCATGAGAAGATCGACGTTTAAACTGGTTCTAACGCAAGCAACTCTACTGACATACGACACTGAGCCCGACGGGACTCGAACCCGCGGGACGCGTTGTTGAGAGGTGACGCATTAGCAGCAGACACCACCCGTGCTTAATTCTCTCTCTATTTGTTATCATTAGTTTACTAGCATTCTGCGCAGCCGCTGTGTGGCGCTTCCAGTTCCCGTCATTCCCCGGAAGCGCCACACAGCGGCTGCGCAGGAGGCTATAGAGCTTTTGAGTGTGACTTCAATCGAATGAGACTTCAGGGTCCAAAACGAAAAGCAAGATTTTTCTTAGTTTTTCTTCGTGACAATATTTGTTGTCCAAAGTTCTAACTGTTTCAGGTGGAGGTTAAATCATTGAGAACATTTTTGCTTTATTTTAGCGGTTTTTATGAGCAGTTGGACCCGGAAATACGTCACAACTTAACAGCTCTATAGTCTGACGGCTTGTACACAGATTCAATACCTCGCTCTTCCGAAGAGTATTGGTACTGGTGGAGACATTCGGAACACCTAAAAACAATAAAACTGGACAATGTCATTCATGAAACCTAAAATAAACTAAAGTAATGTGAGATTACTGAAATGTACTACAAGTAGCTTTCCATGTAGCAATATTCTTTGCAACTTGTGTCGAGCTGTGAGCATAGTTAACTATGCTGTGAGTTAGCCATACCCTGAATTGGATCAGCCCAGAGGTTGTTTCAGGGTTCGATCTGTGAGTTCGCCGTGCCCTGACTTTGACCAGCCCAGAGGTTGTTTCATGGTTCAATCTGTGAGTCAGTCGTGCCCTGACTTAGATCAGCCCAGAGGTTGTTTCAGGGTTCAATCTGTGAGTCAGTCGTGCCCTGACTTAGATCAGCCTAGAGGTTGTTTCAGGGTTTGATCTGTGAGTTAGCCATGCCCTGACTTTGATCAGCCCAGAGGTTGTTTCAGGGTTCGATCTGTGAGTTAGCCGTGCCCTGACTTAGATCAGCCCAGAAAGGTTGTTTCATGGTTTCATCTGTGAGTTAGCCATGCCCTGACTTAGATCAGCCCAGAGTTTGTTTCAGGGGCCAGCGACTTCCTAGGGCTTCACACGGAACAAAGCAATACCTCAAGTAAAAATCTGTCCATCAATTTCATTTTCTTGAGTGCTTCTTCAGTAATCCCGTCATCGTTGTCGATATTCTGGAGTATTTCTTGTTCAAGTTCCAGCCTCACGCGTTGATCCAGATTATAAAGCCAAGCAATGCATGATCGTAATGCACCGCTTATACCACCATATGCATTGAAGCTGAAATAGTGATAAAAATGTAAGCGATCATGCACACATTTCAAACGAGATGCAAGTTGCACTGATGAAGAAGATGCTAGAAACACGTGCTCTTGTCGATCACGTTATAAGCCAGTTTCAAGTTTAAGAATCGTTTTCAGTGCGCATGCGATTTTATCCCGATTTTTTCACCTTCTTTTGTTTAATTAAAAACCAAAGAAGGTATAAACAAAATAAGGAGAGAAATTCGGGATAAAATCGCATGCGCACTGATAACGATTCTTAAACTTGGAACTGGCTTATACTAATAGCCTATATGACTCGGTAACCGTGGGATATTCTAAGTCTTAGCAAGCTCATGTGACTTACTAATCAAGTGATAAACGAGAAACACAAGTTTTACGTTTTGGCTACTAAATAAATACTGTAGAAAAGAACTTGTATTTCACCATCATGCATCTCTGTCCCCGTAAGGGGCTCTTCTGTGAGGTTCGCTCCACACACATTGGGGGGGGGGGGGGGGGTAAGGTTTTCCCATTTCATACCACGTGTCATTCTCATGAGAATAAGATTCTTTGTTTGAGTTTTATCCATATTCATGTGTCTTCTCATGCGCAACTGTTAAACAAAGAAATAATACTCTAGGGAATGACACGTGGTCTGAAATGGGAAAACATTACACCCAAGGTAAAGAAGTCTGTTCCACACAAAATATCTAGGCTAACCCTGTGCAACAGAGAATACTAGGTAGTCGCGTTAAGTTTTCTACGTGCTTGATTTCGCGCCGTTACCGTGCCGTTACCGTGCCGTGCCATGACTAAAACAATGTAATTATTTCTACTCACTTGAGCATGAAGAGTATATCCATGATAGCTTGTTCATCTGACAGGCCCATTTCTCTTGCCTGTTCAAGTATACCACGTAGTTTAGGACACTCTCTGAACTTTTCCTTTATTCTGCTTGCACAGTTTAAGCTTCTTCTTAAGATGCTTCTAATAATCAAAGACATAAAGCTGGTAAGATGACTTAAGTTTTTTCAGCGCATATAATTTTTGACTCAATTTACATACGGATTGTGAGCATGCGCAGACGATGTCCACTAAATTGTGGCATTAGAAATGATGTATTAACGTCTTCATTTGCGTGTTATGTCATCGCGCCCATGTTTCAATCTCTTGAGAATAGGCAATGTGCATCAAAGCTCACAAAGTACTCTGGGAAAGTGAGTTCTTTAAAAATGTAACAGGGAAATCAAAGGAAATATCAGGAAAAAAATACTCTGTTATTTTTGTCTGCTGAAATCCTTTTATTTCCATAGAAAATGTCGAAGGAAATATTGTAAAATGAATTTTTAGAGGAGCCAAAAAGGTGTAAGAACTCACTTTCCCATGATGCTTTGTGCTAGAAGTTTATGCTCATGCACATTATCCATTGAAACCTATTGGTTTGCCCTCCCAAGTGCGTGCTGCATTCCGGCATGCATGCTACAAGGTCATTTGGAAATGCTTGCAAAAAAGTGATCTCTGTTTCCACTACTGACTACTGTGTTTTGCAAACTCTTACTTACTTGCTTTTCGTCCAGGTGCCTTTCAGCATACCAAGCATGTCGTCTGGATCAACACGTATCCCGAGAAATGATACCGTAAAGATATCACTTGTCATCGACATGATTTCCGCTTCCCACTTAGCTTTCATTTCCGCATCTAAAAAGTATCAGACTAAAGTCAAACGTCTAACTTCACATGAGCCGAATGCATTGAAAACAATGGATAATAAGGCAGTCTTATGGCCGTTACAGCGCGACGCGCCTTACCGTGGCCACCCTGCAAAAGTTTCGTACAAGTTAACCAATCAAAATGCGAGAACTAATGAGATTGTTTACATATTTTATTTGTCATGAAAAGCAAATACAACCATTAAATCAAACATATCCACATTGCTTGAAATAATTGAAAGAGTTTTCTTGAGAATCGCAGTAATGTGTTTGTTGATCGGCGCTGCTTTAAAATCGAATTCTTGCTTTTTGATTGGTTAACTTGTACGAAACTTTTGCAGGATGGCCACGCTAAGGCGCGTCGCGCTGTAATTCTATTAATTTTTTATCGTTACAGCCAGATTGTTTTGTTATTCATCACTCGATCCTTCTCTTACAAAGGGGGTTCCGCGAATGGTAAACTTAGAGACCTGCCCAAAATTCAAAATTTGGGAAGCAGGTGAGTGGTGGGGCTGCTAATGCTTCGAGGTTTTTTCTCGGGGTTTTCCTCCCTCCACAAAAATCAACTTGTAAAAGGCCTTCCTAAAAACAAGGACGATGCATTTTTATTGAATTTCAATGTTATAGACCCCTTGCACGCGACATCAAAGCAGCTCAATTTGGAGGACAAAACCAAAGACATTCAATCTCCTAGTTGTTGGAAACCTATTGCTTTGTCCTCCAATTGAGCAGTATTCCAACGTGCTGCGAGGGGTCTTTACGTTATTTTTTTTATAATGAACGCTTTTCTTACCTGCTTTATGCCAGCGTTTGAGGTAAGTCGGCACGATTGTTTTGATAGTTTTCAATAAATCTGCTTCTTGCGCAAGCTCACATATCTTCATGAGAAACGCTTTCTTTTTCTCGTGTTCTACGCCGTTGGTAAACATGGATGGCTTGTATCCATCCAGTAGAGACAAGTTGTAATTCAGACGACCAAAAGCAGGTTCTTTGTAAATCTATCAATGATAATTAAGTGAGTCTGTTATTGATTGATTGATTGATTGATTGATAACCTTGTTGGTTGAGCACCGGACTTTCGTGCGGGAGGTCGTGGTTCGAGTCCCGGCCGGAACAACACTCAGGGTCTTAAAATAACTGAGGAGAAAGTGCTGGCTTTGTAATTACATCTGCAAACGGTTAGACTTTCAAGTGGCTCGGATGACCACTTTAAATGGCGGTCCCGTCTCTCCACACTTCATCACTAACCAATATCGGAGGGACGTAAAAGAACCACTGAGGATGTAAAGAAACCCTGGCAGTGACCACCCTCAGTGTCTACACCTTATACTAACCACCTCTCATGATTGTAAAGCGCCTTTGATTATATCCATATAGAAAGGGCGCTATATAAATAATAAATAATTCATAACCTTGGCCTGTATGTGGGTTGGTGGGTTGGTGGGTTGGTGGGTTGGTGGGTTGGTGGGTTGGTGGGTTGGTGGGTTGGTGGGTTGGTGGGTTGGTGGGTTGGTGGGTTGGTGGGTTGGTCGGTCAGTCGGTCGGTTGGTCGGTTGGTTGGTTGGTTGGTCGGTCGGTCGAATGGATGGTCGTTCGGTTGTTTGTTTGGTGGTAGCCTGGTTGGTACTGAATATGATTTAAATCTTACCTTCTCAAGGTCGAATAATGCTTCCAATCCCTTCCTGTCACAAACAGCAATTCCCTTGACTCCAATGTTGACTCTAAACACTGTACTCTTAAAACGATCTCTTCTCTTTGCGAAGTATCCATGACCATTCTGAAAGGAAAAATTCAGATTTTAGGGATAAAGCCAAACCAACTGTTCTCTTATTACCTGGTACCCACTAAAATGAAAAAAAAAAAAAAAAAAAAGCTCGGGGGGGGGGGGGGGGGGGGGGGTGCACACAAAAGAATTCGAGTGGCACAGAACAGAATGGAAAAAAATGCATTGACGTTTTTTATACAACAGTGGAGAGGGGGGGTCAGATTTCTTGTGTGGGTTACCAAGCGAATCCCACCACCCTCGTCCCCCCTCCCTGGTAAAAAACGAATAGCTCCAAGGTCAAAGATGCAATATTGTCTGTAACAGTGATAACGATGGGGCAAAGACTATAGAAAATATAAACAACTTCTGCATGATTTTTGTCAAAGTAGAGTGAACTATGAAAAATGAGTAAAAGAATTTGAATTGATGACAGACGATAAAACTCTCTCCAGTTTTAGAGCCCAAATTCTGTATCCTTAAAAAAAATATAAAATAATTATTGACTTCTAAGACTTGTACAAATATCGCTAAAAGGTTTTTCCGTAAACTCATGCTATTTTTAACGACAAGAAGTCAGTCTGTGTAACTAAACACATATCAGAAATAAAAGAATTTTTGACAAATAGATGACAGAAGGAATCTCATTAATTATTTTTTCTTTTTATGACGTAAAAAAAGAAAAGGAGACTCTGTCAGCAGGGAAAATATTAGATTAATTGTGAATAGTTTCCACTAAACTATGAAAATCAAATATTCATTTTTAGAAAAAATGTTTCTACTCCTAGGTCTTTGAGAGTCAGTTGCCAACGCGAATTTTTCTAAAAAAAAATGTCTAGAATCGTATAGATCTGCAATAGAGATTTTTAGAAAATAACTTTATTTTTGAAACAATCTCTACACGCTCTATAAAATTCTGATTAAAATATGAATTCCGAAGTTTATGAACTAATAATTAATCAATTATAGAAATCGACTTCAATTCTCAAACTTAATATTGCATTGAATTTGGCTTTGTAATTAGTAACTTAAATGAATAGCTATAACTCCCCTGGGAGCTAGTTTTTACACTTCTTCTAACTTTAATATTCTTCGCAGGTTTTTAGTGAAAGCTTAGCTTAACAATTGTTGTTGTTCAAAATTCCTTGAAGAGTATTATTCTAGTTAATATGCATTATATTTCTTTTCCATAGAAACGAGTACAAACACAGATAAGCTTTAGTACATAGGATTTCAACTTCTTCTAACTTTAATATTCCTTCATCCTCAAAAGGTTTTCAGCGAAAACCTAGCTTAATTTTGAAAACTGTTATTGTTGTTATTCAAAATACCACGAGTATTAATGCAGCTATTTTATTTTCCATAGAAACACGATCAATCACAGATAACCTTTTGTACATAGGATTTCATTTTCTTTATCTTGTAGGATGTTTTGATAGTTTCAAACATCTTTAAATTACGCCTTGCTTCTGAGCTCGGTTTGTATTGACTTTTTATTTAGAGCAGCTGGAGGTCTGTACTATACTCTCTCTAAAAGGGTCAAACGAATACACTTCATAAGAAAGTTAAACCTCCATGTTTACCAAACGACGTTCTTCTGCTGTAGAGGTTCGTTTGCTGTGTTACGCAAGGCTCTCATGCAGAAAAATGCATTGATTAATCATCATAATAAAATTTTTTTGCCAAACTCGTAAAAAAGAAACAGCTCTAATCAGTGGGGGTTCAGACTGTACAATTTTAGCTGGAAATCAAGGAAGCCATGAAAACAATTTAATATGAACTTATGAAAGACCTCTCAAAGAATATCACAAGAAGCATCTTGTTATCACTGATGATATGCAAAACCTTCAAGAAAATTGTGAATAATTTGAAGTCAGTTCAAAGAAACCCTTACAAAGGAACATATACAGAGCTAGAATGAATTGATTTACTCAACTCTTTGGAAAAACATTAACACTTAGAATAATAAGTATGAAAAGGCTTGAATTATACTATCATTCTTACCCGAATGAGGTTCACAAGATGAAATATTTTCATGCCATCCTTTCCAGGTATTCTGCTTTTCTCTATCTGGTCTCCAAGCGGTTTGACAACTGGTGATTTTGAACGAAACATCACGGAGCTCATTCTTTGTGAGCAAGTCTTTCGACAGTGTTTTGATTTCTTGCCCTATACACTATCAAAAATAACATCACATGTTTGTTCAAGGAAACTTGCTAAAAACTCTTTTCTGTCAGCAAATTACCCTGAGAAGTACAGCTCACCTTGATTTAAATATATTAAAGTGTTGTACTTCATAAAGAGCAGCAGCAGTGAAGCAACCGAAAGTACTCTAGGGCCAATTTATGAAGGAATGTAGAACAGGTCCCACTTCATAATCATTTGGATTACGATAGACTCAAATGCTTCAAAATTAGCATTTAGAGTCCGAAGTATCCAGAACAAAAGATGAAGTGTGACGTAATGAACCCTCGTGACGTAAGAAGTTATGCAAGCCTCTCCAGTTTGAAGAGCATTCTTTCTTCTTTTTTTTATTTTTTATTTTTTGAATGAACACAAATGTATCAGAAGTTAAATCCAAATCGTTAGAGTAATTATGAGTGGTGATAACTCTTTGAACTTTCTAAATAGTCAAGTCGTGAAAACATCAATGAAATAAATGATTAAGTTTTCAAAATAACACAGAATTGAAAGTGAATAGTTCCGTTGTTTGAGCAAACAGGAATAAACTGATCAACAATATAGCCGAGGAAAACACGCAGTCTTGAAATTTTTGCCAGATTGATTAAAACTCCCATGCACCCAATCCCCGTACTTACAATTTATGTGCCGTACAAGAAGCAATGCTCCTTGTAGTTCGTCTCTTCGCAATTTTGGTTGCGTGATAAAAAAAGAGGCCGCGTTGCAGTTGCACCGACATGGAATGTTAGTCCTAATTCAGAAGTCAATCTTCTCATGAGCCGAACGCATTAAAGCGATGGATAATAAGGCGGTCTTCTTTGATATCATTAGGTTCGGCTCACGAGAAGATGGATGTTTGAACTCAGTAGGCCTTCACTAGCTAGGACTAAGCTAGTAAAGTGGCCATGGGTTTGGGTTTGTTAGACTTAAACTGGATAGTATGAAAAATTCATCTAAAAAAGTATTTTTAAACATGGCGGTCCAATATCTGTGGCGATTAATCATCTCAGATATCATTTTCCAGTTCGTTTAACATTTATTTATCATGCAACGAAATGAATTTTGTAAACAAGAAGTCCTTCAGAGAAGTTTTTCTGAAATTGCGAGCATGGTGCTTCGGTAGAAATATTTTTTGTTCATCAAATGTATATGAAAAACGTACGGCATGGACCGCGCCTTGCCGTGACCGTATCACTGCCTTGCTGTATATGAAATCATTCGACATTCCGTGCCGTGTCCGTGCCGTGCCATAACCGTGCCGTGACATACTCATACGAAATATGCTCTGTACGCATGTGTATACACTTGAAAGTGCTGTTTTCAAAATTTTAGTGATTCGCACTTTTGGCGCTTAAATTTTAACTCTGTGTGTATACTATGAAAATCTCTTGGTACGCCTCTGCTTATATGGTGTTGTTTATACCCAAGCTAGACCAGAATGCATCATGTTTATAGAACTCAGGGCCGTAGCCAGACTGAAATGTTTACCGAGGCAATCGACTACTGTAGGTGGGAGCAGCTAGGGGGTTGGGGGACATGCTTCCCCGAAAAATTTTGAAATTCAGACCCTCGAAAAGCTATATTTTCCGCGTTTGACGTCAAATTTATTCTTTTCAATTTCGTGAGTTCAAAGGAACAAATAAATTTCAAAAGAATAAATTTGACGTCAAACGCGGAAAATAAAGCAAATCGCGATTTGTTTGCTTATACCTCAGATATTGATGCCAAAGGGAAAACTGCAGTACTTATGTCCAAGTGATCCGAGTACTACATCGTTCAAAGATTTTTTATTTTTATTTGATGAATAGTTTATGAAGCAACCGTAACTTTTATTCGTAACTGAACATATTTAAGGTGTCGACGCGCAGGCCGTCCCGGATCAAGAACTATTTTAATGTTAATTAATCACAACGTTAAGAGGTAACATCTCGAGTGGATAAGGACTGGTGGGGACGAGTTTGGGCGTGACATACGTATGATATGAGTATTTGATCCGGCGTCCCCGCAGTCACTTCCATAATTCATTTTGTTACCATGCAGTTCGTTAAACAGTCTTCCTTTAAGTTCAGAAACGCGAACATGTATAATATATACCTAACGACATAACCAATAGTTCCCTTCACAGTTCCCTGCGCCATCTTGAAAGGTAGCCGTGCCTTTGCATCGAAGTGAGACGAACGGTGAGCTTGCAATGATAGAGACATGTGAATAATTGTCCAAGGTGTTAAAAAAGTCTCTATTATTGCAAGCTCCCCTCATGTCTCGCTTCAATGCAAAGGCACGGCTACCTTTCAAGATGGCACAGGGAACAGTGAATTAGACAATGAATCCCCTCTCCCCCTGTTGCGAAGGTAGAGAACCTTATGTTGAACATCGATAGTCCCATACTTTACATATATGCTGTTCACTCCTTAATATAGCCTCGTCTAGTCTTGTTGTTATCATTTTCTAAATCATAATGGGGACGAGGTTGGTTGAAATACAGTGCACTCCACGTACTCCAATCTTCGGTGGTCCATGAAGTCTGTATAGTTCTACTGAGCAGCAACCGCAGCAAAGCCTGAATATATTTGATGTCAACAAAACGCAAAGACAGAGTTGCTTTCCACGAAAACAGTTTGTTTAAAGTGCCTATACCACTCTGACAATGTCCTCAGTATAGATTCTACATGAAGTGAGCTGTTCAGTGACCTCCAAAAATTATATAGTTTGAGTGATGCATCTTTTCTTGTCGTATGCTAATGACAGTGACGTCAAAATAGTCATTTATGTTTATGTTTCTTATGACTGAAAACACCACAGGCAGCCCAAACAATCCACTGGGCTGCCTGTGGAAACACTGGTTGCTATGCGTAAACTAATTAGCAATAGTTTTGAAAAGAGCCATAGGTAAAAAAGTGATGCTTTCTAAATCTAATCTATCTGTACCAATGAAGTTTTGTATATTTAATAATTACTATTTTGATGTCAGAGTCATTAGCATACGAGAATAAAAACCTTTATGACTTATCACTCAAACTATATGACTTTTTCAGGTCACTGAACACCTTACCTCTTGTAGAATTTTTACTAAAAATATTGTCGGAGGTGGTATCAGTAGGCACTTTGATTAAATAACGATCCTTCGTAAAACACAAGTTTGTATGAACTGGTTGTTGTTCAGAGCTTCCCATCACGTTCCATGACGTGGATAAGCTGCATGTCAGTTGATTCCTCTGAGGTCGGTGAAAAGGTTACAAATTTCTTGACTACTCCTGATTGGTCAACACTTTGATACAACCACTGGCCACTATTAACATTATAGGTACCCATTGCCATGGAAACTGGACGGTCACTTTCGGGCGCGGATCCAGAATAAATAGAGTGACTTATGTTTTTATCCGGGACTCTACCATCATTATGAGACCGCTGACTCACGCAGCAACTGTTACCGCAGACTCCTCTTTTAAAGGCAAGTGCGACGCCTCCCAGCAGCGCTAGTACAATGATTACTGAAACAATTATGATTATGACTAGTATATCATTTCTACTAAGTTTAGAAACTCTGGATTCTTCCTTTGGTACATGCTTTTTGATGTCGTTCCGCAGATCAGTTGTTATCGCAGGCTCAATGATTTCACTTGTAACCAGTGGCAACGAAGTAGATTCTTTTTGCACAGTATTCACTTTCGTAGTTAGGGTATTGGTTATCGACGTTGCCATAGTAGCGGTCTGTAGGATCATTTTAGATATCGATGAAATACTTGAAATACCTTTCCAAACGGTTGGGTTTTGACGTGGGGAGCTTGGTACTGCTAAAGTTGCCCGCGGGTTGATAGGTCTACAAGCTTGGGA
The DNA here is from genome assembly GCA_023349425.1 of Anthopleura sola. Classification (NCBI taxonomy): domain Eukaryota; kingdom Metazoa; phylum Cnidaria; class Anthozoa; order Actiniaria; family Actiniidae; genus Anthopleura; species Anthopleura sola. Next base: position 8,883,222 of record JALHLI010000010.1, on the reverse strand, counting down.
TATAAAACTCGCAGCCGTCACGTTTTTGGCAGATCTAGACTTGCCATTGAACCCAAAGCATTCGAGTGGTCCAAGAGTGTACATGGACTGTGAAGCTTGGTGGGTAAACTCCAATAAAGTGACTGGGAGGGCTGCTTTGTCTGTTATGTAACCTATAGTAATAGTAATAATAATAATAAGAAGAAGAAGAAGAAGAAGAAGAAGAAGAAGAACTGAGAAGAAGAAGAGGAATGATAATAGTAATAATAATAATAATAATAATAATAATAGTAATAATAATAATAATAATAATAATAATAATAATAATAATAGTAATAATAATAATAGTAATAATAATAATAATCATAATAATTATAAGTAATAGCATGACTTGAGGGTGATTAGTGATTAAATGTCCCCGAAAGCCGAGGGGACATTTAATCACTAATCACCCGAAATTTCATGCTATTAGTTTGTAATATTATGATTACCAAGGAATAAAACTGCTAGTCAACGTATGCGCAAAGATTATTCAATGGATCCCACAAGTGCTGGGGTGTTCAATAGTGTGTAGTCCAGAGTCATTGCCCAAAATGTTCAATTGGGTCGATGGTACCCAACCATGGTCCCGGTGATTGTCATATGAGGGACCATGCCTCATGATTAGTGATGAGGGATATTTAGTCTAAATATCCCTCATCCCTATTCATCCAGGGGGATGTTAGACTTTAAACATCCCTCTGGAAACAATGAATCCCGAGGTAATCATGATATTACTATACTACTAATAATAAATAATACAGCAATAATATTATAAATAACAATATTATAAATAATATCATGATTACCTCGGGATCCATTGTTTCCAGAGGCATGGTCCCTCACATGACAATCACCGGGACCATGGCTGGGTAGCATTGACCCAATCGAAAATTTTGCGCAATGACTCTGGACTACACATTATTGAACACCCCAGCACTTGTGGGACCCATTGAATAATCTTTGCGCATACGTTGACTAGCCGAGAATTTTTCTTACTATTTGTGACGTAATCAAGACGGTTTGAAAACACTTCATTAATACCGCTCTAGGCCAACCAAAGTGAATTAGAATAAAGCACCACGAATGAATGAATTCTGGTTCGATTCGCCATTGTCGCATTTAACAAAGGCAAATTCCCTTAAGTATGCCGCATATCAACAGCTTTGTAAAACTTTGTAATTTATGCATCGTACAAAAGCTAACATATTTCCTAAGAGCAGTTTTATTTCTCGGTAATCATAATATTACAAACTAATAGCATGAAATTTCGGGTGATTAGTGATTAAATGTCCCCTCAACATATTTCCTAAGAGCAGTTTTATTTCTCGGTAATCATAATATTACAAACTAATAGCATGAAATTTCGGGTGATTAGTGATTAAATGTCCCCTCAAGCCTCGGGAGGTTTAGTTAAAGTCCCTCCGCCTTCGGCGTCGGGACCTCAACGAAACCTCCCTCGGCTTTCGGGGACATTTAATCACTAATCACCCTCAAGTCATGCTATTACTTATAATAATAATATTATACAACATTAATAATTATGATAATAGTGATATAATAATAATATAATATAATATTTAAAAATGATAAAGTGATAAAGTAGGATAGAGATACGACAACTTATTTTGTTATTTAAACGTTTTCTTTCAAACGTACAAAAATACAAAAAATTCTAACAATACCTGCATCTTCTCTCCACTTCGCATCACCAACATCACAGTTACAAAACTTGCTTTCATCAACACAAGTACTAGTTACTGCGCATGCACACTTGTGGCTCTCTGAGGGAGCACCGCCCCAGTAGTTTTGAGCAACTCTTTTACCATCAAACCACTGCACATTTGGAGGGTTCAGAATAGTAGAGTTGAAGCAATGAAAACTAATAAATTGACGACATCTTTTACTCTTACTAATGAGCGAGTTTATGTTTAGTGTGTTTGCATTGTGGTACTTTATTATGTGATAGTGGTAGCCATTATGTTCATTCGTTCCTTCTGATACTTTGTGAGGAACCTGTATGAAAATAAATATTTAATAATAATAATAATAATAATAATAATAATAATATTCTACATTTATATAGCGCCATATATATATACTCTATGGCGCTTCACAGTCCAACATGCCAAAAATGTAGTTAAAAAACATATATCCTATACACCGAATCGAAATACGGCGACCAATCGAGACAACAACCGCCCCGGAAATGAAAGAATGAATATTAGTGATGAAAAGTGGTGAAAAGCTATAAGAAATCGGTCTTCTTTGCAGTGGTTAAGTATTTCAATGAAGCTCCTAACCTTAGAAAGATGTGGCGATAGAAAGATTAATCTGAATCAGATCAGAGTGGGAAGATGAGGAGAGGTAGTCAATCTCGAATCGCGGACACTTTTTTCATAAATTAACGAATCACGAAATACGGTTAAAGAATAGCCTTGATACGAGGATTTAGGGTGCAATTTTCACGAATCACGGTGAAAATCGCGAATCACCGACTTATTATTTTTAATTTCACGACTGAATCACGGTCCAAAAAAAAAGGCCGAGTCATGCGTCACGCGTAACCCCTGTGCCCTGGATGAACGTGAAGTAATAAGAATGGTCCTCAGTGAATCAGATTGGATAAACGTATGGAAATAAGAATGAAACTGTAATACGAGCAATAATATGATCGTGTAACTTGTCGCACAACATTGTAGCGCTGCAAATTGCAGATTGAACAAGAACAAAATCTAAATCTTGTTGCGCGACTTTGTTGCAAAAGTAGAAGGATTTCCAATCTCTACAACGAAGAAATTTTAAGTGTTGTGCGCGGGGTTGTAATGCGAGCGACATTCCCTTGCAATTGCACGATTTTGTTGCTCGTATTACTGAGCTTGAAATTGATTGCATGAACGTACAAGAATAACAACGAACCTTACCTTCTTATCGTGGGTAATCATAGTCACACCTCGGTTTGGAGAGGTAACGTTACAAAGCACGATAAAGCTGTTGGTAAGACTTCCCTCAGGGTCTACTTTGCAGTACGAATCTTCACTCAACCCCAGGTTCTTGTACTCTTTGCAGGTTGCACGGTATGAAGGTAGTTCACAACGGCTACCACCATAAAGTAGGCCTTCACAGTCACAAGTAAATCCATCTTTCTGCCGCTTACACTTGCCGCTATTCTTGCAGGGGTTGGGCAGACAAAATGACTTCAAGGAGCAGCGCTTTACCGCTACGCCATAACTGATGTAGGACCTTGATGTAATCAGTTTCCCATTCAACATGACATTATTCATGCAGCCAATAAACCCACGTGTGTCTCTTCCCCCTCCAACAAAAAAATGACTCTGAAATCTACCTATGTTACCAAGGTAACGATGAGATCGACGTTCTTCCGGTAAATCGTCCAATGAGAGCCAAAATTCATTGGTGCTGACACCAGAAGTGACGTCATGCCACTCCCCATTGTTTAAGTTCTTTCCCATAGTGATACTGATTGCAGGTGCGTTAGTTAACTTAACCTTCAGTTCTAGAGCGCCTTCAATTAGTGATATGAAGGCATTAGCATTTGTTGCAGCCCTGTAAGCAATTACACCAGATTTTGTGTAGGAGCGAAAGCTAAGACGTACCGAGAATCTTAAGGGTGACGATGAAAAAGATAACTTGATGTGACTTTTACGTGATGGGAACTCAACAAGACCATTGTAACGTGGACAAGAGAGCTTTAATGGACCTGCTGTGGTAGTATTCCTTGATGTCTGGTACGTTGCTCCATGCATGACATTTATGGAGTTTATAAACACCTCACTTAAACAGCCAATGAAGTTAGGCGTTTCGAAGGTTTTCCCCACTAAACTCCTGTCCAGTCCTCCTATATAGATAGGGATTTGAAGGTCAAGATGAACCGAGGATCCTGTGAGAAGCCTGGTACTTTTTTTGTTATCAAGATTCAAAAGGATCTTGTTTTGGCTGTGAGTGATAGTAACATTGTGCCATCGATTATTAGCGAGATTGTAACCCAGAAGAGCCTCGTGTCTTTTTTCGCCAAAATCTATGACCAATCTAAAAAGAAATAAGTGAAATTTCAACTTTTTGGAACATTTCCCAAGATAAATGACAAGGGCAGATCCAGGGGAGGGGTGCAGGGAGTGCATATTTTGAAGATAACCCAAAACAAAAAGCACAGGGAGCCCAATTTCGATAAAAGTAAAAGGTGAAAATAAAATTGGAAAAAAATCGCGTTTAATTAATTTTTTTTAATTCCAGGTCAAGATAATGTTCTCTATAATACAAACGAGCAAACAAATCCGTAAAAAATGCTCTAAAACATTTTTGTGGATTTGTGTCAATATAATTTAGTGCATTTTTTACGGATTTTATTAAACGCGATTTTTTCCCGATTTTATTTTCACCTTTTACTTTTATCTAAATTGGGCTCCCTGTGCAAAAACAAAAAAATGTTTTTTTCACTTTTATTCTGAGGGTTGCATCCTTCCCTGGGCTGATATCCAACACAAGGCTTGATTTTTTGGAGGCAAGTGCCCTAACAACTTTGCACCCCTTCCTGAACAAAATCCTCAATCCGCCCCTGGCATACCATGAAATATCCCATGAATAACTTCAATTATCTAGTATGCACACGAGCTTTCACTTGATAAATGTGTTTAGTATGAAAATAGGCCTCCTTAGCCTCATATCATGCACCCCTGACCACATATAATGTATTCACATACTTCTATGCACTGGATTTTGTATGTTTAACCAAGTTAAACTGACATTTAGATGCAAAGCAGGCTTAGTTTCTCTTAGCCCCATCCTTTGTGGAGCATAAAAAATGCTTCCCCCCTCTTTTTGCTACAGCCCCCCTTCATGTAAATAATGACTGATCCCTTATGAAGAAAAGTTTACCAAAAAATAACCATTTAAAAATGGTCTATCATGATTCTTTTGTCTAACCAAATCAATAAATATTAGATATTCACAATACTCAAATGGACCTCTGCCTTTGGCGCAATTCCCTAGAGTATCATTTCGTTGTTTATTGGTTTCGCATGAGAAGACACATGAATATGACACAACTCAAACAAAGAGTTTTATGCTCAAGAGAATGACACGTGGTCTGGAATGAAAAAACCTTACGCCTAAGGTAAAGAGGTTTATCAATCTTTATGATAATTTTGGACGGCCTGAAACCAAAATATTGTAAAAAGAAGTCATTAACTTTGTAAGAAATTATTTTGCTTCTATATATTTGGTATACACGAATGTACCAAATATTCCAATGGCTGTCGCGATCGGTTCTAATTATAGCTTTTTTCCCGTGTAAAATCTGTCTCATAATTATATCTTTGACTTTGACCTTAACTTTGATGCAAAGTATTTAAAAAAATTGCAAATAAGTATCACAATTCCTTGGCAATTCTATTTAGGTCTTTCTTTGAGACTACTGTCAAGAGAATTTGACATTTTATGAAGCTTGTGTTCAATATTTACTAGCAAAACACAGTCGCAATGTTTCACAGTTCAGTGCAAAAGCATGTTCCTTTGTGAATTATGTCATGAAGTGTTTGCTCAGAATTTCTGATATTTTGACATCAGGAATAAAAAAAGCCACCCAAACTTATCCAATACTACAGGTATATACTTCTTTAACATTCCAGTTTTTGAGAATATATAAGTTTAATTTAGGTTTTGGTAGTGAATGAGCAGTCAAAGCGGCGACGACTCGATTCAAAATTTAGGAAGTATCCAACAAGAAAACACTCGAATATAACACACAAAACGTTGGAAATAATCAGTGAGAAATAAATAAAAAGAATATATAAGATTAGAGTACGTATTTTCTAACAATACTAAGGTTGATTTAATGATTTTTTTGATTGTTTTTTTTTTTAAATCAGATTTTGTTAGTGATTTGCCGAACTGTCAAAAGCACACGATCAATAAGTTTTAGTTTAGAACGAAGATTTAGGTACGTAAAAGCACTGGTTACAAGATACACATAAAATCCAACCTAGAATAACATACCTTAGTCTTCCTTGTATTATATCCAGGAGAAATAATTCTCTTTTGAAACCCCTTCCGTAGATGAGAACGCCGAATGGATTTTTGGTCCTCACTCGTAAAGAAATATTTGTGTCATCTGTTGTGGCGTTGCCGTGGATGAATGGGATAAATTGAGAACCGTTAAGACTGACTTTTAAGCCTGAGGATTTCACTTCTACTGCTGCTAAAGAAGTTATGATCACGAAGATTAAAGAAGAGTGCATTTCTGCTTCCTGAGTTTCTTCTACCAGAGTTTCTTTTACCAGACTGAGCGGCGGCGCTCTTCTAATCATGAAAATAACAAGCTATGCACATTCCAACTGGCCGGAGCAGAACACGTGAACCAGGAATTTGGAATTCAGACTTTTCGAATCAATATATAGTTATTTACGATTACGTTCAGAGAGTCGAGGTGGTCTTAGCGAACCTCCCTTTTCAATCTATATTTTAATGTCAATTTACTAGTAACACTTTATTATAAGGTTCTTTAGTTTGGCGTGACAGAAAATGTCTAGCTCTCAATCTTCTCAGCCCAGTGCAGCCCTGATAGAGAGTCATGGGGAGGGGGGGGGGGGGGGGGGTGGGGATGGGATCCTAATCCCATTTCTCAGCCCAAGATTTTAGAGGAAACTTGTACCAGTCATACAAAATCTCAGTCCAAGTAATAGAGTTAGAGTTAGAGATTTTGCAAAATCCCAGTAGTGGATAAATCTCTGTCCCAGTACATGAAATCCCATTTTCCCAGCCCAAAAAGGCGGATCCTAACTTTCATTTTACCCCTTCAGGACCCATGTAATATGCCGTGAGATTGATCACTTCTTTCAACGCTTTAGCTCAAACAAACTCGGTCGTGGGAAAACACAGGTAGTTTTATGGTCCATTTTCAACAACTTTGAAGACGGACAGAAATCAGGAATTTTTTTAAATCAGTTGATTTCTTCCCAGAAGTCAGAGTCTCGCATTTTCTCTGCCAGGATTCGTCAACAAGAGAGACTCTGCTAGCAGGGAAAACTACGCCCTGATCTAGACAACAGTCGCGACAAGGGAATGGAGCAATAGACTACTGTCAATCAAATAAATCGTTAACCTAATACAATCATTAATAAAGTAATGATTCTAATACTTCTAAAATTCACGGGAAGGGGCGTAGTAAGGTGGCTGAGTACTTTAGCAAAAAGTAAATTTTAGAAAACTTTCTTAGAAAGCTATTACTGAGTCTTTTCTGTTTAATGGCTTTTGCTTTTGCTGTTCTCGATCGTGTTACTAAATGAACCGATGAATAAGTGCCCGGACTTGGCATTTATCATTTTGAGTACAGTGACGTATCCAGGATTTTCCAAGGGGGAGGGGGGGGGGGGGGTGCTACACAAATCTATAAAGCCGCCATTTTGTTTGTCTTCTCCAAAAGCCGAACCAAAAAGGGGAATTTTTCACGGGGACCTAGCTAGTTATTGCTTGTTAGACTGTTAAGGAGATTTGTCGCTACAGCCAGATTATTCTATTTACTCCTTTTCTACAAAGGGGGGTCACTGCCACTCTAGGACCCCCCTAGACACACCCCTGAAATACGCAGAGTATCGTTACCAAGTACGTCACACGACGAAATGAAAAATAAGGAAGTGGGTTCCTTTGTTATAAGTTATAAGTTGATTAATTTATGCCCACGTAGAAGGTTTTACGGTATTATACGTGTGCCTTATCATCCAAGATTTTGGCTGACACCTCAGCGCATGCTCAAACTACATTTATCAGGGCTCCATTTCGTGTTCATTGCGCCTACATGTCCTTCTCAGTAATCCAACTGCATTGTTTCGAATCTCTTCAATTCTCCAAAAATAAATGATTGGATTCAGTACACCATTGAACATAACGAGAGAACAAACCGGTGCGAATACATAGTACACTTCAACAGTATGATAAAGTTCTTCTGGTAACAACAGTGAAGCACCAAAAGGTACATAACATACCACGAACGCACCAATCACATAGTACATGGTCTTGACAGATTTCTTGTACCTGGGCATGTCTATAGACTGTTGTAATGATTGCTGTTGGGCTTGGATCTGTAATGAGTGTCGGCGGATAACTTGATAGATTTTGAACATCAAAGTCATATTTAGTGGTAAAAGTATAGCGAGCATAACAAAAGTCCAGATAAAAAATGGCCTTGTCCCAATAAACAATCTCATTAGGGTGGCAGAAATACAGTAAACCCAAGTACCAACCAAAACAAAGACATAGCGCTTGGTTGTGACAAGTTCTTGATATCGTAAGTGAAGTTGAACCGCCAAGAATCGATCTATATTGATAGCAGTCAGAGTGACAAAGGATATTCCCGAGAAGATAAAAATGCTAGTGCTAAAAATAAAAGAAGTAATGCAATATAACTGTTGTTCCTCAGAGGAAACAATAAGAATTATAGAAAACGAAGGTACAGACACAAGACTCACAACAAGATCAGAAATGGCCAGTCCTAGGATGAGAATGTTCGAAGGTGTTCGCCGTAGAGAAGCTGTCTTTGAAATGGTGTAAATGACCATGAAGTTACTGCATGAAGACACAACAGACTCCACAGTGTTGATAGAAGCGAGAACTAACAAGAACGTTTCTAAAAGATGGCTGCGTTGAACAGGTGAATTGTAGCCAAACGAAGCGGAATAGAGTAAGCAGTAGAATGTCGAGTTATCACTTGCAGCACGAAACATTCTTTTCCTATTCTTCCAAGGTACGAAAATGATTAAGAAATTCAACCGAGAAATCACGAAGAAGATAAGTTGTTGTCTCCAATTATATTATCTGTCCATATAATTATTTAGATTTCTTTTTGTATATTTTATATCGTAAGTGTCCCCGATTAGTGTGCTACTTGTGATATGCTAGAAGTTTGACACATTAATAAAGTTTATGTATGTATGTATGTATATATGTTGTTCCTTAATTCCTCTATATACCTAATGGACTACAGGCTAACAATGAACTAAGGCATATGGCTTGAGCATTATCAATCAATCAATCAGGACCAACAATTTCCTTTGATTTTTATATTCAATAAATATGAGATGAGATATGATAAGATCCAGGTCAAGTTAATATAATCAATCATTCATGTGTCATGCGAGTATATGTCATAACACTAGAGAATCCCAGAAACATAGTACAATACAAATCCTTTCAAGATATGCTTGACAGGAAAAATAAAACACTGTGTTGTCGTACTGAATAGTGCATTCAAAAACCAAAAGCTATTGTGTGAAATAAAAATACTAAGAAAACCTTTTTCCTATATTTCTTACTAGGACCCTAATACCATATTAAAATTTTGTAGCTATTTTTTACGATGACCCTTAAAATCGAACAAAATCGAGTACTTTTCGCGACACAAGTGAAAAAAATCTGTTTCGCTCATATTTTGTTTACTGATAGCCCTTTGTATTAAATACATCCTGGTGTTTTTAGTTTTGAAAAAATTTTCTTGGTTCCCGAGAAATTTACGAAAATCAATTTCCGTCCTACGCATCTAAAAAATGACCGCCGAGATCACGGAATTTAGTGTAAAAGTAAGTGCGTCGTACAGCTAAATCACTTATCTATATTTTTGGTCGACATTTCTTTTCGAAAGAGTAGATTTTCCTCTTCCTTTCGGTTGTATTTATTTTAGAATATTTGGCGTTTTAAGACCCGAAAACAACTATTTACGAAGCCCAATATTTCCAAAGTTCACAAATGCAAATTAAGGCCTTAAAATACGGCGTATAAGAACTATGCGATCTTTTTCCAAAACATAAAAAGCCTACATCCAAAGGATTATATAATGTATTTCTAATATTATTATTATAATATTATCATTAATAATAATAATAATATTATTATTATTTATTATTATCTATATCATTATTAATATTGTTGTTATTATCATAATGTTATTATCATCATCATTATTTTATTATTATTATTATCATTAATAATGTTATTATTATCATCATCATTATTATTATCATCATTATTATTATCATCATTATTATTATCATCATTATTATTAGCATTATTATTATTATCATCATTATTATTATTATCATTAATAATGTTATTATTATTATCATCATTATTATTATTATCATTAATAATGTTATTATTATTATCATCATTATTATTATCATCATTATTATTATCATCATTATTATTAGCATTATTATTATTATTATTTTAATTATTATTATTTTAATTATTATTATTTTAATTATTATTTTTATTATCATTATTAATATTGTTGTTATTATCATAATGTTATTATTATCATCATTATTATTTTATTATTATTATTATTATTATCATTATTATTAGTATTATTATTAGTATTATTATTACTGGATATATTCGCATGACACATGAATAATTATATTGACATTATTTGGTTCTCATATATTTTCTCATTTTTCAATTCAATAAAAGCTAAAATTAATATAAAGATCCAATAAAAATGTCCTAATGATTGATAGTTATATTCAAATACTGCAGCTGTATGTCTCAGTTGGTTGTAAAACCGTAGTTCTTTCGTCAAGTACATACAGAAAATTTAAGAAGCATCTGATCCTCGTCGTTTCTCGTTCGATTCCACTGTTTTCGTATCTTGGAAGAATAGTAAAAGAATGTCTAATGTATCAGATAGTGATAATTCGACATTCAACTGTTTACTCTATTCGTTTGACTACAATCCACCTGTTCAACGCAGCCATTTTTTAAGTACCTTCTTGTTTATTCTCGTTTCTATCAACACTGTGGAGTCTGTTGTGTCTTCATGCAGTAACTTCATCGTCATTTACACCATTTCAAGGACAGCTTCTCTACGACGAACACCTTCGAACATTCTCATTCTAGGACTGGCCATTTCTGATCTTGTTGTTAGTCTTGTGTCTCTGCCTTCGTTTTCTATTCTTATCGTTTCCACTGACCGACAACAGTCATATTGCATTACTTATATAATTTTTAGCGTCAGCCTTTTCGTCTTCTCTGGGATATCCTTTTTCACTCTAACTGCTATCACTATAGATCGATTCTTGGCGGTTCGACTTCACTTACGATATCAAGAACTTGTCACAACCAAGCGCTATGTCTTTGTTTTGGTTGGTACTTGGGTTTACTGTATTTCTGCCACCCTAATGAGATTTTTTATTGGGACAAGGCCATTTTTCATCTGGACTTTTGTTATACTCGCTTTACTTTTACCACTAAATATGACTTTGATCTTCAAAATCTATCAAGTTATCCGCCGACACTCGTTGCAGATCCAAGCCCAACAGCAATCATTACAACAGTCTATAGACATGCCCAGATACAAGAAATCTGTCAACACCATGTACTATGTGATTGGTGCGTTCTTGGTATGTTATGTACCTTTAGGTGCTACACTGTTGTTACCAGAAGAACTTAATGATATTGTTGAAGTGCACTATGTATTCGTACTGGTTTATTCTCTCGTTATGTTCAACGGTGTACTGAATCCAATCATATATTTTTGGAGAATTGAAGAGATTCGAAACAATGCAGTTGCATTACTGAGAAGGATATGTAGGCGCAATGAACACGAAATGGAGCCCTGATAAATGTAGTTTGAGCATGCGCCGAGTTGTGATGGAAAATCTTGAAGGAAGCGGGAAATATTCTCGAGAAAAATATTGTTTGACATGAGAAATAAAATACATCACTATATTATTGGTGTCGTTCATGTCATGGTATATATGCCAATTATGACTCCAAACCATGCTATCAACTGCACAATACCTAGAGTCATATATGTGTTGTGTATTATACAAACTATTTATTCTATTAGTTTTCTTTATTATTATGAAATGAGATTGACTCATGCACACTCTGCCAATGAACCTAGCTATATAGATTTTTACCACAATTGTAAAATCTCTCGTGCGCTGATTGGCTATTAGCTATGTTCGATAAGAGGACAGACGCATAAAAATGATGTCATCGTCAAGCAACATGAGCCCAAATTAAAAAAAAAAAAAAAGGTATAGACCAGTTTCGCATTCGATGCAAACCGCTGTTTTTGAAGACCACGGACTCGTTTGCACAGGCTTAGTCTCGTTTATAACGGTCAGCTATTCAACGACATCATAAAAGTTCGTGGGATTTCAAAAGGTATTGTTCAACTTACACATTCTTTACCGCATTACGGTTGACTTTTGGAAATCATTAGCAACAGCCAACTTTAATGTAAAGAATGTCCAAGTTGAATAATATCAATCCCACGGACTTTTGACTTATGATGTCGTTGAATAACTGACTTATAAACGAGACTAAGCATATGAGTCCGTGGTCTTCAAAAACAGCGGTTTGCATCGAATGCGATCGAAACTGGAGTATTTCTATTCTTGTAAGCTTTTTCTTTTTGTATGCGGACAAATATAATGAATCTAAAATAAAGTAAGCCATGACAAACAAATGAGGCTGTCACGAAATTGCCTTCCTTGTTTATCATATGACCTAAGAAATTTACTGGAAGAACTGCAAGTTACAGTTTGTTTTGTTCACCGTTGAGCGGCCGCAGCTCAAGATTTAATCAAAAAGTAAAAAGCAAAAAACATTCAATTCAATAGAGGCTAAAATTAATATAAAGATCCAATAAACATTTCATCACGATTGATTGATGTATTGATAACGCTGCAGCTGTATGCCTCAGTTAATTGTCAAGCTATGTTTCGTCAGGTATGTCTATATACAGGAGTAAAGGAACAACTAATCCTTTTGGCTTCTCGATCGAATTTAAAGTTTTCGTACCTTGGAAGATTAGGAAAAGAATGTTTCGTGCAGTAGATAATGATAACTCGACATTCGACTGTTTAGCCTACTCTGCTTCGTTTACCTTCAATCCACCTGTTCAACGCAGCCATCTTTTAAAAACGTTCTTGTTAGTTCTTGCTTCTATCAACACTGTGGAGTCTGTTGTGTCTTCATGCAGTAACTTCATCGTCATTTACACCATTTCAAGGACAGCTTCTCTACGGCGAACACCTTCGAACATTCTCATTCTAGGTCTGGCCATTTCTGATCTTGTTGTTAGTCTTGTGTCTCTGCCTTCGTTTTCTATTCTTATCGTTTCCACTGACCGACAACAGTCATATTGCATTACTTATATAATTTTTAGCGTCAGCCTTTTCGTCTTCTCTGGGATATCCTTTTTCACTCTAACTGCTATCAATATAGATCGATTCTTGGCGGTTCAACTTCACTTACGATATCAAGAACTTGTCACAACCAAGCGCTATGTCTTTGTTTTGGTTGGTACTTGGGTTTACTGTATTTCTGCCGCCCTAATGAGATTGTTTATTGAAAGAAGGCCAATTTTCATCTGGACTTTTGTTATACTCGCTATACTTTTACCACTAAATATGACTTTGATCTTCAAAATCTATCAAGTTATCCGCCGACACTCATTACAGATCCAAGCCCAACAGCAATCATTACAACAGTCTATAGACATGCCCAGGTACAAGAAATCCGTCAAGACCATGTACTATGTGATTGGTGCGTTCTTGGTATGTTATGTTCCTTTTGGTGCTTCACTGTTGTTACCAAAAGAACTTTATGATACTGTTGAAGTGTACTATGTATTCGCACTGGTTTATTCTCTCGTTATGTTCAATGGTGTACTGAATCCAATCATATATTTTTGGAGAATTGAAGAGATTCGAAACAATGCAGTTGGATTACTGAGAAGGATATGTAATCGCAATGAACACGAAATGGAGCCCTGATAAATGTAGTTTGAGCATGCGCCGAGTTGTGATGGAAAATCTTGAAGGAAGCGGGAAATATTCTCGAGAAAAAATTTGTTTGGCATGAGAAATAAAATACATCACTATATTGTTGGTGTCGTTCATGTCATGGTATTTATGCCAATTATGACTCCAAACCATGCTATCACCTGCACAATACCTAGAGTCATATATGTGTTGTGTATTATACAAACTATTTATTTTATTAGTTTTCTTTATTATTATAAAATGCGATTGACTCATGCACACTCTGCCAATGAACTGAGCTATATAGATTTTTACCACAGTTGTAAAATCTCTCGCGCGCTGATTGGCTATTAGCTATGTTCGATAAGAGGACAGACTGTAAAGAAGTTGATTTATTCAATATTTCGTAAAAGGATTATACGAGGATTAGAGAATTCATTGAACATAATGAAATACAAAAGAAACGTTACATCACCAAATAAAACAATACTAGGCCATAAGTATGAGTAAAATGAACTAAATTAACAGAGGCATGCAGTTAGACTCAAGATGGACGCAGCATAAGGACAAGAAAACAAGAAAGAACAGCAGCAAAGGACCACCACAGAGCTTGAAGACCACTAAGGAATTAAAGGAAGAAACAAAGAAATAAAGAAGACAAGACAAGAAAAAAAGGACAGTAAAATGAACGATATTTAGTTTAGAGAATTATATTTATAGGTTGCTTTGAGTCTTGTAATTTTGATCGTCAATTATAAAGGTTTGAGTTCAAATTTGAGCCTGATTGCTTTCCCCAAGATTTACGTCTTGACACAGACGCATAAAAATGATGTCATCGTCAAGCAACATGAGTTCAAATGAAAAAAAAAAAAAGGAATAGATCAGTTTCGCATTCGATGAAAACCGCTGTTTTTGAAGACCACGGACTCGTTTGCACAGACTTAGTCTCGTTTATAACGGTCAGCTATTCAATGACATCATTCAAAGTCCGTGAGATTTAAAAAGCTATTGTTCATCTTACACATTCTTTACATTACAGTTGACTTTTGCAAATCATTAGCAACAGCCAACTTTAATGTAAAGAATGTCCAAGTTAAATAATATCAATCCCACGGACTTTTGACTTATGATGTCGTTGAATAACTGACTTATAAACGAGACTAAGCATATGAGTCCGTGGTCTTCAAAAACAGCGGTTTGCATCGAATGCGATCGAAACTGGAGTATTTCTATTCTTGTAAGTTTTTTCTTCTTGTAAACGGAAAAAGATAATGAATCTAAAATAAAGTAAGCCATGACAAACAAATGAGGCTGTCACGAAATTGCCGTCCTTGTTTATCATATGACCTAAGAAATTTACTGGAAGAACTGCAAGTTACAGTTTGTTTTGTTCACCGTTGAGCGGCCGCAGCTCAAGATTTAATCAAAAAGTAAAAAGCAAAAAACATTCAATTCAATAGAGGCTAAAATTAATATAAAGATCCAATAAACATTTCATCACGATTGATTGATGTATTGATAACGCTGCAGCTGTATGCCTCAGTTAATTGTCAAGCTATGTTTCGTCAGGTATGTATATATACATATACAGGAACAAAGGAACAACTGATCGTCTTCGTGATTTCTCGGTTGAGTTCCCTCTTCATTTTCTCACCTCGGAAAGAATAGGAAAAGAATGTTTCGTACAGGAGATAATGATAGCTCGACATTCGACTGTTTACTCTATTCCGCTTCGCTGGCCTTCAATCCACCTGTTCAACGCAGCCATCTTTTAAGTACCTTCTTGTTAGTTCTCGTTTCCATCAACACTGTGGAGTCTGTTGTGTCTTCATGCAGTAACTTCATCGTCATTTACACCATTTCAAGGACAGCTTCTCTACGGCGAACACCTTCGAATATTCTCATCCTAGGACTGGCCATTTCTGATCTTGTCGTTAGTCTTGTGTCTGTACCTTCTTCTACTATTCTTGGCTTGGTCTCTGACCGACAACAGTTATATTGCATTACTTCTATCATCTTTAGCGCCAGCATTTCTATCTTCTCTGGGATATCCTTTTTTACTCTAACTGCTATCACTATAGATCGATTCTTGGCGGTTCAACTACACTTACGATATCAAGAACTTGTCACAACCAAGCGCTATGTCTTTGTTTTGTTTTGTACTTGGGTTCTGAATATTTCTGCCACCCTAATGAGACTGTTTATTGGGACAAGACTATTTTTTATCTTGGTTTTTGTTGAGATTGCTTTACTTTTACCTCTAAATATGACTTTGATCTTCAAAATCTATCAAGTTATCCGCCGACACTCATTACAGATCCAAGCTCAACAGCAATCAGTACAACAGTCCATAGACATGCCCAGGTACAAGAAATCTGTCAAGACCATGTACTATGTGATTGGTGCGTTCTTGGTATGCTATGTTCCATTTGCTGCTTCACTGTTGTTACCAAAAGAACTTTATCATAGTGTTGAAGGGTACTATGTATTCGCACTGGTTTATTCTCTCGTTATGTTCAATTGTGTACTGAATCCAATCATATATTTTTGGAGAATTGAAGAGATTCGAAACAATGCAGTTGCATTACTGAGAAGGATATGTAAGCGCAATGAACACGAAATGGAGCCCTGATAAATGTAGTTTGAGTATGCGCCAAAATCTTGGAGAATCAGTGGCAAATATTCTCTGGCAAACATTTGTTTGACAGGAGAAGTAAAATACATCACTATACTATTATGTACAGTACTTATATAACGTGTTGTGTATTATACAAACTAGTTATCTTTGTATTATGAAATGAGACTGTCTCATACACACTTGTACAACGAACTATGCTATATAGATATGGCAATCAGAAAGATAAAAACATTTTAAAAGAGGAAATTAAACCAAAATGTTAGTGATTAAACGTCAAAATCATGATTTCTCTGATTGGCTCAGAGCAGTGTAAGAACAGTGTAAAAAATCTAGTATCATTATTATTATTAATATTATTATTATTATTATTATTATTAATATTATTATTATTATTATTATTATTATTATTATTATTATTATTATTATTCAGTATTATTATTGCTATTATTAAATGTATATGTGATCGTACCATACTGGAGGGACTCAGAAAAAATTCTGAGCCCCAGATGGGAATCGAACCCACTACCCTCCGTATGCTAGTCGGACACTCATCTGGGGCTCAGCATTTTTTCTGAGTCCATTCAGTATGGTACGATCACATATAGTCATTTGAAGAAATGTTGTCACTGACCGGCTCCGCAACTACGCGACTAGCCCGAATGGGAGTATGAGTAAAAATCACTGAAGCGGTTGAATTCTTCACTGATTAAATATGTGCCGGTCTTACAGTACGAAAATTCGCTGGTGAACTAGTATTTTAATGACTTAACAAATCCAAAATTGGGAACATCTTTGACTGAATATTAGTCATATAGACTTTTGTTTTCCTTTCGAAAAACTCGAAGACAAACGTTGAAAGGGTTTCTGCTTGTGTTATCGCATTAGTAGGCAAAAAAACCTACTTCAGAGCGAATAATTAAGCGCTTCAGCGATTCTACCCATGCTCCGTTTCGGTTCAGTCGCGTAGTCGTGGAGCCGGTCAGTGACAACGTTTTTTCAAATGACTATATACATTTCATATTTCATCATCATACGCAAACCAACATTATCACACATTACTTTTATTACTGGATATATTCACATGACACATGAACAATTATATTGACATTATTTGGTTCTCATATACTTTCTCATTTTTCAATTCAATAGAGGCTAAAATTAATATAAAGATCCAATAAACATTTCATCACGATTGATTGATGTATTGATAACGCTGCAGCTGTATGCCTCAGTTAATTGTCAAGCTATGTTTCGTCAGGTATGTATATATACAGGAGTAAAGGAACAACTAATCCTTTTGGCTTCTCGATCGAATTTAAAGTTTTCGTACCTTGGAAGATTAGGAAAAGAATGTTTCGTGCAGTAGATAATGATAACTCGACATTCGACTGTTTAGCCTACTCTGCTTCGTTTACCTTCAATCCACCTGTTCAACGCAGCCATCTTTTAAAAACGTTCTTGTTAGTTCTTGCTTCTATCAACACTGTGGAGTCTGTTGTGTCTTCATGCAGTAACTTCATCGTCATTTACACCATTTCAAGGACAGCTTCTCTACGGCGAACACCTTCAAACATTCTCATCCTAGGACTGGCCATTTCTGATCTTGTTGTTAGTCTTGTGTCTGTACCTACTTCTACTATTCTTATCGTTTCCACTGACCGACAACAATTATATTGCATTACTTCTATCATCTTTAGCACTAGCATTTTTATCTTCTCTGGGATATCCTTTTTCACTCTAACTGCTATCACTATAGATCGATTCTTGGCGGTTCAACTTCACTTACGATATCAAGAACTTGTCACAACCAAGCGCTATGTCTTTGTTTTGGTTGGTACTTGGGTTTACTGTATTTCTGTCACCCTAATGAGACTGTTCATAGGAACAAGGCCATTTTTTATCTACGTTTCTGTTACAATCGCTATACTTTTACCGCTTAATATGACTTTGATCTTCAAAATCTATCAAGTTATCCGCCGACACTCATTACAGATCCAAGCCCAACAGCAATCAGTACAACAGTCCATAGACATGCCCAGGTACAAGAAATCCGTCAAGACCATGTACTATGTGATTGGTGCGTTCTTGGTATGTTATGTTCCTTTTGCTGCTTCACTGTTGTTACCAGAAGAACTTTATCATACTCTTGAAATGCACTATGTATTTGCAATTGTTTATTCTCTCGTTATGTTCAACGGTATACTTAATCCAATCATATATTTTTGGAGAATTGAAGAGATTCGAAACAATGCAGTTGCATTACTGAGAAGGATATGTAGGCGCAAT
This sequence comes from Anthopleura sola, assembly GCA_023349425.1. Taxonomy (NCBI): domain Eukaryota; kingdom Metazoa; phylum Cnidaria; class Anthozoa; order Actiniaria; family Actiniidae; genus Anthopleura; species Anthopleura sola. The sequence goes on along the minus strand of JALHLI010000010.1, from coordinate 8,864,493 downwards.
GAACACGAAATGGAGCCCTAAAAATGTAGTTTGAGTATGCGCTAAAATCTAGGAGAATCAGTGGCAAATATTCTCTGGCAAACATTTGTTTGACAGGAAAAATAAAATACATCACTATGCTTTCATGTACAGTACTTAGATAACGTGTTGTGTATTATACAAACTAGTTATCTTTGTATCATGAAATGAAACTGTCTCATGCACACTTGTACAACGAACTATGCTATATAGATATGGCAATCAGAAAGATAAAAACATTTTAGAAGAGGAAATTAAGGTAATTCCGTAGTAATAGATTCGAACATAGAATTTTAATAAAACTTCGCACAGTCATTAAGTTAATGCTACTCATACCAAAAATAAAATAAAAAATGGGGTAACTGTGCTGGTTTTGGCGCTAGATGACGGTGATTTATGGCATTTTTGGGGTCGTGCGAAAGAAATTTTCGAATCATGGGAATCGAACAAAAGGCCCCACCACTTTCAGGAAGTCATTGCTAACATTAAAATATTTGCGTTATTCTTTCTTTTATGAAGCAAAGCAACAGTTGGATGCCAAACATTTTCCAGAAAATGCAGTTGTTGTAAAAAATAGGGACTTTTCAACTTGGATGTGCTCCCTATTATCGATCTGGAAACAGTTTTCCGCAGTATGTTTTTGAGATATCTCGAAAACTGGACATGGAATTTTGTTTAAATTAAGATATATTTTGGTAAACCTATTCAGTATTGTTTTACTGAAATAAAAAAGATAGGTCACCGTGCTTGTTTTCGCGCTACAGCTCGCTAAAGTACAAATTTTGTCCTCGAAATGTAGTGACCGAGAGGGGACTAGGGAGAGTTTACACACACACGGACACAAAATACCAAAAAGACTGTGATCTCTTTCTAAATTCATACAAAACTCTCATATCAATGCAAGATAACCTTCGTTTGATAATTTGCTTTTTTTATTTTTCGGTTTGTTTTCAGTATTTTGTGTATTTTTAACAAACTGTTTTATCAGCCGGCCACCATCTTGAAATTGTAATAATAGCCAATGTGCGCGAGCTCGCGCTGGCTAAAATCGTTCGCGGTAGCGCATGCGCAATGCAAAACTACGGAATTACTCTAAATTTTAGTGATTAAACATCAAAATCATGATTTCTCTGATTGGCTCAGAGCATTGTAAGAACAGTGTAAAAAATCTAGTATAATGATAATAATAATAATAATAATAATAATAATAATAATAATAATAATAATAATAATAATAATAATTAACAATTATTCGTCGAAGGCGAAGTGAATATCGGTGAATATTTACCGAGCCGCGAGTCTTCGAGTATATATTAGTATTAATCATATCCATTTTGAAATCATTAGCAAATCCTGCAATCTGATTGGCTAAAAAGTGTGCGATTTAAGCATTAATTGCACTATTTTGAATCATTAATTGCATCATTTTGTCAAACAATCACTTTTGAAGCTACATATAACTGTTGAGTATTTGAATATATTAAGTTTCAAAATGGAAATTATTAATAGGTAATAGAACTGAGTGTCTTGCAATTTTGGGCAAGAAATCACATTCGTGATTAACCTGAAATTGCACTTCCGCTGCGCGGTCGTGCAATTTTGTAATCACTTGCGATTTCAGCCCTAATAATATACATACAAAAATTACTCGATTCTGATTGGCTGATGAACAGTGCATTTTAGAGGTAATTCAGTGCAAAAACAAGGTAACACAGTGCAAAAAAGTGTAACACAGTGCAAATTAAATTTTCCGAAAACGGTCTTGAAACCAATTTTTTTTTTTATTCTGCTCTTGATAACATTATTGAGCATCAAGACTATGCATTTTCCGATCGTGAAGGAACAAGTTTAGGCGTTGAAAACGGCTAAAAAGTTGGTGATTTTGTTTGTTTTTGAATAAATTTTTTGTTGGTTTCAGTTGAAGAGCGCGCGCTGCTGACGCATTCTCACGTCATTGAGCGCGCGCTCAGAGTTTTTCTTGAGTTTTTCAATGTCGGACGGTAAAGTTTGTAAGATTTTTCATGTTTATTATCAATAAGTAATAATATGGTTTCTCGTTCAATTAGGGATAATTTGCACTCGTGTGTTTTTCAAAGAGCTCAAATTGCACTCGACCTACGGTCTCGTGCAATTTGAACTTTTTGAAAAACACACTCGTGCAAATTAATCCCAAATTGAACTCGAAACCATATTATTACCTATACAAATTGCACTCAACTCAGTTCTATTACCATTATATATCAACAAGGGAACCCCTAAAAAAGTTGATTAAAACAGTTTTTTTATGTAATTTATTTCTGAATGTTAAAAGCCGTGACAAATGTCACGCTCCAGCCATATATGGAAGCCGTTACATTGATTCTTGCACAATTCATTTCCATATTAATTCACTGACTGTCATCAGTTCAAACTTACAGTACTAATAGTGAGAAGTATGGCTTATAACTGTCAAAAAAGACAGTTTCCAAAATACTTTCTTTCAAAATAAGCTTGCTGGATAGAATCAAAAGTGATAAAAGCGACAAATGTGTCTTTCAAGTTTAAGTTAACTTCAAGTGCAGCTGTTGAACGAGTCGCCAGAGATCGGAGCATGTGCTTTGGATGTTAGCGTTGAATTATACTTCCTTAGCTTCAAGAATTTCCCCGCTATCTTCTTTGAATAATGAATAATCTTAAGATTTTATCTACTCAAGACTGGTAGACAGCTTAGGATCTACAAAAACTGATAAATAGGGGAATTTGTCTCTCTAAGACTGCTCGACAGTTACTACGGCAGGTAAGATTTGCTTTTATCTAAAAATCCAGCCTCCATCTCGCTCTGTTTATTTTCTGTAAAAAGGGTAAAACGGGTAGAAATTTGCTTGATACTATAGTTAGCTCTTTTTACATACTCTGAATGTATTTTTGAATTAATTTTATTGCGAAAACCATATAAAACAACAAGTAAACGAAAACATTCAAAGCTCCATTTAAGCTTAACTTGTTTGGCGAAATCTATGAAAACAAACTGAATGGCTTTCTTTTACCATACATGACTAATTACGCATTAATTTTTTTGAAAATCATACTTTATGGCTTTCCTTGTGCTTATGCAAACGATATCTGGATGTTTTTGCCATTTCACTATGAAATGCACTGGTAAAACAAGAATTTAGAGCCGCCATCTTTGTTTTGACATTATCCCGAGTTTTGGAGGTAGATATTTAACAATTAGTCCTCGAGTCCGAATGGCCTACGAGGCAATAGCCCATGAGGTCGAAGGCCGAATGGGCTATTGACTCGTAGGCCATGAGGGCGAGAGGTCTAATTGTTTTATTAAAAACCTACTAATCGGTCCAATAAAAGGATGCAAAAAGTTTTGGATTTTGCTTTAAATATATTTTTTTTTTGGTTTTAAAAACCGGCGCTTTTCGCTACTAGAGGTCTATCACTAATAGACCCCTAGTAGCTCAGCCAATCACAGAGCTCGATTGGTGATAGACCATTAGTAGGTTTTTTCTAAAGTGCAATATCCCGAGATAGCGAACCAATGAGAACACGCCATCTATGTAGGTTCCCGCGTTGATATATACTACTACTACTAATTATTATTGTTATTACTATTATTACTGCACATATTCGCATGACTCATGAATAATTATATTGACATTATTTGGTTCTCATATACTTTCTCATTTTTCAATTCAATAGAGGCTAAAATTAATATAAGGATCCAATAAACTTTTCATCATGATTGATTGATGTATTGAAAACGCTGCAGCTGTATGCCTCAGTTAATTGCCAAGCTATGTTTCGTCAGGTATATATATAGAGGAATAAAGGAACAATTGATCGTCTTCGTGATTTCTCGGTTGAGTTCCCTCTTCATTTTCTCACCTCGGAAAGAATAGGAAAATAATGTTTCGTACAGGAGATAATGATAACTCGACATTCGACTGTTTACTCTATTCCGCTTCGCTTGCCTTTAATCCACCTGTTCAACGCCATCATCATTTTGAAACTTTCTTGTTAGTTCTCGCTTCTATCAACATTGTGGAGTCTGTTGTGTCTTCAGTCAGTAACTTCATCGTCATTTACACCATTTCAAGGACAGCTTCTCTACGGCGAACACCTTCAAACATTCTCATCCTAGGACTGGCCATTTCTGATCTTGTTATTAGTCTTGTGTCTGTACCTTCTTCTACTATTTTTGGCTTGGTCACTAACCGACAACAGTTATATTGCATTACCTCTATCATCTTTAGCGCCAGCATTTCTATCTTCTCTGGGATATCTTTTTTAACTATAACTGCTATCAATATAGATCGATTCTTGGCGGTTCAACTTCACTTACGATATCAAGAACTTGTCACAACGAAGCGCTATGTCTTTGTTTTGGTTGGTACTTGGGTTTACTGTATTTTTACCACCCTAATGAGACTGTTCATAGGAACAAGGCCATTTTTTATCTGGACTTTTGTTATGCTCGCTATACTTTTACCACTAAATATGACTTTGATCTTCAAAATCTTTCAAGTTATCCGCCGACACTCATTACAGATCCAAGCCCAACAGCAATCAGTACAACAGTCTATAGACATGCCCAGATACAAGAAATCTGTCAAGACCATGTACTATGTGATTGGTGCGTTCTTGGTATGCTACGTTCCTTTTGGTGCTTCACTGTTGTTACCAGAAGAACTTTATCATACTGTTGAAGGGTACTATGTATTCGCACTGGTTTGTTCTCTCGTTATGTTCAATGGTGTACTGAATCCAATCATTTATTTTTGGAGAATTGAAGAGATTCGAAACAATGCTGTTGGAATACTGAGAAGGATATGTAAGCGCAATGAACACGAACTGGAGCCCTGATAAATGTAGTTTGAGCATGCGCCGAGTTGTGATGGAAAATCTTGAAGGAAGCGGGAAATATTCTCGAGAAAAATATTGTTTGACATGAGAAATAAAATACATCACTATATTGTTGGTGTCGTTCATGTCATGGTATTTATAATGGTAATTGAACTGAGTGGAGTGCAATTTGGTTTGAAATCAAACAAGTGATTACAAAATTGCACGAACGAGTAGCGGGAGTGCAATTTGTTAATCACGAGTTTGATTTCAGACCAAAATTGCTCGACACGAAGTTCAATTACCACTTAATTATATCCATTTTGAAATCACTACTGTAGGAATTTCAAATTTAAATCCAATTTTTCAATATCACCCATTTTCACCTAGAAAACCTCCTTCAAAAATTGATCTCATGCTTTGAATTGGCTTTTGTTTTCTGTGATCTGATTGGTCAAATTTAAGGTTTTCTGCAATTTTATTGGCTCTTCAAAAACAGTGCGATTTAAAACTCAAAATGGTGCGATTTGTGAATAAATCGCACTGCTGAGAACCAATCAGATTGCAGGATTTGCTAGTGATTTCAAAATGGATATAATTAATGCCAATTATGACTCCAAACCATGCTATCACCTGCACAGTACCTAGAGTCATATATGTGTTGTGTATTATACAAACTATTTATTCTATTAGTTTTCTTTATTATTATGAAATGCGATTGACTCATGCACACTCTGCCAATGAACTGATCTATATAGATTTTTACCACAATTGTAAAATTGTCGCGCGCTGATTGGCTATTAGCTATGTTCGATAAGAGGACAGACGCATAAAAATAATGTCATCGTCAAGCAACATGAGCCCAAATTTAAACAAAAAGGAATAGACCAGTTTCACATTCGATGCAAACCGCTGTTTTTGAAGTCCACGGCCTCATTTGCACAGGCTTAGCCTCGTTTATAAGTCAGCTATTCAACGACATCATTAAAAGTCCGTGAGATTTAAAAAGCTATTGTTCATCTTACACATTGTTTACATTACAGTTGACTTTTTCAAATCATTAGCAACAACCAACTGTAATGTAAAGAATGTCCAAGTTGAATAATATCAATCCCACGGACTTTTGACTTATGATGTCGTTGAATAACTGACTTATAAACGAGACTAAGGATATGAGTCCGTGGTCTTCAAAAACAGCGGTTTGCATCGAATGTGATCGAAACTGGAGTATTTCTATCCTTGTAAGCTATTTCTTCTTGTAAGCGGACAAATATAATGAATCTAAAATAAAGTAAGCCATGACAAACAAATGAGGCTGTCACGAAATTGCCATCCTTGTTTATCATATGACCTAAGAAATTTACTGGAAGAACTGCAAGTTACAGTTTGTTTTGTTCACCGTTGAGCGGCCGCAGCTCAAGATTTAATCAAAAAGTAAAAAGCAAAAAACATTCAATTCAATAGAGGCTAAAATTAATATAAAGATCCAATAAACATTTCATCACGATTGATTGATGTATTGATAACGCTGCAGCTGTATGCCTCAGTTAATTGTCAAGCTATGTTTCGTCAGGTATGTATATACATATACAGGAACAAAGGAACAACTGATCGTCTTCGTGATTTCTCGGTTGAGTTCCCTCTTCATTTTCTCACCTCGGAAAGAATAGGAAAAGAATGTTTCGTACAGGAGATAATGATAACTCGACATTCGACTGTTTACTCTATTCCGCTTCGCTTGCCTTTAATCCACCGGTTCAATGCAGCCATCTTTTAAGTACCTTCTTGTTAGTTCTCGTTTCCATCAACACTGTGGAGTCTGTTGTGTCTTCATGCAGTAACTTCTTCGTCATTTACACCATTTCAAGGACAGCTTCTCTACGGCGAACACCTTCGAACATTCTAATCCTAGGACTGGCCATTTCTGATCTTGTTGTTAGTCTTGTGTCTGTACCTTCTTCTACTATTCTTGGCTTGGTCTCTGACCGACAACAGTTATATTGCATTACTTCTATCATCTTTAGCGCCAGCATTTTTATCTTCTCTGGGATATCCTTTCTCACTCTAACTGCTATCAATATAGATCGATTCTTGGCGGTTCAACTTCACTTACGATATCAAGAACTTGTCACAACCAAGCGCCATATCTTTGTTTTGGTTGGTACATGGGTTTACTGTATTTCTGCCACCCTAATGAGACTGTTCATAGGAACAAGGCCATTTTTTATCTATGTTTCTGTTACAATCGCTATACTTTTACCGCTTAATATGACTTTGATCTTCAAAATCTATCAAGTTATCCGCCGACACTCATTACAGATCCACGCCCAACAACAATCAGTACAACAGTCTATAGACATGCCCAGATACAAGAAATCTGTCAAGACCATGTACTATGTGATTGGTGCGTTCTTGGTATGCTACGTTCCTTTTGCTGCTTCACTGTTGTTACCAGATAAACTTTATCATACTGTTGAAGGGTACTATGTATTCGCACTGGTTTGTTCTCTCGTTATGTTCAATGGTGTACTGAATCCAATCATATATTTTTGGAGAATTGAAGAGATTCGAAACAATGCAGTTGGAATACTGAGAAGGATATGTAGGCGCAATGAACACGAAATAGAGCCCTGAAAATGCAGTTTTACCATGTACCAATTTGTCATGGCAAAACTTCGAGGATGCTTCAAAAATTCTTTAATAAAAATTTAACCAGTAGTAGGCCTCTGGTTCGATTCTCGGATTTTTTCCGTGAAATATTAGTTTTGGAGAAAGAAATTTACATTAGTTTACTTCTTTTGATTCTACCAGAACCCAGAAGGAAAAACTAAAAGAAAAACCGTTATTTTAAAGCTTCAAAGGCTTTAGAAAACTTTTCGATTCGAAGAAAAAATAATTATAGAACATATGAATACATGTATAGAACAAAGGATTTTGTTCAGCAAATCTTGGTAATCAAAGTTGTAAGTTTTTTATGTGGAAAGTGAACTACACTGAAAATTGTCGAAAAATATTATAAGCTTAAGCTTAAATTCACTTGAATTTCACATGTAAAAAGAGACATGTTCATTAATGCAAAATAATAATTTTCTTTGTTAGCAATTGGTGTTTGAAATTTTTTTTTCAGATTTATTCTCAACTTTATTATCGAGCGAAATATCTTACAAAAACATAAGCTTATCCATAAATAAACAAGCTCATCATTTTTGTGATTGTGTAATATTAATAGCCGGAAAAGCCCGATAAATAGCAAATATTTGGTGTGATATGTATTCCTTTTTCATATTTCATTCAACATTAAAATAAATGTCAAAATATCTATATGAGAATGAAATATGGAATCTTGTTTTGACATCAGAATTCCTTGCGTGAGGCTCTCTGGCCGTCAAATATATTTGTTCAAAGAACTAAGTCTTTTTACTAAGTCATAGCCATTTTTCTTGAAATGGGATCAAATAAATAAATAAATAAATAAATCAATAAATCAATAAATCAATAAATCAATAAATCAATAAATCAATAAATCAATAAATCAATAAATCAATAAATCAATAAATCAATAAATCAATAAATCAATAAATCAATAAATCAATAAATCAATAAATCAATAAATCAATAAATCAATAAATCAATAAATCAATAAATCAATAAATCAATAAATCAATAAATCAATAAATCAATAAATCAATAAATCAATAAATCAATAAATCAATAAATCAATAAATCAATAAATCAATAAATCAATAAATCAATAAATCAATAAATCAATAAATCAATAAATCAATAAATCAATAAATCAATAAATCAATAAATCAATAAATCAATAAATCAATAAATCAATAAATCAATAAATCAATAAATCAATAAATCAATAAATCAATAAATCAATAAATCAATAAATCAATAAATCAATAAATCAATAAATCAATAAATCAATAAATCAATAAATCAATAAATCAATAAATCAATAAATCAATAAATCAATAAATCAATAAATCAATAAATCAATAAATCAATAAATCAATAAATCAATAAATCAATAAATCAATAAATCAATAAATCAATAAATCAATAAATCAATAAATCAATAAATCAATAAATCAATAAATCAATAAATCAATAAATCAATAAATCAATAAATCAATAAATCAATAAATCAATAAATCAATAAATCAATAAATCAATAAATCAATAAATCAATAAATCAATAAATCAATAAATCAATAAATCAATAAATCAATAAATCAATAAATCAATAAATCAATAAATCAATAAATCAATAAATCAATAAATCAATAAATCAATAAATCAATAAATCAATAAATAAATAAATAAATAAATAAATAAATCAGTAAATAAATCAGTAAATAAATCAGTAAATAAATCAGTAAATAAATCAGTAAATAAATCAGTAAATAAATCAGTAAATAAATCAGTAAATAAATCAGTAAATAAATCAGTAAATAAATCAGTAAATAAATAAGTAAATAAATAAGTAAATAAATAAGTAAATAAATCAGTAAATAAATAAATAAATAAATAAATAAATAAATAAATAAATAAATAAATAAATAAATAAATAAATGAATGAATGAATGAATGAATGAATAAATAAATAAATAAATAAATAAATAAATAAATAAATAAATAAATAAATAAATAAATAAATAAATAAATAAATAAATAAATCAATAAATCAGTAAATAAATCAGTAAATAAATCAGTAAATAAATAAGTAAATAAATAAGTAAATAAATAAGTAAATAAATTGGCTAATTGATGGCCGTTTTTCAGGTAGAACATAATGTCTATTGTGACGTCACACGTCATGATTGGTCGAAAACTTGTAACCATAGCAATCGTCTGTCCAATGAAGTTGTGTTATGTTTTTTGTGTACAAATATGATCGACAATTAAATAGAATTTGCCACATGATATCGAGCATGAGGTATTTATAGCTTTCGGTGTTTGATTGCCATTAATTCATTCATTCAAGGTTCATGGCCTACCATTGTCTTTAGCTTTTTTAACGGTACGCTTAAACTACTTACAAACGCACAAGCTGTACGTGGTAGACCCACACTAAAAGATGTTATTGAGCGATTTTTGAACGGGTTGGTCCACGTACTTAAAGAGAGAAGTCTGAGTATCTATGAGCTATCTTTGAGAATCTATGAGCAAACTATGAGAATCGTAGAACTAGACAAACTAGTCAAAACTTAGACTGAACTTTACTTAGAGTTCGTATTAATCTCCCTCCCCATTGACGACTGTGGAGCAAGATTCGACTACGGGTCGACTACAAACACGTCTGTCTTCTCCATTCGGCCGCTCGATCGTCGATCATTTAGAACAAATTCACCAGCGAATTACAGTAGGTTTGACTGCCGCTGCGATCAGGTTTTGCTCTGCTGGAAAACAATCCTCTTACATAAGTTTCGGTTTTCAAGAAAGATTTTAATTTAAAAACCCGGCGGCTCGAAAGATCGAAAATTTTCAACCAATGGGAATTTTGCGTTGTGTGGGCAACGCGTAATTCATTTCTCTGTGTGTTGTCCACATTCCCTACTTTTTCTCTCCCCACGTGCCGCTTCAAACTCGCCCCCAATCCCCGCGCCTCCAAGGCAGGAAAAAACCCGACTCGTCTGAGTTAGGAGGGAAAAGAGGGACTGTTCAAAGTCTAGCAATTTTAATAACAACTGACAAATTCGCTAGATTAAACTTACAAATAAACAAAATCTTAACTGACAACTCAGGGGCGGATTCAGGGGAGGAGTCCAGGGGGTGCGCATCCCCCAAGGAACAACTTTGTTCCCCTATTTTAAAGATACTCAATACGAAATAATTTTTTTTTTTGAAACTGAGGGTTGCACCCCCCTGAGCTGACTTCGTGGCCTGCACTCCTCACTGAACAAAATCCTGGATTCGCCCCTGTAAGGCAACTGACAGCTAGTTCCTCCTTCAAGACCCTCTCATTTGACCCTCTTATTAGGCCCTCTTATTAGGCCCTCTTATTAGGCCCTCTTATTAGGCCCTCTTATTAGGCCCTCTTATTAGGTCCTCTTATTAGGCCCTCTTATTAGGCCCTCTTATTTGGCCCTCTTATTAGGCCCTCTTATTAGACCCTCTTATTAGGCCCTCTTATTAGACCCTCTTATTAGGCCCTCTTATTAGGCCCTCTTATTAGACCCTCTTATTAGGCCCTCTTATTAGGCCCTCTTATTAGGCCCTTTTATTAGGCCCTCTTATTAGGCCCTCTTATTAGGCCCTCTTATTAGGCCCTCTTATTAGACCCTCTTATTAGATCCTCTTATTAGACCCTCTTATTAGGCCCTCTTATTAGGCCCTCTTATTAGGCCCTCTTATTAGGCCCTCTTATTAGGCCCTCTTATTAGGCCCTTCTTATTAGGCCCTCTTATTAGGCCCTCTTTTTAGACCCTCTTACTAGGCCTCGCTTTTCTTGAAAAATCTTGAAAAAGCTGCATTACGTATTTCCTTAATTCGCCAAAAATAAATAATTGGATTCAAAACTCCATTGGACATCATAAGAGTAATAGTTAATGTGAATAGAAAGTTAGTGTCCAAAGTCCAATCTCCAACTACATAAAGCACGATGAGCCCAATGACATATGGAACATAGCAAAGTACGAAAGCTCCAATCACATAGTACATGGTGTTGACGGATTTCTTGTATCTGGGCATGTCTATAGACTGTTGTACTGATTGTTGTTGGGCTCGAATCTGCAGTGAGTGTCGGCGGATAACTTTGTAGACTTTGAAGACCAGATATGCATTTAGTATTAAGAAAGTAAGAAGAAAGACAAAAATAACAGCAAAAAAATCAAAAACTTGTAAAAATATTTTTAAAAGAATAATAATGCTGTCAGCCAGTAACACAAAAAACAAAGTTATGCAACATCTTCTCACTGTTACGAGTTGTTGGTATCTAAGATGAAGATGAACGGCCAGGAATCGATCGACGATGATGGCGGTAAGATTGAGAAAAGACATCGCTGGAAAAATCCAGATACTCTTGTCATAAACAATAGCCGCTGCACAGAACAACTCGAATTGGTTTTGTAGTTTAAAAATCCCACGGAGGTAAAATGCTGGTTGGGTTACAAGACCTACACCAAGATCAGCGATGGATAGACCAAGGATTAAGATGTTAGAAGGCGTTTGTATCAAAGGTGTCCTCCAGATAGCATAAATAACGGTGATGTTACTGAAGGTGGCAAAGATTGAAATTCCACAATTGAAGATGATGAAAGTAAGCAGAAAGTCGTCATAAGCGTTGCTCCGTTGAAGGAGAAGTCTAGAGTTCAACAATGTTTTGTGAGGACAAGTGAATTTTGAAGTGAAATTAATGGTTTCATTACTCATCTTAGATTAACCAGGTTGAGACGAACAGCGAAGTGGATCAGAAGAAACCCAAAATTGATATAATGATGTTGTCGATTATCTGAGATGTGTTGGTAAAAATAGAATGGTCAAATATTTTGAGATGTACTGGTAGAAATATAGCGCTGGTTAATTCAGAGAGGACATCAGTTCATAAACAGCGAAAGATAGTTAAAGCTTCTTATGCAAATGTCTTACTTGACCACTTACACATCGGTTACATCTATATTTGCACCTGCTGCTCATTTGGTGAGAACTTTACCGGAAGAAAACCAGTATGTTAACCAATGGGAATTGTATATCGCAAGAACTAGACTATATAATATCCTTCCATTCAAGCAGATAAGTACGCGTTATATTTCAGTTCATTAACAAATTAGCAAAGCAGGTGAAGATGAAGTTGACTTTGAGTTGCAGACAGCGTCGCTTTATGAACAGAATTTGATCAACAGAATCCATCATATGAGGGAAGCTTATACAGATGAACAAAACTATATGACATTGTGACACTGTTGTTGCTGACCCAAGTAGAAGAAGAAGACAGACAAGGGAAAATGTTAGGGAAGAAGAAGAGAAAAAAGAAAAAAAAAACATTTACCTTTTGCTGTTACATACAACTGATGTAGATGTCGGCAAATATCAATGGCGACATCCATTTGCACCTTTATAAAACAAATTGAAAAATCTTGAGATAATTGAGTAGAATAGACTCCTTAACTCCTTAATTTGGAGGAGAAAACAAAAAAAAAATATACAATATCCAGAGAATTGGTAACCTATTGTTTTGTCAAATTGAGCTGCATTCGGAAGTGCTGCAAGGGATATAGAAGTCAAAAAGGAAGTCAAGAATAGAACTACTTTACTCTAGAAATAAATAGATCAAAAAGAGTCTAGTTTTGGAGTGGATATCAAGATATTGGGGAAAATCCTGTTGTCCTGACCATACATTCCCTTATAATTCCCCTTCCAACGCGGGTAAGGGAAGGACTTCTGGATAGATCCTAAGTTACTCGAATGCAATTTGAGAATTTTGAAAACTTACCGGCGGGTCAAATTTATTCCAAATTGCACAAGAAAATCATATGATTTTCTTTTAATGATATACATGAAAATATTATGTAGAAAAATTACGTCTGAAGCTTAAGAAAAGACGATGTACTTAAACCAACAATAGCTTACAATACTGTAAACATACAATAGTGACTGTAGTTTGTATATTTTTCTATTCATTTCACAAACAAAAGCCAGTAAAAATGTCTAAAGACGTCACGGGCATTCACTTGGTTCACAATCGCTTTCAAGGATATTTTATCTCGACATTCGTATTTAAATAATGAGAGAAGCGTGAAATCATCACAAGATGAAAAATTTCATTAAAACATCGCTCGCCGATTGACAGTTTGTCAAAGGATTTATCTCTTGCTCATTAAAGCTATTCCACATAAGAGACAAAAATATGATACTTTTTTGGGTTTTCCTTCAATGTTTTTTAGAGTTTTTTCCAGCTTCTTTTAACTGTACGATTCAAAAAATGTATCTTTTGTAATCTTTATCATATGATCTTTAAAGTGTATATAATTTTTTAGGGTTTTGTTGAAAGTGTTGCGTATAGGAGTTCTGAACGAAACGTACACCTGAAGGTCTCCAGTAACCTTAACGAAGCTCATGTTGCAGCCGTATTGGAACAGGAAGGATGAAAAGTCTCTTTCACAGTTCCCTGCGCCATCTTGAAAGGTAGTCTTATGTATGTATGCGAGACGAACAGTGACCTTACAATGATAGACACATGTGAATTGTCCAAGGTGTTACATGTAAAAAAGGTCTCCTTCATTGCAATTCAAGCTCACCGTTTATCTCGCTTAGAGGCAAAGGCACGGCTATCTTTCAAGATGGCGCATGCAGGGAACTGTGAAGAGGACTATTATCCATACATGAACGGTGCCTCGTATGGGGATCGGTGCCTCAGAGTCGCAGATTGACAAACATTCAAATAGCTTCCAGGACAACAGACAGTTGTGCATGCATTCCTGTGACCCGGGGGGGGGGGGGGGGGGGGGGGGCGTGACTCCGGGGGTAAAGTATCGGGTATGCTCTTCGGAAATTTCAGAAAATACCCCTAAAAGATACCACAAAAATAATACTATCAAAAACTAAAGGCTTTTGAAATGTTTTTCCTTGAGTAATAATCTGAGTTTACGCAGGCATACATATTGCGTTATTATGCGATGGGCTAGTTCCTTTTTTAACACCCAAAAAGATACCAGAAAGTGCTGATTTGATAAACCTCAAATTTGAGACCCTAAAAGATAGCAAATCGCTGATTTTTACCCCTAAGGGGTACGACGAGCATACCCGATACTTTAGCCCCGGAGTCCCCCCCCCCCCCCCCCCCCGGGTCCTGTGATTTCTTTGAGTCGATTCTGAACCACTTGCCAATATTCAGCATTTTTAAAACGACAAACTTTCGCATTCTTCCACGTACACTACTTTAGATATGAGCTATGGTTTCTTACCGTCGTACACAAATGACACTGAAGTAGAAAGCTTGACTGTTATTACATACACTACGGTCATTAACATGTGCTCTTACTTCTACTGAGTCAAATTGTAAACCAAAATAGATATATCTTAACATTTTATCAGAAAAGTCTTCAGCAAAACTCAAAAGTGTAGTGTTTTTATCAAAATTGTACTTACAATTTTGTCTTGAAATCATATCAGTTGAAATTTTTCAGGATAAACCTCAGCTGCTCAAGTCTCTTCATGTTACTATGTAAATTCTCGATTAGTATTTGAAGTCTCGGGGGACAGATCATCGCATGTCCTTAATGAATACAATATTTCATTTCAAAGCTGTTACAAAATATGTCGGTTTATTCTTATAGAAACGCTTCTCGAAACACTTGCTCAAATGACTACAAGAACAAAGATGTGGAGGAACATTGGTTACGATGGATACCGAGGGCTTTTATCACCTGAAAAGAACTTCGACAAGATATGCATGATCAAAAACTATTCAGCCACCTTAAACTCGCATGCACGCTTGTGATTCCTATTGTTCTTTCCAAATTCCGATGTCAAAACTTGAACTTCTAGGGAAACTGTCTTGTGGGGTTATTTTAAATGATTGATTCATTCAGGACTATAGATGGGTTTCACTTGACGTCATTTCTTGTCTCGTGTGGAATGTTCCTCAGCTGAATCACAAGTTCTCAATAGCATTATTTCTGGTTGACAGCACATGGTGGTCAGTATTTGACCACCATTTGGAGCAGATAATGAGATTCAAAGACTTTTATCAGCTGATTGAAACCCAGCTATACATAGGATAGAGAAAACAAACGAGTAAGCCCTAACAGTAAGGTCATCCAACCCCCATACATGTAAACGGGGCCTGGCTGAAATCATGGAAAGGAATATTTATCTCATACTTTGGTCAACTCATGAGTCTCACACAAGAGGTACGTTTTGTAATGCAGTTTATTTAGCCTTTTAACCCCATCTATTCTACTAGAAGACGTCTCGTCTTTACATGCTATAGGGATGTTTACAACACTTCTTGGAACATGTCGCAGGAAGAACTTCCACTGGCCATGATGAATTCAGTTGCCCCATCCGTTACACGACACAAGTATTTGCCATTGTCAGCATCGAACATACACAAAATGACTGCCATGCGACTAATTGTCAAGTTATATAAATACAGTGTATTGTTTCACATTTTGGTCAATATATTATACAATTCTAAATAAAAATAAAAAACTGCGCAGAAAGATGCGCACGAGTGCGCGAGCCCATTGCCTTTGTTAAATGCAACAATGGCTAATTGAACCAGCATTCATTCATTCGTGGTGCTTTATTCTAATTCACTTTGGTTGGCCTAGAGCGGTATTAATGAGGTGTTTTCAAACCGTCTTGATTACGTCACAAATAGTAAGAAAAATTTTCGGTTCTTCAACGTATGCGCAAAGATTATTCAATGGGTCCCACAAGTGCTGGGGTGTTCAATAGTGTGTAGTCCAGAGTCATTGCGCAAAATTTTAGCCATGATCCCTGTGATTGTCATATCAGGACAATTTGTCATATGAGGACATATTAGACTAAATATCCCTCATCGCTATTCATCCAGGGGGATGTTAGAACTTAAACATCCCTCTGGAAACAATGGATCCCGAGGTAATCATGCTATTACACTGTATTATAAACATAAAATATCGGCCGGTTTTAAACAACAACTCTCGACTTCTCCCAAACTCCCCTCGTTTTTACATCAGGCTATGTAAACACGGCAAACGTTTCCTATTTGTTAATTTCCAGAAAAGACAGTAATTTTTTAACAAGAGTATAAGTCCACTGTGCTTTTATTTATTCAAATATTGTTTTTTAACAAATACGTAATAGGATACATATTACGTTTTTACCCCTTTAACTTCTTTTAACTTAGTCAGCGATGACGTTTCGTCTCCTGAAACAGCAGTGGACGTGTTTAACGTGGCTGTGCACGCAGTCATGAACAAGTCTTCACGGCTTGAACAATCGTTTGAGGACTGAAGCGTAAAATAATAAGGATACATGAATTAATAAACATCATACATATATATTCCTTTCAAATCAGCAAGGTCTCCAATACCAAGCTAAACACACATCAACACTACTACCTTGGGCACGAGTTAACCCTGGTCACAGGGTCTCGTTTTATTGATATTCCTGGTATTTACTAACATTATGCTAATTTTTTTAAATACTTATATTTTCATTTTTTTTTCAATTCAAATTCGTTTTGTAAATAATTGTAAAATCATCGAGCGTTATAAGTATGGTTTAATTATCATCATTATTATCATCATCATCATCATCATCATCATGATGAAAATCATAGAAAGTACAAAAATGGTAAAAAAGAACACTGGAATGAAAATAACCATTTATTGAAATAGACATTCTATAATATTCCGATTATCATTTTCAGTTGAAGTCATCAATTAGATTTCGATCAATAGAACAAAATATACTGAACAATCTAGTATTATGTGGAAGAGTACAGTACCTGCACTGTCACCGTAGTAGTGCCATGGATAACCTCCATTATTTACGTTTCCTAAATATAAAAAAGGAAAAAAATGTGAATAGAATTTAAGCACAAAAACAATCACCTTAATATATAGGACAAGTCATTAAGTAGCATGGAAAGATGATCGGATTGATGAAAATTAGCATTTGGTTTTTCTCTCCTACATACTTCTGCTAAAACCCCGTTGAACTACATCGACCAATCAAATCAGTTTCTCTGCATTACATTTAATTATTTTGCGACTTCACTTTTTTCCAGACATTTATCTCACAATTGTTTTTTGCAGTCTTCTCTAATTTTGACTTCAATAACGATTGGTCGCTACTATAATGTGAAAACAGGCATACAAAATCTAAGATTTTACCCGACGTATAATAGAGAATATTTGATAACTCATCACGGTTATTGAAAAAGTTTAAAATGTTATACATATTTACCATTATTACTTCCGCCAACATTTGCAGTTCCTGAATATTACGAAAATAAATTAATAACATAAAACGTAAAACATTAAAGCAATCTTATTGATGATCGTAATGAAGGAAAGGTCATTAAATTACATGAGATTGGGAACGGAATGGAAGGAAATTCTCGTTTCTATTTTCTCTCCTGTATACTGCTACTAAAATATCTAAATCGTTTTTGAACGCGTCATCAAATCAGTTTCTTTAGATTACAGTCTATTTTTTTTTTTGTCCATTCTATTCTTTTTCCAGACATTTATCTGGCATTTCTTTAGTTTTCTTACAGTCTTGTTTTCATTTCGACTTCAATAACGACTAATCACTATTTATAATATGAAAATCTACAAAATGGTATCCGGCTAAGATTTTGCTTGAACTGATAATATTGGTTAATGTTTAAAAATATTTCAATAAAGATAGTGAAAAACTTTAAAATGTTATACATATTTACCTTCGTTATTGCCGCCACCATTAACATTATTTCCTGGATATTACGAAAATAAATAAATTACATGAAATGTAAAAATACTAAAACAATGTTATTCATAAAAAAGGATGGTCATTAAAATGCATGAAGATTGGGAAGGATGGAAGGAAATTTTTTTCTTGTTTTTCTCTGCAGCATCATCGTCTTCTGAAACGTTTTTGAACTAAGCGGTCCATCAAACCAGTTGATCATGATTTCATTAGATTATTTTCATTTTGATTTTTACGACAAAAAAATTGAAAATTTGAAAAATATACATATAAATAAAAATTGTTAATTAATATATACAATATACAGCGATATGCAGAAATTCTGATCCTTTGAAGTATATATACAAGTATATCAAAAGATGGGATGTCATCTCTCTTGTTTTTTTTCAGTAGAAAGCCCTAGTGATAGGCAACTGGAAAAAAAAATCAGCGATGACATCCCATAATTTCTGATATACGTTTGATATACGTGTATATATATCAAAAGGATCATAATTTCTGCACATCGCTGTAAGTGCAAAGATTAGATAGAAATCTAATTATTTAAATTCTTTCAAAAAGAACTTTTTGAAAAGACTCAAGGCCTTAATATTCCTAATGCTTTCTACACATCTACATAATCTAAGATTTTGCTTGATATAAGCCTTAGAGAATTTTAAAATATTATACATAATTACCATTGTTATTGCCGAAAGTGTCGTCATGAGGTTTCTGATCTGTTAGGATAGAAAATACAAAAATGGTAAAAAAGAACACTGGAATGAAAATAACCATTTATTAAAATAGACATTCTATAATATTCCGATTATCATTTTCTGTTGAAGTCATCAATTAGATTTCGATCAATAGAACAAAATATACTGAACAATCTAGTATTATGTGAAAGAGTACAGTACCTGCACTGTCACCGTAGTAGTGCCATGGATAACCTGCATTATTTACGTTTCCTAAATATAAAAAAAGAAAAAAATGTGAATAGAATTTAAGCACAAAAACAATCACCTTAATATATAGGACAAGTCATTAAGTAGCATGGAGAGATGATCGGATTGATGAAAATTAGCATTTGGTTTTTCTCTCCTACATACTTCTGCTAAAACCCCGTTGAACTACATCGACCAATCAAATCAGTTTCTCTGCATTACATTTAATTATTTTGCGACTTCACTTTTTTCCAGACATTTATCTCACAATTGTTTTTTGCAGTCTTCTCTAATTTTGACTTCAATAACGATTGGTCGCTACTATAATGTGAAAACAGGCATACAAAATCTAAGATTTTACCCGACGTATAATAGAGAATATTTGATAACTCATCACGGTTATTGAAAAAGTTTAAAATGTTATACATATTTACCATTATTACTTCCGCCAACATTTGCAGTTCCTGAATATTACGAAAATAAATTAATAACATAAAACGTAAAACATTAAAGCAATCTTATTGATGATCGTAATGAAGGAAAGGTCATTAAATTACATGAGATTGGGAACGGAATGGAAGGAAATTCTCGTTTCTATTTTCTCTCCTGTATACTGCTACTAAAATATCTAAATCGTTTTTGAACGCGTCATCAAATCAGTTTCTTTAGATTACAGTCTATTTTTTTTTTTGTCCATTCTATTCTTTTTCCAGACATTTATCTGGCATTTCTTTAGTTTTCTTACAGTCTTGTTTTCATTTCGACTTCAATAACGACTAATCACTATTTATAATATGAAAATCTACAAAATGGTATCCGGCTAAGATTTTGCTTGAACTGATAATATTGGTTAATGTTTAAAAATATTTCAATAAAGATAGTGAAAAACTTTAAAATGTTATACATATTTACCTTCGTTATTGCCGCCACCATTAACATTATTTCCTGGATATTACGAAAATAAATAAATTACATGAAATGTAAAAATACTAAAACAATGTTATTCATAAAAAAGGATGGTCATTAAAATGCATGAAGATTGGGAAGGATGGAAGGAAATTTTTTTCTTGTTTTTCTCTGCAGCATCATCGTCTTCTGAAACGTTTTTGAACTAAGCGGTCCATCAAACCAGTTGATCATGATTTCATTAGATTATTTTCATTTTTATTTTTACGACAAAAAAAATGAAAATCTGAAAAATATACATATAAATAAAAATTGTTAATTAATACATACAATATACAATGATATGCAGAAATTCTGATCCTTTGAAGTATATATACAAGTATATCAAAAGATGGGATGTCATCTCTCTTGTTTTTTTTCAGTAGGAAGCCCTAGTGATAGGCAACTGGAAAAAAAAATATCAGCGATGACATCCCATAATTTCTGATATACGTTTGATATACGTGTATATATATCGAAAGGATCATAACTTCTGCACATCGCTGTAAGTGCAAAGATTAGATAGAAATCTAATTATTTAAATTCTTTCAAAAAGAGCTTCTTGAAAAGACTCAAGACCTTAATATTCCTAATGCTTTCTACACATCTACATAATCTAAGATTTTACTTGATATAAGCCTTAGAGAAATTTAAAATATTATACATAATTACCATTGTTATTGCCGAAAGTGTCTTGTTGAGGTTTCTGATCTGTTAGGATAGAAAATACAAAAATGGTAAAAAAGAACACTGGAATGAAAATAACCATTTATTAAAATAGACATTCTATAATATTCCGATTATCATTTTCAGTTGAAGTCATCAATTAGATTTCGATCAATAGAACAAAATATACTGAACAATCTAGTATTATGTGAAAGAGTACATTACCTGCACTGTCACCATAGTAATATGGACGATAACCTCCATTATTTACGTTTCCTAAATATAAAAAAAGAAGAAAATGTGAATAGAATTTAAGCACAAAAACAATCACCTTAATATATAGGACAAGTCATTAAGTAGCATGGAGAGATGATCGCATTGATGAAAATTAGCATTTGGTTTTTCTCTCCTATATTCTTCTGCTAAAACCCCGTTGAACTACATCGACCAATCAAATCAGTTTCTCTGCATTACATTTAATTATTTTGCGACTTCACTTTTTTCCAGACATTTATCTCACAATTGTTTTTTGCAGTCTTCTCTAATTCTGACTTCAATAACGATTGGTCGCTACTATAATGTGAAAACAGGCATACAAAATCTAAGATTTTACCCGACGTATAATAGAGAATATTTGATAATTCATCACGGTTATTGAAAAAGTTTAAAATGTTATACATATTTACCATTTCCTTGTCCGCCAACATTTGCAGTTCCTGAATATTACGAAAATAAATTAATAACATAAAACGTAAAACATTAAAACAATCTTATTGATGATCATAATGAAGGAAAGGTCATTAAATTACATGAGATTGGGAACGGGATGGAAGGAAATTCTCGTTTCTATTTTCTCTCCTGTATACTGCTACTAAAATATCTAAAACGTTTTTGAACGCGTCATCAAATCAGTTTCTTTAGATTACAGTCTATTTTTTTTGTTTGTCCATTCTATTCTTGTTCCAGACATTTATCTGGCATTTCTTTGGTTTTTTTCAGCCTTGTTTTCATTTCGACTTCAACAACGACTAATCTCTATTTATAATATGAAAATGTACAAAATGGTATCCGGCTAAGATTTTGCTTGAACTGATAATATTGGTTAATGTTTAAAAATATTTCAATAAAGATAGTGAAAAACTTTAAAATGTTATACATATTTACCTGAGTTACTGCCGCCACCGCCAACATTATTTCCTGGATATTACGAAAATAAATACATTACATGAAATGTACATGTAAAAATACTAAAACAATGTTATTCATAATAAAGGATGGGTCATTAAAATGCATGAAGATTGGGAAGGATGGAAGGGACTTTTTTTCTTGTTTTTCTCTGCAGCATCATCGTCTTCTGAAACGTTTTTGAACTAAGCGGTCCATCAAACCAGTTGATCATGATTTCATTAGATTATTTTCATTTTTATTTTTACGACAAAAAAAATGAAAATCTGAAAAATATACATATAAATAAAAATTATTAATTAATATATACAATATACAATGATATGCAGAAATTCTGATCCTTTGAAGTATATATAAAAGTATATCAAAAGATGGGATGTCATCTCTCTTGTTTTTTTTCAGTAGAAAGCCCTAGTGATAGGCAACTGGAAAAAAAAATATCAGCGATGACATCCCATAATTTCTGATATACGTTTGATATACGTGTATATATATCGAAAGGATCATAACTTCTGCACATCGCTGTAAGTGCAAAGATTAGATAGAAATCTAATTGTTTAAATTCTTTCAAAAAGAGCTTCTTGAAAAGACTCAAGACCTTAATATTCCTAATGCTTTCTACACATCTACATAATCTGAGATTTTACTTGATATAAGCCTTAGAGAATTTTAAAATATTATACATAATTACCATTGTTATTGCCGAAAGTGTCTTGTTGAGGTTTCTGATCTGTTAGGATAGAAAATACAAAAATGGTAAAAAAGAACACTGGAATGAAAATAACCATTTATTAAAATAGACATTCTATAATATTCCGATTATCATTTTCAGTTGAAGTCATCAATTAGATTTCGATCAATAGAACAAAATATACTGAACAATCTAGTATTATGTGAAAGAGTACAGTACCTGCACTGTCACCATAGTAATATGGACGATAACCTGCATTATTTACGTTTCCTAAATATAAAAAAGGAAAAAAATGTGAATAGAATTTAAGCACAAAAACAATCACCTTAATATATAATACAAGTCATTAAGTAGCATGGAGAGATGATCGGATTGATGAAAATTAACATTTGGTTTTGCTCTTCTACATACTTCTGCTAAAACCTCGTTAAACTACATCGACCAAACAATATTCTTTCTCTGCATTACATTTATTTATTTTGCGACTTCACTTTTTGCCAGACATTTATCTCACAATTGTTTTTTGCAGTCTTTTTTAATTTTGACTTAAATAACGATTGTTCGCTACTATAATGTGAAAACAGGCATACAAAATCTAAGATTTTACCCGACGTATAATAGAGAATATTTAATAATTCATCACCGTTATTGAAAAAGTTTAAAATGTTATACATAATTACCATTTCCATTTCCACCAACATTGGCAGTTCCTGAATATTACGAAAACAAATTAATAACATAAAACGTAAAACATTAAAACAATCTTATTGATGATCATAATGAAGGGAAGGTCATTAAATTACATGAGATTGGGAACGGGATGGAAGGAAATTCTCGTTTCTATTTTCTCTCCTGTATACTGCTTCTAAAATATCTAAAACGTTTTTGAACGCGTCATCAAATCAGTTTCTTTAGATTACAGTCTATTTTTTTTGTCCATTCTATTCTTCTTCAAGACATTTATCTGGCATTTCTTTGGTTTTTGTTTCAGTCTTGTTTTCATTTCGACTTCAATAACGACTAATCTCTATTTATAATATGAAAATCTACAAAATGGTATCCGGCTAAGATTTTGCTTGAACTGATAATATTGGTTAATATTTAAAAATATTTCAATAAAGATAGTGAAAAAGTTTAAAATGTTATACATATTTACCATAGTTACTGCCGCCACCTCCAACATTATTTCCTGGATATTACGAAAATAAATAAATTACATGAAATGTAAAAATACTAAAACAATGTTATTCATAAAAAAGGATGGTCATTAAAATGCATGAAGATTGGGAAGGATGGAAGGAAATTTTTTTCTTGTTTTTCTCTGCAGCATCATCGTCTTCTGAAACGTTTTTGAACTAAGCGGTCCATCAAACCAGTTGATCATGATTTCATTAGATTATTTTCATTTTGATTTTTACGACAAAAAAATTGAAAATTTGAAAAATATACATATAAATAAAAATTGTTAATTAATATATACAATATACAGCGATATGCAGAAATTCTGATCCTTTGAAGTATATATACAAGTATATCAAAAGATGGGATGTCATCTCTCTTGTTTTTTTTCAGTAGAAAGCCCTAGTGATAGGCAACTGGAAAAAAAAAATCAGCGATGACATCCCATAATTTCTGATATACGTTTGATATACGTGTATATATATCAAAAGGATCATAATTTCTGCACATCGCTGTAAGTGCAAAGATTAGATAGAAATCTAATTATTTAAATTCTTTCAAAAAGAACTTTTTGAAAAGACTCAAGGCCTTAATATTCCTAATGCTTTCTACACATCTACATAATCTAAGATTTTGCTTGATATAAGCCTTAGAGAATTTTAAAATATTATACATAATTACCATTGTTATTGCCGAAAGTGTCGTCATGAGGTTTCTGATCTGTTAGGATAGAAAATACAAAAATGGTAAAAAAGAACACTGGAATGAAAATAACCATTTATTAAAATAGACATTCTATAATATTCCGATTATCATTTTCTGTTGAAGTCATCAATTAGATTTCGATCAATAGAACAAAATATACTGAACAATCTAGTATTATGTGAAAGAGTACAGTACCTGCACTGTCACCGTAGTAGTGCCATGGATAACCTGCATTATTTACGTTTCCTAAATATAAAAAAAGAAAAAAATGTGAATAGAATTTAAGCACAAAAACAATCACCTTAATATATAATACAAGTCATTAAGTAGCATGGAGAGATGATCGGATTGATGAAAATTAGCATTTGGTTTTTCTCTCCTACATACTTCTGCTAAAACCCCGTTGAACTACATCGACCAATCAAATCAGTTTCTCTGCATTACATTTAATTATTTTGCGACTTCACTTTTTTCCAGACATTTATCTCACAATTGTTTTTTGCAGTCTTCTCTAATTTTGACTTCAATAACGATTGGTCGCTACTATAATGTGAAAACAGGCATACAAAATCTAAGATTTTACCCGACGTATAATAGAGAATATTTGATAACTCATCACGGTTATTGAAAAAGTTTAAAATGTTATACATATTTACCATTATTACTTCCGCCAACATTTGCAGTTCCTGAATATTACGAAAATAAATTAATAACATAAAACGTAAAACATTAAAGCAATCTTATTGATGATCGTAATGAAGGAAAGGTCATTAAATTACATGAGATTGGGAACGGAATGGAAGGAAATTCTCGTTTCTATTTTCTCTCCTGTATACTGCTACTAAAATATCTAAATCGTTTTTGAACGCGTCATCAAATCAGTTTCTTTAGATTACAGTCTATTTTTTTTTTTGTCCATTCTATTCTTTTTCCAGACATTTATCTGGCATTTCTTTAGTTTTCTTACAGTCTTGTTTTCATTTCGACTTCAATAACGACTAATCACTATTTATAATATGAAAATCTACAAAATGGTATCCGGCTAAGATTTTGCTTGAACTGATAATATTGGTTAATGTTTAAAAATATTTCAATAAAGATAGTGAAAAACTTTAAAATGTTATACATATTTACCTTCGTTATTGCCGCCACCATTAACATTATTTCCTGGATATTACGAAAATAAATAAATTACATGAAATGTAAAAATACTAAAACAATGTTATTCATAAAAAAGGATGGTCATTAAAATGCATGAAGATTGGGAAGGATGGAAGGAAATTTTTTTCTTGTTTTTCTCTGCAGCATCATCGTCTTCTGAAACGTTTTTGAACTAAGCGGTCCATCAAACCAGTTGATCATGATTTCATTAGATTATTTTCATTTTGATTTTTACGACAAAAAAATTGAAAATTTGAAAAATATACATATAAATAAAAATTGTTAATTAATATATACAATATACAGCGATATGCAGAAATTCTGATCCTTTGAAGTATATATACAAGTATATCAAAAGATGGGATGTCATCTCTCTTGTTTTTTTTCAGTAGAAAGCCCTAGTGATAGGCAACTGGAAAAAAAAAATCAGCGATGACATCCCATAATTTCTGATATACGTTTGATATACGTGTATATATATCAAAAGGATCATAATTTCTGCACATCGCTGTAAGTGCAAAGATTAGATAGAAATCTAATTATTTAAATTCTTTCAAAAAGAACTTTTTGAAAAGACTCAAGGCCTTAATATTCCTAATGCTTTCTACACATCTACATAATCTAAGATTTTGCTTGATATAAGCCTTAGAGAATTTTAAAATATTATACATAATTACCATTGTTATTGCCGAAAGTGTCGTCATGAGGTTTCTGATCTGTTAGGATAGAAAATACAAAAATGGTAAAAAAGAACACTGGAATGAAAATAACCATTTATTAAAATAGACATTCTATAATATTCCGATTATCATTTTCTGTTGAAGTCATCAATTAGATTTCGATCAATAGAACAAAATATACTGAACAATCTAGTATTATGTGAAAGAGTACAGTACCTGCACTGTCACCGTAGTAGTGCCATGGATAACCTGCATTATTTACGTTTCCTAAATATAAAAAAAGAAAAAAATGTGAATAGAATTTAAGCACAAAAACAATCACCTTAATATATAGGACAAGTCATTAAGTAGCATGGAGAGATGATCGGATTGATGAAAATTAGCATTTGGTTTTTCTCTCCTACATACTTCTGCTAAAACCCCGTTGAACTACATCGACCAATCAAATCAGTTTCTCTGCATTACATTTAATTATTTTGCGACTTCACTTTTTTCCAGACATTTATCTCACAATTGTTTTTTGCAGTCTTCTCTAATTTTGACTTCAATAACGATTGGTCGCTACTATAATGTGAAAACAGGCATACAAAATCTAAGATTTTACCCGATGTATAATAGAGAATATTTGATAACTCATCACGGTTATTGAAAAAGTTTAAAATGTTATACATATTTACCATTATTACTTCCGCCAACATTTGCAGTTCCTGAATATTACGAAAATAAATTAATAACATAAAACGTAAAACATTAAAGCAATCTTATTGATGATCGTAATGAAGGAAAGGTCATTAAATTACATGAGATTGGGAACGGAATGGAAGGAAATTCTCGTTTCTATTTTCTCTCCTGTATACTGCTACTAAAATATCTAAATCGTTTTTGAACGCGTCATCAAATCAGTTTCTTTAGATTACAGTCTATTTTTTTTTTGTCCATTCTATTCTTTTTCCAGACATTTATCTGGCATTTCTTTAGTTTTCTTACAGTCTTGTTTTCATTTCGACTTCAATAACGACTAATCACTATTTATAATATGAAAATCTACAAAATGGTATCCGGCTAAGATTTTGCTTGAACTGATAATATTGGTTAATGTTTAAAAATATTTCAATAAAGATAGTGAAAAACTTTAAAATGTTATACATATTTACCTTCGTTATTGCCGCCACCATTAACATTATTTCCTGGATATTACGAAAATAAATAAATTACATGAAATGTAAAAATACTAAAACAATGTTATTCATAAAAAAGGATGGTCATTAAAATGCATGAAGATTGGGAAGGATGGAAGGAAATTTTTTTCTTGTTTTTCTCTGCAGCATCATCGTCTTCTGAAACGTTTTTGAACTAAGCGGTCCATCAAACCAGTTGATCATGATTTCATTAGATTATTTTCATTTTGATTTTTACGACAAAAAAATTGAAAATTTGAAAAATATACATATAAATAAAAATTGTTAATTAATATATACAATATACAGCGATATGCAGAAATTCTGATCCTTTGAAGTATATATAAAAGTATATCAAAAGATGGGATGTCATCTCTCTTGTTTTTTTTCAGTAAAAGCCCTAGTGATAGGCAACTGGAAAAAAAATATCAGCGATGACATCCCATAATTTCTGATATACGTTTGATATACGTGTTTATATATCAAAAGGATCATAATTTCTGCACATCGCTGTAAGTGCAAAGATTAGATAGAAATCTAATTATTTAAATTCTTTCAAAAAGAGCTTCTTGAAAAGACTCAAGACCTTAATATTCCTAATGCTTTCTACACATCTACATAATCTGAGATTTTACTTGATATAAGCCTTAGAGAATTTTAAAATATTATACATAATTACCATTGTTATTGCCGAAAGTGTCTTGTTGAGGTTTCTGATCTGTTAGGATAGAAAATACAAAAATGGTAAAAAAGAACACTGGAATGAAAATAACCATTTATTAAAATAGACATTCTATAATATTCCGATTATCATTTTCAGTTGAAGTCATCAATTAGATTTCGATCAATAGAACAAAATATACTGAACAATCTAGTATTATGTGGAAGAGTACAGTACCTGCACTGTCACCATAGTAATATGGACGATAACCTCCATTATTTACGTTTCCTAAATATAAAAAAAGAAGAAAATGTGAATAGAATTTAAGCACAAAAACAATCACCTTAATATATAGGACAAGTCATTAAGTAGCATGGAGAGATGATCGCATTGATGAAAATTAGCATTTGGTTTTTCTCTCCTATATTCTTCTGCTAAAACCCCGTTGAACTACATCGACCAATCAAATCAGTTTCTCTGCATTACATTTAATTATTTTGCGACTTCACTTTTTTCCAGACATTTATCTCACAATTGTTTTTTGCAGTCTTCTCTAATTCTGACTTCAATAACGATTGGTCGCTACTATAATGTGAAAACAGGCATACAAAATCTAAGATTTTACCCGACGTATAATAGAGAATATTTGATAATTCATCACGGTTATTGAAAAAGTTTAAAATGTTATACATATTTACCATTTCCTTGTCCGCCAACATTTGCAGTTCCTGAATATTACGAAAATAAATTAATAACATAAAACGTAAAACATTAAAACAATCTTATTGATGATCATAATGAAGGAAAGGTCATTAAATTACATGAGATTGGGAACGGGATGGAAGGAAATTCTCGTTTCTATTTTCTCTCCTGTATACTGCTACTAAAATATCTAAAACGTTTTTGAACGCGTCATCAAATCAGTTTCTTTAGATTACAGTCTATTTTTTTTGTTTGTCCATTCTATTCTTGTTCCAGACATTTATCTGGCATTTCTTTGGTTTTTTTCAGCCTTGTTTTCATTTCGACTTCAACAACGACTAATCTCTATTTATAATATGAAAATGTACAAAATGGTATCCGGCTAAGATTTTGCTTGAACTGATAATATTGGTTAATGTTTAAAAATATTTCAATAAAGATAGTGAAAAACTTTAAAATGTTATACATATTTACCTGAGTTACTGCCGCCACCGCCAACATTATTTCCTGGATATTACGAAAATAAATAAATTACATGAAATGTACATGTAAAAATACTAAAACAATGTTATTCATAATAAAGGATGGGTCATTAAAATGCATGAAGATTGGGAAGGATGGAAGGAAATTTTTTTCTTGTTTTTCTCTGCAGCATCATCGTCTTCTGAAACGTTTTTGAACTAAGCGGTCCATCAAACCAGTTGATCATGATTTCATTAGATTATTTTCATTTTTATTTTTACGACAAAAAAAATGAAAATCTGAAAAATATACATATAAATAAAAATTATTAATTAATATATACAATATACAATGATATGCAGAAATTCTGATCCTTTGAAGTATATATAAAAGTATATCAAAAGATGGGATGTCATCTCTCTTGTTTTTTTTCAGTAGAAAGCCCTAGTGATAGGCAACTGGAAAAAAAAATATCAGCGATGACATCCCATAATTTCTGATATACGTTTGATATACGTGTATATATATCGAAAGGATCATAACTTCTGAACATCGCTGTAAGTGCAAAGATTAGATAGAAATCTAATTGTTTAAATTCTTTCAAAAAGAGCTTCTTGAAAAGACTCAAGGCCTTAATATTCCTAATGCTTTCTACACATCTACATAATCTGAGATTTTACTTGATATAAGCCTTAGAGAATTTTAAAATATTATACATAATTACCATTGTTATTGCCGAAAGTGTCTTGTTGAGGTTTCTGATCTGTTAGGATAGAAAATACAAAAATGGTAAAAAAGAACACTGGAATGAAAATAACCATTTATTAAAATAGACATTCTATAATATTCCGATTATCATTTTCAGTTGAAGTCATCAATTAGATTTCGATCAATAGAACAAAATATACTGAACAATCTAGTATTATGTGAAAGAGTACAGTACCTGCACTGTCACCGTAGTAGTGCCATGGATAACCTGCATTATTTACGTTTCCTAAATATAAAAAAAGAAAAAAATGTGAATAGAATTTAAGCACAAAAACAATCACCTTAATATATAATACAAGTCATTAAGTAGCATGGAGAGATGATCGGATTGATGAAAATTAACATTTGGTTTTGCTCTTCTACATACTTCTGCTAAAACCCCGTTGAACTACATCGACCAATCAAATCAGTTTCTCTGCATTACATTTAATTATTTTGCGACTTCACTTTTTTCCAGACATTTATCTCACAATTGTTTTTTGCAGTCTTCTCTAATTTTGACTTCAATAACGATTGGTCGCTACTATAATGTGAAAACAGGCATACAAAATCTAAGATTTTACCCGACGTATAATAGAGAATATTTGATAACTCATCACGGTTATTGAAAAAGTTTAAAATGTTATACATATTTACCATTATTACTTCCGCCAACATTTGCAGTTCCTGAATATTACGAAAATAAATTAATAACATAAAACGTAAAACATTAAAGCAATCTTATTGATGATCGTAATGAAGGAAAGGTCATTAAATTACATGAGATTGGGAACGGAATGGAAGAAATTCTCGTTTCTATTTTCTCTCCTGTATACTGCTACTAAAATATCTAAATCGTTTTTGAACGCGTCATCAAATCAGTTTCTTTAGATTACAGTCTATTTTTTTTTTTGTCCATTCTATTCTTTTTCCAGACATTTATCTGGCATTTCTTTAGTTTTCTTACAGTCTTGTTTTCATTTCGACTTCAATAACGACTAATCACTATTTATAATATGAAAATCTACAAAATGGTATCCGGCTAAGATTTTGCTTGAACTGATAATATTGGTTAATGTTTAAAAATATTTCAATAAAGATAGTGAAAAACTTTAAAATGTTATACATATTTACCTTCGTTATTGCCGCCACCATTAACATTATTTCCTGGATATTACGAAAATAAATAAATTACATGAAATGTAAAAATACTAAAACAATGTTATTCATAAAAAAGGATGGGTCATTAAAATGCATGAAGATTGGGAAGGATGGAAGGAAATTTTTTTCTTTTTTTTCTCTGCAGCATCATCGTCTTCTGAAACGTTTTTGAACTAAGCGGTCCATCAAACCAGTTGATCATGATTTCATTAGATTATTTTCATTTTGATTTTTACGACAAAAAAATTGAAAATTTGAAAAATATACATATAAATAAAAATTGTTAATTAATATATACAATATACAGCGATATGCAGAAATTCTGATCCTTTGAAGTATATATAAAAGTATATCAAAAGATGGGATGTCATCTCTCTTGTTTTTTTTCAGTAGAAAGCCCTAGTGATAGGCAACTGGAAAAAAAAAATCAGCGATAACATCCCATAATTTCTGATATACGTTTGATATACGTGTATATATATCAAAAGGATCATAATTTCTGCACATCGCTGTAAGTGCAAAGATTAGATAGAAATCTAATTATTTAAATTCTTTCAAAAAGAACTTTTTGAAAAGACTCAAGACCTTAATATTCCTAATGCTTTCTACACATCTACATAATCTAAGATTTTGCTTGATATAAGCCTTAGAGAATTTTAAAATATTATACATAATTACCATTGTTATTGCCGAAAGTGTCGTCATGAGGTTTCTGATCTGTTAGGATAGAAAATACAAAAATGGTAAAAAAGAACACTGGAATGAAAATAACCATTTATTATTAAAATAGACATTCTATAATATTCCGATTATCATTTTCAGTTGAAGTCATCAATTAGATTTCGATCAATAGAACAAAATATACTGAACAAACTAGTATTATGTGAAAGAGTACAGTACCTGCACTGTCACCGTAGTAGTGCCATGGATAACCTCCATTATTTACGTTTCCTAAATATAAAAATGAAAAAAATGTGAATAGAATTTAAGCACAAAAACAATCACCTTAATATATAGGACAAGTCATTAAGTAGCATGGAAAGATGATCGGATTGATGAAAATTAGCATTTGGTTTTTCTCTCCTACATACTTCTGCTAAAACCCCGTTGAACTACATCGACCAATCAAATCAGTTTCTCTGCATTACATTTAATTATTTTGCGACTTCACTTTTTTCCAGACATTTATCTCACAATTGTTTTTTGCAGTCTTCTCTAATTTTGACTTCAATAACGATTGGTCGCTACTATAATGTGAAAACAGGCATACAAAATCTAAGATTTTACCCGACGTATAATAGAGAATATTTGATAACTCATCACGGTTATTGAAAAAGTTTAAAATGTTATACATATTTACCATTATTACTTCCGCCAACATTTGCAGTTCCTGAATATTACGAAAATAAATTAATAACATAAAACGTAAAACATTAAAGCAATCTTATTGATGATCGTAATGAAGGAAAGGTCATTAAATTACATGAGATTGGGAACGGAATGGAAGGAAATTCTCGTTTCTATTTTCTCTCCTGTATACTGCTACTAAAATATCTAAATCGTTTTTGAACGCGTCATCAAATCAGTTTCTTTAGATTACAGTCTATTTTTTTTTTTGTCCATTCTATTCTTTTTCCAGACATTTATCTGGCATTTCTTTAGTTTTCTTACAGTCTTGTTTTCATTTCGACTTCAATAACGACTAATCACTATTTATAATATGAAAATCTACAAAATGGTATCCGGCTAAGATTTTGCTTGAACTGATAATATTGGTTAATGTTTAAAAATATTTCAATAAAGATAGTGAAAAACTTTAAAATGTTATACATATTTACCTTCGTTATTGCCGCCACCATTAACATTATTTCCTGGATATTACGAAAATAAATACATTACATGAAATGTAAAAATACTAAAACAATGTTATTCATAAAAAAGGATGGTCATTAAAATGCATGAAGATTGGGAAGGATGGAAGGAAATTTTTTTCTTGTTTTTCTCTGCAGCATCATCGTCTTCTGAAACGTTTTTGAACTAAGCGGTCCATCAAACCAGTTGATCATGATTTCATTAGATTATTTTCATTTTTATTTTTACGACAAAAAAAATGAAAATCTGAAAAATATACATATAAATAAAAATTGTTAATTAATACATACAATATACAATGATATGCAGAAATTCTGATCCTTTGAAGTATATATAAAAGTATATCAAAAGATGGGATGTCATCTCTCTTGTTTTTTTTCAGTAGAAAGCCCTAGTGATAGGCAACTGGAAAAAAAAATATCAGCGATGACATCCCATAATTTCTGATATACGTTTGATATACGTGTATATATATCGAAAGGATCATAACTTCTGCACATCGCTGTAAGTGCAAAGATTAGATAGAAATCTAATTATTTAAATTCTTTCAAAAAGAGCTTCTTGAAAAGACTCAAGACCTTAATATTCCTAATGCTTTCTACACATCTACATAATCTAAGATTTTACTTGATATAAGCCTTAGAGAAATTTAAAATATTATACATAATTACCATTGTTATTGCCGAAAGTGTCTTGTTGAGGTTTCTGATCTGTTAGGATAGAAAATACAAAAATGGTAAAAAAGAACACTGGAATGAAAATAACCATTTATTAAAATAGACATTCTATAATATTCCGATTATCATTTTCAGTTGAAGTCATCAATTAGATTTCGATCAATAGAACAAAATATACTGAACAATCTAGTATTATGTGAAAGAGTACATTACCTGCACTGTCACCATAGTAATATGGACGATAACCTCCATTATTTACGTTTCCTAAATATAAAAAAAGAAGAAAATGTGAATAGAATTTAAGCACAAAAACAATCACCTTAATATATAGGACAAGTCATTAAGTAGCATGGAGAGATGATCGCATTGATGAAAATTAGCATTTGGTTTTTCTCTCCTATATTCTTCTGCTAAAACCCCGTTGAACTACATCGACCAATCAAATCAGTTTCTCTGCATTACATTTAATTATTTTGCGACTTCACTTTTTTCCAGACATTTATCTCACAATTGTTTTTTGCAGTCTTCTCTAATTCTGACTTCAATAACGATTGGTTGCTACTATAATGTGAAAACAGGCATACAAAATCTAAGATTTTACCCGACGTATAATAGAGAATATTTGATAATTCATCACGGTTATTGAAAAAGTTTAAAATGTTATACATATTTACCATTTCCTTGTCCGCCAACATTTGCAGTTCCTGAATATTACGAAAATAAATTAATAACATAAAACGTAAAACATTAAAACAATCTTATTGATGATCATAATGAAGGAAAGGTCATTAAATTACATGAGATTGGGAACGGGATGGAAGGAAATTCTCGTTTCTATTTTCTCTCCTGTATACTGCTACTAAAATATCTAAAACGTTTTTGAACGCGTCATCAAATCAGTTTCTTTAGATTACAGTCTATTTTTTTTGTTTGTCCATTCTATTCTTGTTCCAGACATTTATCTGGCATTTCTTTGGTTTTTTTCAGCCTTGTTTTCATTTCGACTTCAACAACGACTAATCTCTATTTATAATATGAAAATGTACAAAATGGTATCCGGCTAAGATTTTGCTTGAACTGATAATATTGGTTAATGTTTAAAAATATTTCAATAAAGATAGTGAAAAACTTTAAAATGTTATACATATTTACCTGAGTTACTGCCGCCACCGCCAACATTATTTCCTGGATATTACGAAAATAAATACATTACATGAAATGTACATGTAAAAATACTAAAACAATGTTATTCATAATAAAGGATGGGTCATTAAAATGCATGAAGATTGGGAAGGATGGAAGGGACTTTTTTTCTTGTTTTTCTCTGCAGCATCATCGTCTTCTGAAACGTTTTTGAACTAAGCGGTCCATCAAACCAGTTGATCATGATTTCATTAGATTATTTTCATTTTTATTTTTACGACAAAAAAAATGAAAATCTGAAAAATATACATATAAATAAAAATTATTAATTAATATATACAATATACAATGATATGCAGAAATTCTGATCCTTTGAAGTATATATAAAAGTATATCAAAAGATGGGATGTCATCTCTCTTGTTTTTTTTCAGTAGAAAGCCCTAGTGATAGGCAACTGGAAAAAAAAATATCAGCGATGACATCCCATAATTTCTGATATACGTTTGATATACGTGTATATATATCGAAAGGATCATAACTTCTGCACATCGCTGTAAGTGCAAAGATTAGATAGAAATCTAATTGTTTAAATTCTTTCAAAAAGAGCTTCTTGAAAAGACTCAAGACCTTAATATTCCTAATGCTTTCTACACATCTACATAATCTGAGATTTTACTTGATATAAGCCTTAGAGAATTTTAAAATATTATACATAATTACCATTGTTATTGCCGAAAGTGTCTTGTTGAGGTTTCTGATCTGTTAGGATAGAAAATACAAAAATGGTAAAAAAGAACACTGGAATGAAAATAACCATTTATTAAAATAGACATTCTATAATATTCCGATTATCATTTTCAGTTGAAGTCATCAATTAGATTTCGATCAATAGAACAAAATATACTGAACAATCTAGTATTATGTGAAAGAGTACAGTACCTGCACTGTCACCATAGTAATATGGACGATAACCTGCATTATTTACGTTTCCTAAATATAAAAAAGGAAAAAAATGTGAATAGAATTTAAGCACAAAAACAATCACCTTAATATATAATACAAGTCATTAAGTAGCATGGAGAGATGATCGGATTGATGAAAATTAACATTTGGTTTTGCTCTTCTACATACTTCTGCTAAAACCTCGTTAAACTACATCGACCAAACAATATTCTTTCTCTGCATTACATTTATTTATTTTGCGACTTCACTTTTTGCCAGACATTTATCTCACAATTGTTTTTTGCAGTCTTTTTTAATTTTGACTTAAATAACGATTGTTCGCTACTATAATGTGAAAACAGGCATACAAAATCTAAGATTTTACCCGACGTATAATAGAGAATATTTAATAATTCATCACCGTTATTGAAAAAGTTTAAAATGTTATACATAATTACCATTTCCATTTCCACCAACATTGGCAGTTCCTGAATATTACGAAAACAAATTAATAACATAAAACGTAAAACATTAAAACAATCTTATTGATGATCATAATGAAGGGAAGGTCATTAAATTACATGAGATTGGGAACGGGATGGAAGGAAATTCTCGTTTCTATTTTCTCTCCTGTATACTGCTTCTAAAATATCTAAAACGTTTTTGAACGCGTCATCAAATCAGTTTCTTTAGATTACAGTCTATTTTTTTTGTCCATTCTATTCTTCTTCAAGACATTTATCTGGCATTTCTTTGGTTTTTGTTTCAGTCTTGTTTTCATTTCGACTTCAATAACGACTAATCTCTATTTATAATATGAAAATCTACAAAATGGTATCCGGCTAAGATTTTGCTTGAACTGATAATATTGGTTAATATTTAAAAATATTTCAATAAAGATAGTGAAAAAGTTTAAAATGTTATACATATTTACCATAGTTACTGCCGCCACCTCCAACATTATTTCCTGGATATTACGAAAATAAATAAATTACATGAAATGTAAAAATACTAAAACAATGTTATTCATAATAAAGGATGGGTCATTAAAATGCATGAAGATTGGGAAGGATGGAAGGAAATTTTTTTCTTGTTTTTCTCTAGAGCATCATCGTCTTCTGAAACGTTTTTTTGAACTAAGCGGTCCATCAAACCAGTTGATCATGATTTCATTAGATTATTTTCATTTTGATTTTTACGACAAAAAAATTGAAAATCTGAAAAATATACATATAAATAAAAATTGTTAATTAATATATACAATATACAGCGATATGCAGAAATTCTGATCCTTTTAAGTATATATAAAAGTATATCAAAAGTATATCACAAATTATGGGATGTCATCTCTCTTATTTTTTTTCAGTAGAAAGCCCTAGTGATAGGCAACTGGAAAAAAATATCAGCGATGACATCCCATAATTTCTGATATACGTTTGATATACGTGTATATATATCAAAAGGATCATAACTTCTGCATATCGCTGTAAGTGCAAAGATTATATGTAATGCTAATTATTTAAATTATTTCACAAAGAGGTTTCTTGAAAAGTTTTGAAGATTTTTAAAATATTATAAATAATTACCATTGTTATTGCCGAAAGTGTCTTCTTCATGTTTCTGAGCTGTTACGAAAATACAAAAAGGTCAAAAAAGAAGTAGAAGTTTTGTAATATCTATTATCATTTTCAGTTGTAGTCATCCATAAGGTTTTTGATCAATGTGACAAGTTACGAAAGAACGAAAGAACGAAAGAACGAAAGAACGAAAGAACGAAAGAACGAAAGAACGAAAGAACGAAAGAACGAAAGAACCAAAGAACCAAAGAACCAAAGAACCAAAGAACCAAAGAACCAAAGAACCAAAGAACCAAAGAACCAAAGAACCAAAGAACCAAAGAACCAAAGAACCAAAGAACCAAAGAACCAAAGAACGAAAGAACGAAAGAACCAAAGAACGAAAGAACCAAAGAACCAAAGAACCAAAGAACCAAAGAACCAAAGAACCAAAGAACCAAAGAACCAAAGAACCAAAGAACCAAAGAACCAAAGAACCAAAGAACCAAAGAACCAAAGAACCAAAGAACCAAAGAACCAAAGAACCAAAGAACCAAAGAACCAAAGAACCAAAGAACCAAAGAACCAAAGAACCAAAGAACCAAAGAACCAAAGAACCAAAGAACCAAAGAACCAAAGAACCAAAGAACCAAAGAACCAAAGAACCAAAGAACCAAAGAACCAAAGAACCAAAGAACCAAAGAACCAAAGAACCAAAGAACCAAAGAACCAAAGAACCAAAGAACCAAAGAACCAAAGAACCAAAGAACCAAAGAACCAAAGAACCAAAGAACCAAAGAACCAAAGAACCAAAGAACCAAAGAACCAAAGAACCAAAGAACCAAAGAACCAAAGAACCAAAGAACCAAAGAACCAAAGAACCAAAGAACCAAAGAACCAAAGAACCAAAGAACCAAAGAACCAAAGAACCAAAGAACCAAAGAACCAAAGAACCAAAGAACCAAAGAACCAAAGAACCAAAGAACCAAAGAACCAAAGAACCAAAGAACCAAAGAACCAAAGAACCAAAGAACCAAAGAACCAAAGAACCAAAGAACCAAAGAACCAAAGAACCAAAGAACCAAAGAACCAAAGAACCAAAGAACCAAAGAACCAAAGAACCAAAGAACCAAAGAACCAAAGAACCAAAGAACCAAAGAACCAAAGAACCAAAGAACCAAAGAACCAAAGAACCAAAGAACCAAAGAACCAAAGAACCAAAGAACCAAAGAACCAAAGAACCAAAGAACCAAAACATGTTTAAGTACATTACCTGCTGGTAAAGGCAAAGCGATAGTGAAGGAAAGTATTGCAACAACCATGCAAAGCACGATAAGATGATTCTTGAAAATCATGATGACGGAAGTATTTTCTCAATGAATGCTGTTGAAGTAAAAGTAAGTGCATATTACGAAGAAAGTATAAAATAATGATGCTCTTTGTAATAATAATGAGGTTTATCAGAGTATAAAACATAGCTTATCCTTCTTTAATTTAGGAAACGTTCTTCGAGATGTAACGGACAGGAAAGAGTTTTAAAATACCTATGGACTTAAAGCTTTTTCTATTGCTGCTCCTCAACTGTGGAACAATTGGTTTTCCTTCAGTTATTCTGTCCCCAACACATGAAAGACCAGTAAATGTGCAGACTTTCAAAGTAATAAGGCAAATATCTGTAGAGTTACAAGCAATTGAAATGTGCCAAAAACATAAAAATGGTACTGACAAGACCTCTATTTTCTTTCTAGCGTTATTTTCCCTGATTAGGGAAGTTTGAGCACTCCCATATATAGAATATTGTCAAAGCTATACAATAATATCCTTGTAGTTAACCTAGCTAGAGGATTGAGAACGTGCTTGCTGAAGTTTGTCATTTAGACCCCGGCCCCTTATTTTCATCGAACCCTGATGTAAGTAAAGGCACGACTCACTCACAGATGGAATTGGAATTTAGAGTGTTGGGTTTCGCAGAGAGGGAAAAACCGAAAAAGCCAGAAGAAAAACCCGCGTTGAACGTGAGATCTAACAAACTCTTCTCACATGTGATGCCGAGTAAAGTAATCGAACCCGGGATCAGAGGTAAGAGGTGGCGAGGTAACTACCGTTACGCCAAGTACTCTTGCATGTTTACCCCAAACCGAAAAAAACCTATTTCGTGTAAAAAGACTGTAGTCGTAACGAATAACGTAAAGAATAGGTTCATAACTCAGAAATAGAGGACCACACCCATATAGTATTAGCCGGTTTCTGAACCACAAGATTAAACAATTTTTAGAAACTTTCTAGGACGTACCTGGATCAGATTCACGTGTCTTGATACTCAAAACTTGTTACGTTCTCTTTCGCTTGAGTCGCGAAGTGTGGTAAAATAACGTTCGGACTGCTCTTATTTATACCACTTGTTGATATGATAATTTGCGGTTTTTTTAACTTTTAGCTATTTTTTAATTAGTTTTCCTTTTCTCGATTGCAAAACAATGGATATTTATAGAAAAGCCTTTAAGCGCATCCTGGTTACTTTGAGGAAAGGCAAAAAAAAAAAAAAAAGGGAGGGGGGGGGGGGGGGGAGGTGTTGGAGGAGGGTGGACGGTGTCAACAATATTTTTATTTCACTTTCAACTTTCTAAACTTGCTTCTTTTGTTTGGAAACCAATATTTAGATATAAGAAAAAAGCTTCATAAGCGTTATTTCAGTTCTGATTTTTTGGGGAATTGTTTCTTTGATTGAAAACTGAGATTTCATTCCAGCAATAGTCTTCTCTTTGAATCAGAGTTCCTAGGTCTTTGATCTGTACACCGATAGTTACACAGATCCTTAAGGAACACTTAAAGCGAGAGGGAGGGGGGACGTTGTCAAAAATATTTTTACTTCACTTCTGAATTTCTATACTTTTTTCTTTAGTTTGAAAACTAAGATTGTTGTAAAACAGTAGTTTTTGTAAACATATGGTTTTAACTGTTATTGAACAGTTTAAATTATCGGTGTAGATTCGTTCTTTTACATCTACAAACAACACGGACCTTTCTTCTAGGATACGATGGTTTGCCAGTGGAATCCCAGCAAATTTAATAACCCGAAAAGCACTAAAACAGTTTTGTTTTCACGTTGACGTAAAAAAAAAAAAAAAACGCCAGTCCTCTTGATTTGCTTTTGAGAGACACAAACTAAATAGGGTAGAAACGCTTGCTTAAAAATAAAGAAAACGTTTTAAAATTACGGTCTTTGATCTGTAAAACGATAGTTACACAGATCCCTAAGGGACTCTTAGAACGAGGGGGAGGGGGACGTCAAAAATATCGTTATTTCACTTTCGACTTTCTATACTTGTTTCTTTAGTTTGAAAACTAGGATTTAAATATTAGCCAAAATCTTTTCATAAGCGTTTCTTTGCCATGTTTCTCTTAATCCTAATTCATAATTTTTGTCGAAGAGCAGGAAGTGATTGCTCAGTCTCCCGAGCAAAATCCTTGGAGCACAGTACAGAACCAACAAACGACTCTACCAGCTCGCATAATGACCGCATGTACAGGAATCGAAGCCATAACCACAGGGATGAGAGGCGGCATATCGATCGCCCGTGCTTCTTTGTCATCGAAAACAAAGTTTTATTGGACGCTTCTTGCCGA
This sequence comes from Anthopleura sola, assembly GCA_023349425.1. Lineage (NCBI taxonomy): Eukaryota > Metazoa > Cnidaria > Anthozoa > Actiniaria > Actiniidae > Anthopleura > Anthopleura sola. The sequence continues at coordinate 8,823,365 of JALHLI010000010.1, read as the reverse complement.
GTTATAGATCAGTGATTCAGAACTTTTTGTGATCAGTTTGGTCTAATTTAGATATTCCAGTGAACCCTCTGAAATCCTGTAAATCTGCCAATATCATGCTAATAGATGACCCAACTGATTTAATGACTTCTTTCAAACTCTCGACCGCAAAAAACACGTGCACCCTAATACAAAAGCATATTCTGTATAAATCTCGGGCCTCAACTAACTCTTAAGTGTTTTTATGCTTCTTGTAAGTTTTGTAGTTTTATTGAACAGTTTAAATTATCGGTCTAAATTCGTTCTTTCACATCTACAAACAACAAGAACATTTCTTCTAAGATACGATGGTTTGCCATTGGAATTCCAGCAAATTTAATAACCTGAAAAGCACAAAAACAGATTATTTTTTTCACGACGACGTAAAAGAAAAAAAATGCCAGTCTTCTTGATTTGCTTTTGAGAGAAACAAACTAAATAGGGTACAAACGCTTGCTTAAAAATAAAGAAAAAGTTTTAAAACTTCTCAAGACGGAAGTCTGGAAATTGTTGAATCTTTCTTATTGGATTTGATTATTACAACTCACGTGTGTGGAGCTCTGGAGTAATTTTCTTATAGTATAATATAGATAATATATAGCACAATTATTCATTAGTATTGACAGATAGACATAACACACTTTTAATTAATTAAAAGTGGCGTGGTTTTATGATAATAATATTCCATTATTAAGCTTGCGGAAGAACTTGTTTGTTGTAGTTAGATATTTATAGAACAGCTATCTTTTTTAGAAGATTCTAGAAGATCCAGTGCGGTTTTAGGAGAAGGAGAGAGGATACACACACACACATTCTTTTTATTTCAGTTTTGATATTTTTGGGGGAATTATTTCTTTGATTGAAAACTGAGATTTCAGTCCAGCAACAGTCTTCTCTTTGAACCAGAGTTGCTAGGTCTTTGATCTGTAAAACGATATTGGCCGAAAGTTTTTCATAATTGTTTACCAAGCATGGCATCACACCTGACTTATTTACTTTTCATAAGCGTTTCTTTGTCATCTTTCTCTGAATCCTAATTTATAATTTTTGTTGAAGAGCAGGAAGTGATTGCACAGTCTCCCGAGCAAAATCCTTGGCGCACAAGAAAGAACGTCGATCGTCCATGCTTCTTTGTACTCAAAAACAAAGTTTTATTGGATGTCTCTTGCCGAGTTGTATATCAGTGATTCAGAACTTTTTTTGGATCTTGCCAGTTCACTAGACACACCGTGCGGACGAGGCCCAATACAGGCCGAAACAGCTGTCCACGGTTTCTAGTTGAACTGGCTCATTTTTCAGTCGACTTGAAGTTGTCAAAGGCCTAACGGCAGTCTTCTTCAGTCGCTCACATTAAGGCTCGCAACTTATCCATTACGCATACTTTTTTTGATCAGTTTGGTGTAATTTTGGCAAAATTGCTAATTTGTTCTTAATTTCTAGTTATTTTTGTAGTTTTATGTTGCTCGACTGCAAACTGCAAAACAGTAGTTCATTTTTTTTGGTAATTAAACACACAGTTTTAAGTAATATATACAATATGAGTGGCCGTGTTGTATCAGACATACGACCACGAGCCGAGGGAGAGTGATTGTATATCTGATACAACACGGACACTCATATTGTATATTACTTATGAAACATCTAGGTGTATACATTCATGTTCTACTAAAATTTTAAAGATAAAATTGAATTTAGCTGAGAAAATTCGAGTTAAAGTTTATGCAAATCAGGACGATTTTGTATCAGATATACAACCTCCTCCATGCAGGGACAGTGATTTCTATTGTGCTTTCCTCATTAATTATTCAAGAATTTGATAACTGTTATTGAACAGTTTAAAATATCGGTGTAGATTTGTTCTTTTACATTTACGAACAACAAGAACATTTCTTCTAGCAACACGATGGTTTGCCAGTGGAATCCCAGCAAATTTAATAACCCGAAAAAGACTAAAACAATAAATTTCTTTTTTTTTTACTACAACACGTGGAAAATGCCAGTCCTCTGGATTTGCTTTTGAGACAAACAAGCTATCTAGGGATGAAACGTTTGCACTTGAGAAGCACTTGAAATTCGATAAGTTGTTCAATACTCCTGGAATATCCCTTGAATATTATATCTATTGTATTATGATCATCTATAACCTAATTTTTGCGCACAATTCACTTGTTGTTTCTATAGTAACTTTGTTCTAAGATATCCTACTTTCCATCATTTTACGTCCATGTTATCAAGCTTAAATACCCTTTAATAATCACTTAGCTGTTTTTATTGCTTGTTAGGAAAAAATTCCAAAACAAAATTGATCCTTGAAAATCGTCATTTTGGACCTTGAAAAGTCCTTGCATCTTAAGCTTGTTATCGGGAGATTTAGCACGGGCCAACCCTGTCATAATATACAAAAGCGTATTCTGTATAAATCTCTGGTTTCAACTAACTCTTGAGTGTTTTTATGCTTCTTCTAAAATTGCTAATTTGTTTTTAATTTCTAGCCATTTTTGTAGTTTTATGTTGCTCGACTGCAAAACAGTAGTTCATTTTTTTTGTAAACATACGGTTTTAACTGTTATTGAACAGTTTAAATTATCGGTGTAGATTCGTTCTTTTACATCTACAAACAACACGGACCTTTCTTCTAGGATACGATGGTTTGCCAGTGGAATCCCAGCAAATTTAATAACCCGAAAAGCACTAAAACAGTTTTGTTTTCACGTTGAAGTAAAAAAAAACAAAAACGCCAGTCCTCTTGATTTGCTTTTGAGAGACACAAACTAAATAGGGTAGAAACGCTTGCTTAAAAATAAAGAAAACGTTTTAAAATTACGGTCTTTGATCTGTAAAACGATAGTTACACAGATCCCTAAGGGACTCTTAGAACGAGGGGGAGGGGGACGTCAAAAATATCGTTATTTCACTTTCGACTTTCTATACTTGTTTCTTTAGTTTGAAAACTAGGATTTAAATATTAGCCAAAATCTTTTCATAAGCGTTTCTTTGCCATGTTTCTCTTAATCCTAATTCATAATTTTTGTCGAAGAGCAGGAAGTGATTGCTCAGTCTCCCGAGCAAAATCCTTGGAGCACAGTACAGAACCAACAAACGACTCTACCAGCTCGCATAATGACCGCATGTACAGGAATCGAAGCCATAACCACAGGGATGAGAGCCGGCATATCGATCGCCCGTGCTTCTTTGTCATCGAAAACAAAGTTTTATTGGACGCTTCTTGCCGAGTTATATATCAGTGATTCAGAACTTTTTGTGATCAGTTTGGTCTAATTTAGATATTCCAGTGAACCCTCTGAAATCCTGTAAATCTGCCAATATCATGCTAATAGATGACCCAACTGATTTAATGACTTCTTTCAAACTCTCGACCGCAAAAAACACGTGCACCCTAATACAAAAGCATATTCTGTATAAATCTCGGGCCTCAACTAACTCTTAAGTGTTTTTATGCTTCTTGTAAGTTTTGTAGTTTTATTGAACAGTTTAAATTATCGGTCTAAATTCGTTCTTTCACATCTACAAACAACAAGAACATTTCTTCTAAGATACGATGGTTTGCCATTGGAATTCCAGCAAATTTAATAACCTGAAAAGCACAAAAACAGATTATTTTTTTCACGACGACGTAAAAGAAAAAAAATGCCAGTCTTCTTGATTTGCTTTTGAGAGAAACAAACTAAATAGGGTACAAACGCTTGCTTAAAAATAAAGAAAAAGTTTTAAAACTTCTCAAGACGGAAGTCTGGAAATTGTTGAATCTTTCTTATTGGATTTGATTATTACAACTCACGGACGTGGAGCTCTGGAGTAATTTTTCTTATAGTATAATATAGATAATATATAGCACAATTATTCATTAGTATTGACAGATAGACATAACACACTTTTAATTCATTAAAAGTGGCGTGGTTTTATGATAATAATATTCCATTTTTAAGCTTGCGGAAGAACATGTTTGTTGTAGCTAGATATTTATAGAACAGCTATCTTTTTTAGAAGATTCTAGAAGATCCAGTGCGGTTTTAGGAGAAGGAGAGGGAGGATACACACACACATTCTTTTTATTTCAGTTTTGATATTTTTGGGGGAATTGTTTCTTTGATTGAAAACTGAGATTTCAGTCCAGCAACAGTCTTCTCTTTGAACCAGAGTTGCTAGGTCTTTGATCTGTAAAACGATATTGGCCGAAAGCTTTTCATGATTGTTTACCAAGCATGGCATCACATGCCCTGACTGATTCACTTTTCATAAGCGTTTCTTTGTCATCTTTCTCTAAATCCTAATTTATAATTTTTGTTGAAGAGCAGGAAGTGATTGCACAGTCTCCCGAGCAAAATCCTTGGCGCACAAGAAAGAACGTCGATCGTCCATGCTTCTTTGTACTCCGCAAAAACAAAGTTTTATTGGATGTTTCTTGCCGAGTTGTATATCAGTGATTCAGAACTTTTTGTGATCAGTTTGGTCTAATTTTGGCAAAATTGCTAATTTGTTTTTAATTTCTAGCCATTTTTGTAGTTTTATGTTGCTCGACTTCAATACGGTGGTTTATTTTGTTTATGAACATATGGTTTTAACTTTTATAGAGGGGTTTAAATGGTTATCGGTCTAGATTCGTTCTTTTACATTTACAAACAACAAGGACCTTTCTTCTAGGATACGATGGTTTGCCAGTGGAATCCCAGCAAATTTAATAACCTGAAAAACACTGAAACTATTTTTTTTTCTCACTACGATGTTAAAAAAAAAAAAAAAAAAAATGCCAGTCTTCTTGGTTTGCTTTTGAGACAAACAAGCTATCTAGGGTTGAAACGCTTGCACTTGAGAAGCCTTTTGAAATATGAAAGTTTTTTGAATATTTGGCATGCAATTGAATTATATCTAGCTTATGACTATCATCTATAACCTAATTTTTGTTCACAATTCACTTGTTATTTCTGTTGTAACTTTGTTCCAAGAGCGACAAGGTTGATGTGCTACTTTCCATCATGTTATATAGATGTTATCAAGGTAAAATACCCCTTTAAATAATGACTTAGCTGTTTTTACAGAATGTGAAGGAAAAAATCCCGAACAAAATTGATTCTTGAATATTGTTAATTTGGACCTTGAAAAGTCCTACTCAAGTGCGTCAAAAATTGTGTGCTTCGTCCAAACCTGGAAGTAGCTAGCGGAAAGATGTAAATATTTTTTTGGGAAAAACATAAATTTCGCGTCTTTTTGAGTGTTGAACAGCCTCAGTCGTGTTTTATCAGAGAACAGAACATAGCCAATCCTGATCGTTTTGCTTTATCTAATAGATTGTTCGAAAACAGTGAGAAAAATCGACGAAAAAGTATTTTGTTTTTGAGCAATCGCGTACACGTCCACGCCATCAAAAAATTAAAAACCATTAAAAATATCCCAACCGGGAATTCACATGGCGCGCGTGGTATTAAGAAGTTTCCCTTTCTTATTTATTCTCTCTTGGTGGGAACTACTAAATTTTAGGCCAATGTGTCAGTAAACCAGTAAACCCCATTGATACCCTCATAGAAGAGCCTGAGAAAACAGACTTCCAGGATTTCCAGGATTTGGTTTTACTTAGCAATTATTCGCCGAAGGCGAAGTGATTATCGATGAATATTTACCGAGCGGCGAGTCTTCGAGCGGCGAGGTAAATATTCATCGATAATCACTGAGCCTGAGGTGAATAATTGTTTTAGTATAAATAAAAAGGTGATTATTTCAAAAAAGAAATTTCCTCTTCGCTTACTGTGACAAAACGACTGCTGACAGCCATTTTGTCCGAAAAGGTGATTATCGGCTGATAATCCGAGATAGAAAACCAATCAGAGCGCGCGATTTTGTATAATCACCTGTGTATTTATACTAAAACTGATTAGCATACGTGAAAAAGGTGACTTTATTTTGATAAAAAGGTAGGATTTTTCATTAATCTTGCTTCGACTCATTTCCTAAAACTTCTTAGGGAAGGTACGTTTTTTATTGAGGGGATGGGGGATGGGATTCTAGTTTCAAGAGAAATAAACGTCCAAGTTTCATTTTGACTTAGACTGGTTCATAAATGATGAAAACTGTATTACATGTAATTTCATCTTGGAAAAGTAGTATTGAATGTAACCGTAGACAGTAACCTCACTGACAAAGCCCCGCACTTTGTAAGATAAGATATGGGGAAATATTTGGAGTGCACGGTCACGGCTACCGTCACGGTCACGGCTACAGTCACGGTCACGGCTACAGTCACGGTCACGGCTACCGTCACGGTCACGGCTACAGTCACGGTCACGGCTACAGTCACGGTCACGGATACAGTCACGGTCACGGTCACGGTCACGGCTACAGTCACGGTCACGGTCACGGTCACGGTCACGGCTACAGTCACGGTCACGCCTACAGTCACGGTCACGGCTACAGTCACGGTCACGGCTACAGTCACGGTCACGGCTACAGTCACGGTCACGGATACAGTCACGGTCACGCCTACAGTCACGGTCACGGCTACAGTCACGGTCACGGCTACAGTCACGGTCACGGCTACAGTCACGGTCACGGATACAGTCACGGTCACGCCTACAGTCACGGCACGGCTACAGCCACGGTCACGGTCACGGCTACAGTCACGGTCACGGCACACACGTCTGTACCGTACGTTTTTCACAGTCATACGAAATCCGCTCTATCATATCGATGAATAAGAAAGATTTGACTATTTACTTGCTTGGTGTCATGACAACCAAGATAGTTGTGTTCACAACAATTTAAAGTACTATCTTTTCACTACATAAAATTTCGAGACTTAAGGTTGCTCAGTCTTCTCTTTACGCGTAACCTCTGGACTTCATAAAATCAGCCCTAGAGATTTTTGTCTTTTTCATATGTTTATATAGTGTAGAATAAGAATCCAATTTTTTTGTTGAATTGCGCTTCTCCTTCCCCCTCAAATTAGGCTTGAAAGTGTCAGGTGTAACCACGCCACTGTTCCTTGGCCGTGTTTTTGGAGACTGTTAACTAGTGACTTAAATACAAGAACCAGGGATTGCCAGGGTTATGTACTTCTACTGTAAACTATTGTGGAGTTTGTTTCAATTCAATATCGAGGCATTTACACTGTAGTATAAACATACAATCTCGGTTTTACACAACAGCTCTCCACTTCTCCCAAACTCCCCTCGTGTTTACATCAGGCTATGTAAACACGGCAAACGTTTCCTATTTGTTAATTTCCAGAAAAGACAGTAATTTTTTAACAAGAGTATAAGTCCACTGTGCTTTTATTTATTCAAATATTGTTTTTTAACAAATACGTAATAGGATACATATTACGTTTTTACCCCTTTAACTTCTTTTAACTTAGTCAGCGATGACGTTTCGTCTCCTGAAAAAGCAGTGGACGTGTTTAACGTGGCTGTGCACGCAGTCATGACCAAGTCTTCACGGCTTGAACAATCGTTTGAGGACTGAAACGTAAAATAATAAGGATACATGAATTAATAAACATCATACATATATTCCTTTCAAATCAGCAAGGTCTCCAATACCAAGCTAAACACACATCAACACTACTCCCTTGGGCACGAGTTAACCCTGGTCACAGGGTCTCGTTTTATTGATATTCCTGGTATTTACTAACATTATACTATTTTTTTCATCATCATCATCATCATCATCATCATCATCATCATCATCATCATCATTATCATTATCATTATCATTATCATTATCATTATCATTATCATTATCATTATTATTATTATTATTATGTACATAAAAAAATTACTCGAATTTGATTGGCTGATGAACAGTGCATTTTAGAGGTAATTCAGTGCAAAAACAAGGTAACACAGTGCAAATTAAATTTTCCGAAAACGGTCTTGAAACCAATTTTTTTTTATTCTTCTCTTGATAACAACATTAAGCATCAAGACTATGCATTTTCCGATCGCGAAGGAACAAGCTTAAGCTGTGAAAACGGCTAAAAAGTTGGTGATTTTGTTTGTTTTTGAATAAATTTTTGTCGGTTTCAGTTGAAGATCTCACGTCATTGAGCGCGAGTTTTTCTTGAGATTTTCAATGTCGGTAAAGTGTTTAAAGTTTTTCAGGTATATTATTAACAAGTAATAATATGGTTTCTCGTTCAATTTGGGATAATTCGCACTCGTGTGTTTTTCAAAAAGATCAAATTCAACTCGACCTACGGTCTCGTGCAATTTGAACTCTTTAATCCCTAATTGAACTCGAAACCATATTATTACCTATACTTAATATAATTATTATTATTGTTATTATTATTATTATTATTATTATTATTATTATTATTATTATTATTATATAAAAGACAAATATAACCACTAGAATCAAGGAAATATTCCTTAAAATACAAAGTTCATAGTATTATTAATAATAATCTAAAGTTACAATTATCAATTAGATTTTGATCAATAGAACAAAATATAACAAGCTAGTATTATGTGAAAGAGTACAGTACCTGCACTGTCACCGTAGTACCACCATGGATAACCACCTCCATTATTTACGTTTCCTAAATATACAAAAAGAAAAAAATGTGAATAGAATTTAAGCACAAAAACAATCACCTTAATATATAGGACAAGTCATTAAGTAGCATGGAGAGATGATCGCATTCATGAAAATTAGCATTTGGTTTTTCTCTCCTACATACTTCTGCTAAAACCCCGTTGAACTACATCGACCAATCAAATCAGTTTCTCTGCATTACATTTAATTATTTTGCGACTTCACTTTTTTCCAGACATTTATCTCACAATTGTTTTTTGCAGTCTTCTTTAATTTTGACTTAAATAACGATTGGTCGCTACTATAATGTGAAAACAGGCATACAAAATCTAAGATTTTACCCGACGTATAATAGAGAATATTTGATAATTCATCACGGTTATTGAAAAAGTTTAAAATGTTATACATATTTACCATTTCCATATCCACCAACATTTGCAGTTCCTGAATATTACGAAAATAAATTAATAACATAAAACGTAAAAAATTAAAACAATCTTATTGATGATCATAATGAAGGGAAGGTCATTAAATTACATGAGATTGGGAACGGGATGGAAGGAAATTCTCGTTTCTATATTTTCTCACCTGTATACTGCTACTAAAATATCTAAAACGTTTTTGAACGCGTCATCAAATCAGTTTCTTTAGATTACAGTCTATTTTTTTGTCCATTCTATTCTTGTTCCAGACATTTATCTGGCATTTCTTTGGTTTTCTTTAAGCCTTGTTTTCATTTCGACTTCAATAACGACTAAACTTTATTTATAATATGAAAATCTACAAAATGGTATCCGGCTAAGATTTTGCTTGAACTGATAATATTGGTTAATGTTTAAATATATTTCAATAAAGATGTTGAAAAAGTTTAAAATGTTATACATATTTACCTGAGTTACTGCCGCCAACTTTTACATTATTTCCTGGATATTACGAAAATAAATAAATTACATGAAATGTAAAAATACTAAAACAATGTTATTCATAATAAAGGATGGGTCATTAAAATGCATGAAGATTGGGAAGGATGGAAGGAAATTTTTTTCTTGTTTTTCTCTGCAGCATCATCGTCTTCTGAAACGTTTTTGAACTAAGCGGTCCATCAAACCAGTTGATCATGATTTCATTAGATTATTTTCATTCTGATTTTTACGACAAAAAAATTGAAAATCTGAAAAATATACATATAAATAAAAATTGTTAATTAATATATACAATATACAGCGATATGCAGAAATTCTGATCCTTTGAAGTATATATACAAGTATATCAAAAGTATATCACAAATTATGGGATGTCATCTCTCTTATCATTGCTGTAAGTGCAAAGATTAGATAGAAATCTAATTATCTAAATTCTTTCAAAAAGAGCTTCTTGAAAAGACTCAAGACCTTAATATTCCTAATGCTTTCTACACATCTACATAATCTAAGATTTTACTTGATATAAGCCTTAGAGAAATTTAAAATATTATACATAATTACCATTGTTATTGCCGAAATGGACTTTTTTAGTTTTCTGAACTGTTAGGATAGAAAATACAAAAATGGTAAAAAAGAACACTGGAATGAAAATAACCATTTATTAAAATAGACATTCTATAATATTCCGATTATCATTTTCAGTTGAAGTCATCAATTAGATTTCGATCAATAGAACAAAATATACTGAACAAACTAGTATTATGTGAAAGAGTACAGTACCTGCACTGTCACGATAGCACCACCATGGATCATGATGACGTCCATCTTCACATGGACAATAACTCAAATTTGTGTTTCCTAAATTTAAAAAAAGAGAAAAATGTGAATAGAATTTAAGCACAAAAACAATCACCTTAATATATAGGACAAGTCATTAAGTAGCATGGAGAGATGATCTGATTGATGTAAATTAGCATTTGGTTTTTCTCTCCTACATACTTCTGCTAAAACCTCGTTGAACTACATCGACCAATCAAATCAGTTTCTCTGCATTACATTTAATTATTTTGCGACTTAACTTTTCCGCAGACATTTATCTCACAATTGTTTTTTGCAGTCTTCTTTAATTTTGACTTAAATAACGATTGGTCGCTACTATAATGTGAAAACAGGGATACAAAATCTAAGATTTTACTTGACGTATAATAGAGAATATTTCAGTTAATGCTTCCAACCACGTAGCTTATACTATAGAAACAACAGTGCAACACTTTGTGGGGTAAAGGGGTTTAGGGATCAAGTACTCTTTCTGCATACTGGTCAGTATTTTGGAAACAGGTGATAAACCTTATTGTAGGAGTGATAATTCACAGGCTGCAGCAGTTTGGGCTGGGGGTGATGATCCCCTAGGAGACCTTTGCACTCAGTGTCACTCTGAATAGTATATCACATAACAGTTTGTTTACATTTATGTTCATAAGTATTTGTGAAGCTAATGGTTGCATCATTAACTATAATTTATATGAATATAAGTTTGCTTATAATTCATCACGGTTATTTAAAAAGTTTAAAATGTTATACATATTTACCCTTTCCATGTCCACCAACATTTTCAGTTCCTGAATAGTACGAAAACAAATTAATAACATAAAACGTAAAACATTAAAACAATCTTATTGATGATCATAATGAAGGAAAGGTCATTAAATTACATGAGATTGGGAACGGGATGGAAGGAAATTCTCGTTTCTATTTTCTCTCCTGTATACTGCTACTAAAATATCTAAAACGTGTTTGAACGCGTCATCAAATCAGTTTCTTTAGACTACAGTATCCGGCTAAGATTTTGCTTGAACTGTTACTATTTAGTAAACAAACCCCTTCTGGCGGCTGGGATATCGGCTGATAATGTCCGAGGATGAGAAATGGTCCGAAAAAAGAACATTTGGCCGAGAAGCGAAGCTTCGAGGGCAAAGGTGATATTATTTCTCATCCAAGGACATTATCAGACGATATTCCAGTGAGCCAGAAGGGGTTTATCTATTCTATAACCCAACGACTTCACTGGAATGGATTCAGCAAATTGCATTGACTCATCTCCAGAGTTTTCAAAAAATAATTCTCTCTCGTCTCCAAGTTGGATATAAAAACAATTCTTTCGGTAAATTAAAGCTGTTTGACTTTGTATCCAAAAACTTCATTCACGAAACAACATGGATGCTTACCATTGAAGATATTTACAGTATATTTTGAAGACTTTTTCGTGTTTCCTGGCGTAGTTTTCTCAATCAGTCTTTGTATTTTACTCTCACTTGTTTGTAAAAACCGAGTTTCTTTGTTTTCCATGTTTTTCTTTTCTTTTTTTTGTACGTTTTTCGCTTCTACTGGACGAATATCACTTTGGACGGGGGATATCGCCTGATACCCGTCCTGCACGTGACCCATTTGAACCAATGACACCACGCGAAAATTCATCGTCGGGTTATAATAACCATTATAACGCAACAAAGAATAAACAAAGAAACTCGGTTTTTACAAAAAAGTGAGAGTAAAATACAAAGACTGGTTGAGAAAACTACGCCAGAAAACACGAAAAAATCAACAAAATATACTGTAAATGTCTTCAATGGTAAGCATCCATTGTTTCGTGAATGAAGTTTTCGGTTTGTTTTCGAAATTGTTTTTATAAAATACTAAAAACCAACAAAGAATTCGACAATTAATGTCAAACAATAAAATAATTCAATGTCAAACAGCTTTCATTTACCAAAATAATTGTTTTTATATCCAGCTTGGAGACAAGAGAGAATTATTTTTTGAAAACTCTGGAGATGATGAGTCAATGCAGTTTGCTGAAACCATTCAAGTGAAGTCGTTGGGTTATAAAGCTTCGCTTCTCGGCCAAATGTTCTTTTTTCGGACCATTTCTCATCCTCGGATATTATCAGCCGATATCCCAGCCGCCAGGAGGGGTTTATTTACTAAATATTTAAAAATACTTCATTACAGATAGTGAAATTTTTAAAAATTTTATACATATTTACCTGTGTTAATGCCGCCACCTTTTACATTATTTCCTGGATATTACGAAAATAAATAAATTACATGAAATGTAAAAATACTAAAACAATGTTATTCATAATAAAGGATTGGTCATTAAAATGCATGAAGATTGGGAAGGATGGAAGGAAATTTTTTCTTGTTTTTCTCTGCAGCATCATCGTCTTCTGAAACGTTTTTGAACTAAGCGGTCCATCAAACCAGTTGATCATGATTTCATTAGATTATTTTCATTTCAGTTATTCTTACGAACATTAATCTCACGATTGTGTTTTCAATGCTCGTTCCATTATAATGTTAAAATAATAATAATGATAATAATAATAATAATAATAATAATAATAATAATAATAATAATAATAATAATAATAATAAGTATAGGTAATCATATTATATATGGTTTCGAGTTCAATTTGGGATTAATTTGCGCAAGTGTTTTTTTTCAAAGAGTTGCAATTTGAGCTCTTGAAAAACATACGAAAATAGTGGTTTAAAATAGTGGTTTTTCTTTAAGTTTTTACTTTAGAATCAAAATCAAAATAAGTGGTAACGTCATGTTTTTAGCACTATATATACTATTTATGGGAGCTCCACTTTTAGGCAGTGCCTAAATCTATATATTACTAAAGGATGGTCGTAAAAATGTAAAAATTCTACGGAAAAATAGAATTAAAGATAAAATAACTATACAGCATACACTATAAAAAGAAAAACAAAAAAAACTAATTATAACTAATAGACCTCATCGGCTTGGGTGTAATGTTGTCCCATTTCAGACCACGTGTCATCCTCTTGAGAATAAGATTCTTTGTTTGAGTTGTATCCATATTCATAATAATCACTTTATTTTAAGTAATGGTCCTAGTAAGAACTAGGCAGGCAAACGGCAATGGAATGCAGAAAGGTGCTAATTGTGTATTGTCTAATCCGTCCATCTCATTGGTTAAAACATGAAAATCTCCCATAATTTTAAAACTAAGCGGATTTTTTAATATTTTATTTGATATCTGATTCCCTTTTCATCTAAGATTTCCTGAGCCTTTATGTATCAAAATTTCTATGTGGGGAACATATCGAATTATAAACGTCTTTTGGCTATTGTTTTGAGCGCTTATGATTGGACGAGATTTTTTAGTACAAAATAAACTTTGTTCAAAAACAGAGTTTTTCCACATTTTATTCTTAAAATGTGTTACCTATAGGTTGATATAGTTTCAGTCTAAAAACAAAGCCATTCTTATGTGGGGAAGTTGCTATTGCCTCAGAACAATAGAGAGTTGCCTACTTCTTACGCGCATTGTTACTTAACACGGAATCTAATTCATACAACCTAATTCTCTTCCAGAGAGCCGTGAATAAAAAATACTACATACGATAGATTTATTTATATAATACTTAAACAACCTATCCCCAACCCTTAATTAAACTTAATAATGGATATTGTAAGTGTATCATAGTCTATCAACAAATTCACTATAACTAGATGCCACCTCTGATATTCTGTTAGATTATTCCATAAATTGGCTCCCCTATATGAAATATGAAAAAGACACGTGGTCTGAAATGGGACAACGTTACACCCAAGCCGATGAGGTCTATTGCAGCAACTTCTGTTTCAATATCAAGGTCTATGTCTTTTAAGTTATTGTTTATTTTTCTGGTGGTTATTGAGCTTCTAAGGCATAGAAGTGAAAACCTGAGAATGGAGAAGGAAACCTTTCTTGAAAAGACTCAAGACCTTAATATTCCTAATGCTTTCTACACATCTACATAATATAAGATTTTACTTGATATAAGCCTTAGAGAATTTTAAAATATTATACATAATTACCATTGTTAGTGCCGAAAGTGTCTTCTTGAGGTTTCTGATCTGTTAGGATAGAAAATACAAAAATGGTAAAAAAGAACACAGGAATGAAAATAACCATTTATTGAAATTTTGAAATTTTTTATTGAAACATTCTATAATATTCCGATTATCATTTTCAGTTGAAGTCATCAATTAGATTTCGATCAATA